>AP025048.1:623845-675685 GCA_036186865.1 Eustoma russellianum
CCTCTTTAGTTGGTGTGTTTTCGGTATAATGATCCTTTGTTTTGATCCGAAAACCATGGGGAAGATGATGGATCATATGAGAATGAGTGTAACGTATATCTTTACGTTATCCAAATATCGATTTCATGAAACGTATGGTGATATGAACATATACAAATCAACAATGTTATAGGTCTCGAAGTTGTTATTCCAATAAAAATCATGCGATGGTCAAATCAGTAACGAGTTTAAGTATGTTTGAGATTTTGTGTCATCATCATCCGGACCCAGTATATCCCAACGACAGCAAAAGCCATCGTTAGGGTCTGGAGAGGATAAGTGATAGACAGACAATACATCTATCCCAAGGAATAGAGAGTATGATTCCAGTGAGACCCTCGGCTCTATATGTACCTGCATAAATGACATGATAATATACATATGTTGTACTAGTGTGTTAGTGAAGAAATTCAAAAAATACAAAGAAAAGACTTTCGATATTAAAATACACATCACGTGTATATATACATGTAATGTAAAACAACAGTATAACATACGCAACCAAGTGGAAAGTTAATCTAAAGCGTAGATAGTGTATACGCCTATCTATGCCCCTAAATATACTCTAAAGTGTCCCTATATATGTCCTATACCTCGTTAACCCTAATCTTATGTCTCTGTGACCTCCTATCCATGACCATGTCCTCAGAGAGGTGCAAATCTAGTAGGTCGTGCCTTATGTGCTCATCCCAAGTCAGTTTGGGTCTGCCTTTACTCTTGTTCCCCTCTACAATGAGGTTTTCAACTGCTCTAACCGACGCCGTTGTCTGTCTCCGCTTGACATGCCCAAACCATCTCATTCTGCCCTCCCTTATCTTATCTGCTATACTAGCCACGCCTAACCTTTCTCGAAACACCTCGTTTCTCACCAGTCTAACCTTGTATGCTAATACATCCATCTTAACATCTTCATCTCTGCTACTTCCATCTTTTGTAATTGTGACCTCTTGATGGGCCAGCAATATGTCCCATATAGCATTGCCGGTCGCACTGCCACCTTATAAAATTTTCCCTTTAATTTAGTTGAGAAATTTTTGTCACACAGCACCTCTGAGGCCGTCCTCCATATACACCAACCTGCTTGAACTCGATGTGCTACATCATTACTATGTCGCCATTCTGCTGCACAAATGATCCTAGGTACTTAAACTTACTTGTGGTACCACTTGACCATCGATGGTGAGCTGTCTATCCTCACTGTCTGCTACGCCGCTGAAGTCACAGTGCAGATACTCGGTCTTAGAACGACTAATCTTTAATTCTTTTCTCTCTAAAACAACTCTTCACTGCTATAGTCTCATGCTCAGGGTATGTCTACTTTCTGCAACTAATACAATATCGTCAGCAAAAAAGCATACACCACAGAACTGTCTCTTGTATCAGCTTTGACAACTTGTCAAGGACAACTCCAAAAAGAAATGGGCTCAACCCAGACCCTTGATGGAGACCGACCTCCACCGGAAAGAAGTATGTATTTCCTACAGGCGTACGAACAGTTGTTTTTGTCCTAGCATATATATCTCTAATTATGTCTATATACTTCATAGCGATTCCTCTTGCATCCAGACTATCCCATATCAGGCTACGTGGCACACTATCATACACTTTTTCAATATCGATGAAAACCATATGTAAATCGCGCTTGTTTTCCCTATACTTCTCCATTAATCTCCTAAGAATGTGTATTGCTTCCGTAGTTGATCTTCCTGGCATAAAACCAAATTGGTTCACCGTAACCTGAGTTTCTCTTCTAACTCGAGTGTCGATTACTCTCTCCCATACATGGTATGGCTTAGCAACTTCATTCCACTATAGTTCCCACAATATTGTGCGTCTCCTTTGTTCTTATATAGGGGACCACGACATTTTTTCTCCACTCATCTGACATCTTCCGTGTTTTGTAAATACGGTCGAACAGAGTAGTTAGCTATTGGACCACTCCTTCTCCTAAATACTTCCACACCTCAATGGGTATGTTATTTAAGCCGACTGCTTTAGCTTTTCTCATCCTCTTCAGTGCTCTCATCATCTCTCCTAGTGTGATGTTCTAACAGTCAGAGTTATTATGTTGTCGTTGTTAATTAGTGGTGCTTTCTCGTTCTTCGTAGTCGCACTACTGCCGTTGAAAAGATTGTGAAAGTATGTTTGACATTTCAACTTGATGTCTTGTACTTTGACTAACACATGTCCATCTTCTCCTTTCATAAACTTCCCGCCTCCTAGGTCCTGCCTCTTTCGATCCATAGCTTTGGCAATCTTGAACATATCGTGTTCTCCTTCTTTTTTTCTAGTCTCTCATACATCCTTTTATAAGCTGCAGTCTTTGCCTTTGTCACTGCCTTCTTCGCCTCTTTCCTGGCGATTTTGTAATTCTCCTTCAATCGCACTTTTTCTTCCCTATTGGTGCAGCTTAACAGCTCTCTAAAAATCTTTTGTTTGTCTTTTATTTTTTGTTGCACATCCTCGTTCCACCACCACGTCTCTTTATGTGCGGACTTCTTTCCTGTTGTTACCCCGAGCGTTTCTCTCGCTGCTTGAGTAATAGTCGTCGATATAGCTTCCCACATCTGATTTATGTACGGACTTCTTTCCTGTCTCTTTTTATTATTCGAGAATAAAGTTTTAGATTCAGCTAAACATGTCCTCTGTTAGCGTGTGGTTTTTCATTTTGTATATTCTGGCGGGCCAATACATGCTCAAGAGCTGTGGGGTGATGTCACGTGTGTTAATATGCTTATGCATGGTTGTCAAGTGACACAACGTGTCAAATTACATGGGAAAGCTACTTGCATGGTAGGAGTTTTCTTACCCGGGCTAACCTGGAATATTTTATGCATTGGAGCCGGACATGATCGAAGTGAACACTGAAGACGAGGTGGCAGCTAAGGCTGAGATGACGACTGAAGCCAAAATGATGTTTGCGGCTAAGATGACTAGCATTTGATGTCTCTGAGTAAAATTGGTTGATGTTGACATAAGATCCTAGTTGATGTCGAGGGAACGTCATGTGTATCTTGGATCGGACTATGCTTATCGCTACTTGGAGTATCGGTTTTGTCATAGTCGAAGAGTAAAGAAGTTGGTATGTCAAATCAAATATTTTTGGCAAATTAAAGAGAAAGTGACCCCTCGGCTGAATACGCAAACTCGTGAAACCGAAATGCACAAACAGACCCTCTCACGAATCTGTCCTGTTTGTTTTTGAACGAATTAGAAATCGAAATATTAAGAAAAACATGAGAAAATAAAGAAACATACATCTACTTGTTAAACTCAAGTTATATTTGTTGTTTAAAAAAAAAACACTCAAGTTATCTTTGTACATGAATGAAATGTTCAATCTGCGGCATCCTTTCTTTAGATTGTATCAAGTTTAATATATAATATCCACAATATTTGCATATTCTGAGTAAAAATATATCTGAAAAGAAGAAAGCATGTTATTTTGTATTTAAAGAAAAGGAACACATGCGATTTTTTTATGAAAAAAAATATTACTCCTATCATGACCCATATTACAGAGAAGTAAAATGTCAATATTCAGATATATCTATTCATATTTTCTGGTTCTATTATCAGACCATTTTGCAAAAGTATATTTTAGGTTATGTTGTAAAACAAGTTATACAAATGATTCTGTAAGTTACTTTTTATTTTTTATTTTTAAAAAGTAAGACTCACCCCTTGTAAATAAGGGGATTTCACTTTAGCTTGCTCTTTTTTTTTTAATCTAGCAGATTATATAATAACTAACATATTTAGTTATACAAGAATCTAATATGGAAAAAATGAAAAACAGAGTTGAATCAAATTAATTTTTTCACTTTGATAAAATTAATTGCTGCAACATTAAATTAATAATCCAGGGTACTATTAATTAAAATTTAAACTATATTAATAAAAAAAACAGACCTATTAAGTATAACTGTACAAGTCTCAGCTTTTATAATGTTCAAAAAGGTCGCTCAGTTTAAAATTTTTCTAAACAGGGTTTTTAGGTAGAACCCCAGTCCCTATTTCCCAAAAAAAAAAAAAGGAGGAGGAAAAAAAGGAACCGCAGTCTGTATGTAACTAATTTATGGTATTATACATTTAAATATTTTTTCCCCTATTTCTCCAAACAGTCCCTGACGCTATTACTAATATGATATAGTGCTTCCCCTGCAGCTACAGCTTAGGATATTTTGGGTTGCAGCTGCTTCTTCGCTGGAGTCCAAGTCCCTTAGATTATTCCAATTGCTGCTCAAATTTGTACTTTTGTATGATCCGTAACTGATGGATGTAGTTCATTCCACCCAAAGAAACTATCTTCTTGCCATTGCCGCCGCCCGCCTCTGAGGTATCATCTCTCTGTCTTTTGCTTCTGTGTTCTTGATTCTTGTGTTTTCAAGTTCCGTGCTTTTTCTGTTTATCTGTTTTGCAGAAAGCGTTTCGTTTTCAATCCACCGCTTCTCACCCTTTTCATTAACCTTTCTTTAGAACCTTCTTTTTTTTTGGGGTGGGGGTGGGGAGGAGGGGAGGGTAGCCAACTCACTGGTTTCAAATCTTAATTCATCTGCTACTTTTATGTTTTTCATTTTTGTTTACGGAGGTTCTAGCTTGTTTTATAAGAGTTGAAATGGTTACCCTTTTGTTTTGTTGGTCTGTTTTCGGTGAAGAAAGTGGTATTATGATTGAACACTTGGCCTGTCCTCGAAATCGATCAGTTTGACTACTGCTTGCGAATATTATTTTTCAAGATTAATCAAATTGCATAAGCCATAAAAGGGCCTTTTTTTTTTCTTTGTTGGGTTAAAATGAACAGCTTAATTCTGGCTTTTTTTAATCTCCTGTGCTTATTTACTTTTAGTGATCATAGACTTGAGCATTTAATGCATATTCATGCAATTGGACCATTCAGCATATTGAACCTGCGCAATCAGAAATATTTATGTGTCTGGCATAGTGGACACGTTTTTTCTTAAAAGATAGATAATAGCTCAATGCGACATCATGAAAAAGTTGTTCTAAAGTGGGTGGGTATTCTTAAACTGACTTGTCCCTTCACTTATCTATGGTTTGTCCTCTCTAATCTATGCTAAAATTCATTTAAATGCGCAACTCGAGTACATTGAGACTTTCTTTGAGCAGTCTTTGTGCTTTAGGTTTGGTCTGGGATTGCTAAGGGTCATTGCAACTGCTAAACTAAATGATTCTTCCATGACTCTTGTTTAGGCTCTTGTATGTGTCAATCTAAATGGACGTGTGGCTTACATGTAATTTGTTTTGCCAAATTGTATAGCTATTCTGATCAATTATTGACACTCACAAGTTTTTTGTGTGCTTAAGTTGATGGACTTTTTCATTGTTAGCATGACATTTTCACAAGTTTAATCTCAGGTCGAGCAGAGCACTGATGTCTCTTCTGTAATCAGGGTTGTTTTCATGGTTCCAGTGACATACTCCTTTTACATCTGTCACAGAATGATTGCCCCTTTGTAGCTTCACCAATTGCTCTCTTAAGGTTTCACCTGGATCCTGGTTTTGGCTGATTCTTCTTTTTATTGATTTTCAGTTTCTGCTGTTCTTGTTTCACCATTAAAATAGCAAGTCAAAACCTGCTATTGATATGAGAGAAAATTAGGAGGTTGAGGGTGCAATAAAGTCATCTATGCACATTTATAAGAAATATACTTTGCTGCACCTAGAAATTTGCTGCTGACAATCATATGAAGGACAAGTATTTCTTTACAAACTCTATGAGCAAATTCAAATCTTGTTTTGTTTCAGGGTTTTAATTCTCATCCAATCGTTTCCCGAAGCAATGGTTGAGAATGAGATTGAATGAATATAATATTCATTCAAGTTAATTCAATTTACCGGGGATGTTTCTTCTTTTATAGGAGTTTACATGGCATCCAACGGCTTTATTTTGTCTACAGTAACTTGATTTGATGTCTATAACGGCTATAATGATTAGTTACGTGCTCAGCTCTGACATATGTACATTTAAGATTCTAAGCTACTATATTTACATATAAAAAACTAAGTGTCGCAACTCGGCTTCAGCTTTGCTGCCTAACTGGTTGTTCCTTCACCTCGTCATCTCAGTTCTGCACACCTGTATCCTGACTCTTTTTCTCCGCTCGTCTTCACCTCGGTCATTTATAGTTATGTGTTGTTCTTCACCTTGGCTCTTCACTTCTTTATCTTGGTCACCTCGGCTCAGTAGTATTTCTTCATCTGTTCAGCACGGCTTCACCTCGACATTTTATATTTCTTACTTCTTTGACACGGCCGTTACTATGTTCAGCTCAGCACAGTTGGCTGAACTCGACTGGGCTTATATTTGTACCGAGAAAGACAAACACATGTTGATAGAATGGTGTTACATTATCAATTTTGTCTTGGCCTGATTTGGACAATGAGATAATTCAATATTTGTTCCGTAATGCCTGTGATCTACGCAGCATTTCCTTTAGTTAGCCCCCAACCCAAAAGAAAAAGAAAAAGAGAAAAGAAGAAAACGCAGAACAACCACTTGTTTGTGTTATGACGTGAATTTAGTTCTTTACGTGGTCTCCTTTTCTTCTTGCTGAAGTGGGTTTATTTGGATGTGTTATATCTCATAAAAGTTGTTCTAAAATGTAACTCTGGATGTTGCAAAATGTAAAGATGGATATGGAAGTTCACTAAGATTAACTGTTAAATTGGTAACTATGGTTAAACTGTTCAGATTGAAAGTTTAAACGGAAGTTAATTTAGTTCGAAAATATTGAAATAATTAGCGAAACATCTGTTGTTGTATGATGTATATTATCTTGGGCTTTTGTTAAAGTTTGCTACCTACAATGTTTTTGGACAAATTATCCTTATGGTGGCTTGTTTAAGTATAGATATCTTGAGTCTCATGCTTCTGATCTGTTTCTCAGAATTCAGATGACCAGATAATCATTCCATGTCTACTATCCCAGTTGAGAATATGCCATCACTGAGCAGCGACTTAATCTATGACATACTTAAGCGCCTTGATGGTGCAACGTTAGCTAGTGCAGCATGTACCTGCGCCACATTGTGCTCTATCTCAAGAGAAGAGAGACTTTGGGAAAATGTATGCTCTGCGATGTGGCCTTCAACCAGCAGGGATGATGTCAAATGTTTGATAAGATCGATAGGCGGATTCAAGAAATTCTATGCTGACTGTTTTCCTCTGATTGTGAACAAGGAAGTTCCCGAATTCCAATGGAATGACTCTTTTGAGTATCCTGAAGACTGGACTGAAGCAGAGTATTACGGTGATATGGACGAATTGGAAAACATGTCACCATCAGATTTTGTATCAATTGTAGACGTAAGATACAAGGGCAGAACAATATGCTCAAAAGTTCTTTGGGGCATATCCAATGCTATCAGCGTCAACAACTGGTTTTACAGTTATCCCTTCCGGATTGATCTGCTCAGCAACCCTGCCGCGGATGATGATCATGAAGGCAATGTTACTATTTCAGTTTGTGATTGTTTACCTGCAATTACATCTATGGAACAAGAGAGGAAAGATGGAAAGCTATGGCAAGATCTTCGTGATGGAGTTCGCCTGAGTTGGATTATTGTGAACAGGAAAGTTAAGCAGGCTGCCAATCTTTCAAGCTGGTGTTCCCTTGGAGGACAGAGACATTGGCCAACAGAAGACGATTTCTTGCTACGGTTTGGATCCATTCTTCCAGCAAAAGACATCCTGCCATGTCAAGTAGTTGAGTGCATACTGATAGTGAAGTTCAGGGTGGTCGAAACTGAAGGATCCGGCGTCCATACAACTGTGCAGTTGACAGAATTAAGCATGCAGGTGGGAGACATGGAAGGGGCTCATGTGAATGGTAAAAACAGTTTGCTTGTGCTGAAAGAGGCGGTCAGCTGCCGAAGGAGCAAAAACTATTGTGAGGCCCTCGAGTCTTGTCTCTTGTATTCGAAAATGCAAAGAGAGCTGAAGGAGGAAAAGCTGAGGAACGAAAATAGGCTAGACAGGCTCTTTATACTGAGCAGCATTGCAGCCTGCATTACTTTCTGTTACTACTTTATATGAACTGCAAGTCTGCAACTGTGTTTTAAGTTCATCTGGGCACTGTAAATATTATGTTCAATCATCGAGCCTCATGTATTTGTCTCCTTGTATAATGGAAAACTTTGACAACATATAATAAGCGGAATTTGCTCTTGTCGTACGTTTCTATGGGGCAAAAATAAGTCGGAGCTTTTAAGGAAAGCAGAATGAATTGAAGGCTATACCTCAGCTCAGCTGCAAGAAACTTGATGCTTAGAGGTTTTCTTGGTCTATTTACAGCAACAAGACATAATATCCTTTTTTTTTTTTCTAAGACGATCTCAAAGAACTAGGAGAAGGCCAAAAATATTTCATTTTTAATAAGGAAATCTACAATTTATTGCAGTTTTAAAATTAATTTTACATGTATTATACACAGTTTTGTCAAAGTCTTTTTAATGCCACAAAAAAGTTCCAACAAAACTGTGGCAGAGCTAGTACACCACAGTTTTGACGCAACCATGGTGTGCCATATGTGGAATAATGTACTTATGAAAGCAGCTAATTTTTCAAAATAGAAAGCTAACAATAGTATGGTTTTAATATGAAAACAACAATATTATGGTTTTAATATGAAAACTCATTTGTATCGCGGTTTTGAAAGTATTTCTATATGTATCATATGAATAAAGATCAAAATAATTGACTTTCTCTAATTATGTTTAAGTCACTATGACAATATGTTTGGGAATGATGGGGTACAAGTTATTGTGTTGTTTTTCATTTTGAATTTTGGTTCAATAACATTGATGTAAACACACACATATATATGTGTGTGTGTGTGTGTATGAATCTAATATTATGAAATATAAACTTGTTAACTATGTTAATAATCACCTTGCATTTTTTTTAGTAGGGCTAAACATGTTTGAACAAGAAAGAGGCCGGAACTAATCTTTGCTTTTAAAGAAGTACTTGTTCAGCGGAGAATAATTAAAAAAGGATGGCTTTTGCCTATGTTGATTTCTACTCACAATACATAATGTTGATTATTTTTTTTGTACAACGTGAAGTAATAAAACAACCTTTTATTCTAAAATTTTTATCCTAGATGTGAATATCTTATGTACAAATGTGACTTTTGAAAGATTTAAGTTGACACATATTATACTATTATTTAGAGAACAGGTTCTTTGAGATTGGACGGAGAGAGTATACGTCAAATAAATGTATTTAATTTATCATTGTGCAAAAATGACCAAAACCATGTTCTAAGCTCTAATCATATACCAAACCGGCCGGGCAGAACCTTTTTATAATAAGACCGAAAATTTAATAGAAAGGTTAAGTTATGTTTGGATCAACCGGACAAGCGGCCGACGATGGTTGGGCTTTCACGTCAAACAGTTGAGGAATCAAATCACAATTTATAAATCAACATGACATTACATTCATTTCAAAAAAAAAACATGACATTACATTTTAATAATTTTAATAGTATATCATGCCACCTTAAGATGGCCCCTACTTCACTTTAATAATTCACCGCTCCATCATCTCATAATACAATCATGTCATGTTAAATTAATTTCAAATTCATATTGCTTAAATCATTGTTAGTTGATATTGACCATAACTAGAGTTTGTTTATTGAACTTTAGTTATCAACAATTTGATTATTTTCTCAAGGGTGTTAAGTGAACCGAACAATTCGCGAACTGTTCGAGTTTGATTCGTATTTGGTTCGAGTTCGTTCGTTAATTTTACTTAAACGAGCCAAAATCGAATACCTATTTGAGTTCGTTTAGTTAAACGAGCCGAATTGTTCGTGAACTATTTTGCTTGTTTAAACATTTATAGTGTTATCGAGCCAAACTTGAACCAATTTCATAGCTCGTTTAGCTAAACGAACTGAACTGAATAGTTCGTTTAGCTAAACAAATCTGAATTCAAAAACCTAGTATTCGGCTCAACTTTGTTCGTTAACACCCCTAATTTTCCCTGCTAAAATAACATTATGATTAGTGTCATTATCCTCCATTTTTTAAACTTTAGACTTGGTCGTATTTAGTAAGCCGTATCTCCAACACCCCAAGTACGAATAATAATAGTTGTAGATAAAACATTTGATGTTGAATATAAAATCTCAATTATATCACATTAGTCTTTTATCTTATTCTTCCTTCTCATTTAAAATTTTAAATAACGTTAGTCTTTAAATGATTATCCAAGGTAGAGCCAATTACTTATATTCCTATTCCATACATTTTTCATAACTCAAAATAGCTTAAATTTTAATGCATTAATTTGTGTATATAGTATCGTATATACGAGTTCAGATCTGAAAAAATAAAATAAAAAATAAAATAAAATAAACGCAGGCCTATTACCATTGACCTCTTATTAACTTCCAGACCAATGAAATTGAGCTAACATGAAATTCCTGGTCATGTCGTGGCATAGTACAACAAGACGACAAAAAACAAAGCTTTATGCCGAGTCCTTTCAAAATCACCAACTTCCTTTTTTTTTTTTTTTTCCAAAAAGGATCGTTTTTCATTCATATGAAAAATACCAAAATGATTTACATCAAAAGAGCGTCGTAAAAGAAAATTCTATACATCATCTATAGGTGAATCCAAACATTCCACCCCAAAAGCTATCTGCGCTACTTTAACCCTATTTACAACTTCAGAAGCGAATACCCACGGTGGGGCACGATCCGGCCTATTACCATGTATGTAGCTGTTACGCCAGTACCAAATCCCAAAAACCGCCTTCCGGAACAAATAGTCCCACGAACTTCCTTTTTAGTAGCAAAGCTTTTCCTTTGTTAAGGGAGTGGGTTATCACCAGAGGCCCCTTAGCCAGGTAGGATGTAAATCGAGAGATGTACTCTATTAGCAGCCCTACAAGGGAGAGTACACACGAGATTCAGAAGCCCAGAAGCAACCCTTGTAATATTTCAACAAAGTATTGCCTCTACACAGGTTCGAACTCGGAACGTCGGGGTTATTTAGCCCCAATCACCTTGTCACTTACCAGTAGACTATGCCCCTGGGGCTAGCAAAGCTTTTCCTGCTCCGGTTCTAAAACGATTCCCTAATATGTAAATTAAGAAATTATACTTTTTATTAGATAACTTATAAAAATGTTTACGGTATACTGGATCATAAACCATTTAACTTAATAAGATCAGATACCATAGAAATTGGGTCATAAGCCATTTAACTCAATTAGAACAGATACCATGACCTAATCTATTAATTTCTCAGATAGCGGTATTGCATCTACGATGTACATATCTTGGTTCGAACATGTGCTCTTCTAGTTGTAATATCTCAACTTGAATACTAACTGAATTATATTATGAAACCACGAACTTATTTTTCTACTTGCACTTTTGACGTGTTTTTGTAACATGTAATGCTGATGCATGTCCAACTTTAATGTCTCTAAATGTTTTTTTCACTATGGACTAATTTAATTTTTGCCTCATTATATTAGTTATGTTTTTATCAGGTATATATAAATTCTCCGCAAATATTTATATTATATTTATTCATTAGTTCGGACATATATAATTATCCGAAAAATGATGTGTATCGCCTGACGGAGTTTGCAGAAGCTTATTTTACCATTGGCTAAAAGTGTGAGAGACTGATCTGACTTTGAAATTGATTCTAATTTGATTCTATGTGTGTAGCCTAACATTTTAATACACGTTTTCTATTTATAGAATAAAGAAAAGGAAAAATATAGATCTTCTATTATCAATTTTATTTATAGAATATAAAAAATGGAAAAAATAACATACTAGCTTTATTATTACTGACATAACATTGATATCGTAGATGATCAAATAATCGATTATTAAATAAACCATTAGCAGTCAATCCAACAACAAGATCAAATCACATGTCACACCAAAATTTAGGAAATGATTAAAACATCGGTAACTATCTTTACACCTTCTGCATTCAAACATAATTACATAATTACTTTTAGACTCTTTTTAGTTTAAAACTTAGGCCGTTATACATCATGCGTTTTAGGACTAAACTGGATTAAAAAATTTACGGTCAAAGTTAATAAAACTTATCACTTTCTGGCCTCATGTGCATTGACATATGATTCCCGACACCTTCATCTGGTTTAAATTTTTTACTTTTATGTCTCTTGTAGTTTTGGACGAAACTTATAATTTTTGTTAACTTTGATTGAAAACATTCATTAAAACCATAGAGGTATAGAAGGCAACTTTAAACTAAAAAGAGACTAGAAATAATTACGACTAAACAAAGAGGACGTAAAAAGTAATTATACTTAGAAACATCTATGACTTTTTTGTTTACAAAATGTATTATATTTTATTCCAGCATATAATATCAAAGTAGTAGATGGGTCAAAACTGAAAACAAATATTTAATAAGAGCAAAAATTATCTATACCCAGTGGATCAACACAAATTTTACAATGATAAATGATCAAGTATCATTAGTTAGTAATTGACCAATGAAATGCATAAAAAATTTATGGGCCCCTTGTTTTGTCCAATCACCTCATTAATTGCATGTAGGTAAAACTTATTTGTCATCATTTTATTAGGTCACTAATTGATCGATGAACACAATAAAATTTCGGCTACTGTTTTGGCCGGGTGCGTGAGTCGTGGGGTCAGCTACTTAAAAAGGAATATAAAAATTAAAAGAAAATCACCGACATACTGACAAACTCAGCTTCCATAAATCTCTGTACACGGTACGCGCTTCTAATTTGCAACCGAGAAAACAGGCGGAAAATATCATTTATTAATTATTATGGATACAATTTCTTTAAAGGAGAGGAATTTAGATCTGGGAAACAAAGCCTTAGCTGCTGTATTTGTGAAGCTACCTACTACTACAAAAGTAAAGTAAATTGGAGAAGAGCAATCCCTATTTTCTCTTTGCAGAAAGGTGGAAAAGATTTGTTCTTTCCTTCTTCAAGAAACTCATGTAGTATTATTCTGTACCAAACCCAAGTTTTACAGAATTGCTCTGCGTTCTTTGTTCTTACAGCTGATTCACAATACGATTTATGAGTTCCAGCCCCATCTTCATTGGGGTTGGGGCCTGTAGAACAAGCTTTAACTAGTGACCTTGGACACCAGATCTTCCAACTTCTTGACAAGGTTTGGTTCCTAATCGTACTTACTTTACTTAGATATACTTTCCAGAGTTTAGTTTCTTGAATTTCTTTTAACTCTGCTGGGTTTATTATACACAATACACAATGCGTTCTGTTTTAGTTCCTTGTTTGTATTCTGAATCTGGTGCGGAACAAGAGAAGCAATCTCCCGACCTCCCAAAAAGAAGACAATTTAAGGACAAGGAGAGCCTTTGTTTGCCACTTTTGTGGCGTATTTCGTTCCATGGCTTCCTTTCGTTTCAATATGTAGAAATAGGTAAAGTTTAGGTCTTTCTCTTCTCCCTCCAAAGAAAAAAAAAACAAAAACCCCAAGAACAGTAACAAGAAAAAGCCCACTTCCCGGCAATTAGTATTCCCTTCTTCTCAAGGGGATTCCAAGTTTTTGATTGGGATAAACAACAGGTCTATCTGTGAGTTTTCTTTTTCTTTTTTCCCCTCTTCTTTTTTGGCAGTATCTGCTAGAGGTTTGTACCAAATCAACCAGAGGTAACTCGGATTATTTGCTCTGAACGTGATTGGATCAAGTGGTGTGTTGAAAACCGTCTTTTCTTGGTGCTGATGTTAGCTAATTTTAAGAGTAAATTCAGTTAACAGAGCTGCTGAAGTGAGTATAGAAGTTAGGCTCGAATAATGAGAGAGAACTCTTAGAAGATACATTCACGGTTCAATATCTTTGTTGGACGAACATTAGGGGCTTCTTAAAAAGTTAATAAGAATAGAAGACGCTTGTCAAACAGTTCTGTGGCATTCACGGCTTACTTTTTCCGCATGTCCTTTTTAGTCCTTATTTATGTGTGTAAGCTTTTCCTTTTTCCTTTTTCTTTTTCTATGTTCAATCTCCTTGCAATGGTTGAAATTCTTCAAAATTTGGTGGCACAAAATCTTGAGAATCTAAATTATGTGATAGTTGATACGGTTCCTTATGTTTCTAAGCTAGTGTTACATGCACATGTGCGAAATTGTTGTCTTACATCTTAATCCCAAAATTTTTGTCACAAGTTGCATTTAATGTTACTAGTACTACTTACAAAAAATGTTACTAGTACTTTCTTAAACTCTCCATGCAGCTGCTAAAATTGAAACAGCTCAGAAAACGTAATCCATGGCTGTATTAAATGACAGAAAGTCCAATAAAAGCTTGTTTCCCCCACATATGTTCATCAGAAACTTAAATGCTAATGTTAGTGAATGACTTTAGGATGATTTAGTAAGGTAATACATTCTTTTTGTTTAAATGATGTTATTTTGTGTCATAAGCTGGCAGCAATGGACCTGCTCTGCATGTTGGATCAGTTTGTGCCGTCTTTTTTCACTGCTGTCTTTTGATTTATAATTTTCTCAGTTGCTGACATTCTTGGGTCTTTTTTAGTTGCAGCATTCTTCGTCATGGGAACCTTGTCTCTGGAAGTCGAAGATTTAGGCTTGGAGAATCACCTGCTACTTGGACTAGGAGAATCAGGAAAGGAAGATACAAGAAAACCACAAGTCCTTTCGTATCTCTCTTTCTTTCTTGAGAGAGCCGTTGAGAAGAATGAGAAGCTACTCGAGGCAACCGAAGTGAAAGATATTATTACCATTTTTCATGGTTCAGCTGCTCCTCAGTTAGGCATTCGACAATATATTGATCGGATTTTTAAGTATTCACATTGTAGTCCTTCATGTTTCATTGTGGCGCATATATATATGGAAAAGTTTGTTCAACGCACAAGAGCTATTTTGACGTCTCTTAACGTGCATCGCCTATTAATTACCAGCATAATGGTGGCAGCAAAATTCATAGATGATGCGTAAGTTCCCCCGTCCCCAACAATTCAGCATTCTAATGTGAACGGTGTCTCTTGAATTCGTCATGGGTTTCTTGTTTGTTTGCGGAGTTTGTGTTACTCATCTGTTTGCCTGTTTTGCAGATTCTTTAACAATGCATACTATGCCAGAGTGGGCGGCATCAGCACGTACGAACTGAACAAGCTGGAAATGAAGTTCTTATTTGGTTTGGAGTTCAGACTTCATGTTTGTGTCAATACCTTTGATAAATATTGTTCGCTGTTGTTAAAGGAAGGTAATGCAGAGCTCCATATTGAGCGTTCAATCAAAGCATGCAGAATTACAGAAAACTGGTCAAAACAGGATGATTCTTCCTGTCCTACGTCTGAAAGTTTTGTAGCTTAGAGAATTTCAAGTTTAAAGTCAATTTGTTATCATTGTAAAGATGTGGAAACCTTTTTCTTCTAGTAGCAGTAGTTGTAGGGATATTAGTAATGGGATTCCTCCTGTGTGACAAATTGTTCTTGCTTGATCTCAGTTTTTCCTGTAGACCGAATATTGTTTTACTTTATTTTTTTTTCTGTATTTGGTGAAAGCATTTAGTATCACATGTACACGTGAGAAATTCTGCAAGAGATGAATTATGTCTGATGGTTTGGTGAAATCAAGGCCTGTAATGGTTAGCTTTTCAGATTTTTTTTTTTATGTCTTCGAGTTTATCATTTTGCAATGCATTTTAATTGCATGTATGTATGCGTTGAAGGAGATATGCACCATATCAAAAGTTTGGTTACGCCAAAGAACCTTTGAAGTACTCAGTCATTCAAAAAGTTGAACTTATGTTCTCAGCTTTCTGTCTTGAAACGACAAATTTGCGTTCTTTCTTTGTCTCTTTCCAAGATAAGGGAGATAAATGAAGAGTTGGAAAGTAGCAATAAGAAGTGGAATAAATAACTTGGATGTGCCTTCTTTTGGTTGTATGACTTGTGTTTTCATTTTACTTCGTGAACTTGTTTTATATGCGTCCTCTGATGTTCTTAGCGCAGCGACTATTTGTAGGTTGGTGAAGAAACTACGAACCAAGCAATCCAATCTATGTAGCAAAACCAATACCTTTGGCCCTGTGGGTCTTAATTGCCACGGTCTTAAAAAGTTTCGTGGAGGATTAGGAGTTCAACGGTCTCCTAAGTTGGCAAGACATTACTTGGAACCAACACAAGGTGCTTATGCAAACTGCGTCATCAATTCACTAACCCAATCTGGATACAATGACATAGTCATTAATGCTTCAGACATCAGTAAAGCAACCATGCTGTGCGTATTTTGGTCCGAACATACGTCTTTCTGAAGCAATGTTCCAACCCGAATACCAATTGAACTTTGTCATGAGTCCAAGACATCCAATCTCGAGTCAAAGCAAAGATGGAAATAACATTGATTATATTTAATATTCAGATTTCCTTCTTATTTAAATCCATCAAGTTTCCTGATCAGGCTTTTGCAAATGCCTATCTCAACTAATACCTAAGCATATCTCAAAAGGAAAAAAACAGATAAAGGCAATTTACAAAAGAAAGAAAGATAAGGACTCCACTTTAAGAGTGGTATCTCTTTATCCGCACTATTTAGAAGTCAAAATTGGAATTGTTCGTCAGCATACATGATCATCGGCTTACTTGTGGAGCCCTGTTTCAGTGTCACATGTCTCTCCCAACACTAAAAGAAAAATACGACTAATACTAATAACGAACAACCAATAATATTGGATGAAATAATTTTTAAGTCCTTGAAATTGAAGTCTTATAATTTAAACAAATATTCGACAGCTTCTAATCAAACATAGAATAATAAATCTCATACATAGTAGTAAAACCCATTCACAATCTACAAGCTCCAAGAAACAAAAGGTAAACTCCAAGGTTGGTTGAAAGCAACAAACTCGAAGAGATGAGAGGGACAGCATTATTGACAGAAAGGCCGCCGCTGCCGGACCTGGGTGGCGAGTCTTCCGGAGAGAACTGGATTGTAGCTTCATCTGGACCTGGGATTAAGCTTACTGTTTGAGTATTGTTTTTGGGAACCCTTATGTCCACCTTTTGACCGGCTTGACAATGGCCTGGGAAGCCGCATATATAGTAAAAATGGCCAGCGTTCTTCAGCTTGACGGTGTCATTTCCAGTTGAGTAGGTTGTCAGTGGAGAAGTCGTGTCGCACCCGTGGAATTTCGATCGGCTCACTTCTAACACACTATGTGCCTTTGGATCGTACTCAAACACTGTACATGTAAACAAATAATGTTGAAAAACGTCGAAAGACCATTAGTTCAGCTGCTGACTGAGCATCATTTGTGCAACTGAACGCTCGACTTCGAGTTTTTTTTTTTTAAATAAATAAATAATAATAAGAATGTTGAAAGAACTTAAGGTTATATAATACACAGATCTTCTTGAATGCATTGAGTGAATACAAATACACAAAAACAAGGCCGTATAAACGTATGAATTCAAAATAAAGATCAAGAAGCTTATATAAACATCTATAAGTAAAATGCAGAAAGCTTACGGATGGTATCACCAAGTTGAAAGACTCTGGCAGAAGCCCACTTGCCATAAAAATTTGGATTTCCGATGACAGCCCAACCGGCAGAATCACCAATTTTGTGAAGGACACCCATGGAAATTCTTGAAACTGCCAGCAATAATGCCATGAGAAATGGTGCTGTCTTAGCCCAGTCCATGAGTGAACAGAAGTGTTTGTTCTGTTAAGGGGGGCGTTTGAGTAGGTTTAATGGGGTGAACAAGTTTAGAAGACAGATGCCATTTCTTACTTTGAAGACACACACCTTTTGCTTGGGGAATCGTCCTCACAAGCATGATGGAGAGCGGGGTTTACCACATTTTCTTACCTAAAATTGCCGTCAACCAGCCTTCAGTCTCTCACAAAATCTGCATGATCACTCGCCTTCTCTATGCATATACGCATGATAAGACTGAATGATTTGTATAACTGATCTTTTAGACCGTGACACAAATCTGTATAAAAATATAAAGAAAAGATTATACTTTAATAAGTATTCTAAAACAGCACCGAAAGTTGATCATTTAATGCTTTTGCGGAAAACTAGTTAATTATTTACTTCATCTAGACGCGGTCCGATGAACACGCTTCTTGGTTGGGGACTTGAGACAGCGCCGCGACAGTTGGAGGTTTCTAACAGAGGCAAAGAAGGAGCTGTCCCTTATCCGCAATCTTCTACATTTAAGTTAAAACTATTGTTTCAGTTGCATTTTATCAAACACGTTGTAGCTCTAGCAATGGCGTTAGGTTTCTCCCCTTCAAATCCAGTAAGATCTGTGTACCAGCACAAGCCCACCACCCCTTTCAAATCCCCTCTTTCGGTACGCCTTTAAGTTCGAGTTTAATCATGCTTGAAAGTTTGCATCATTTCAAAGCACCTATGGTTATTCAGGGCAGAATCATATGGTTGCAGGGTTTTGAATTGGAAACCTGTAGCTTGGGGCGCCGTATCAAGTTATGTACAACTTGAGGCTGGCGCGAGGGAGTTTCGAAAGCCTTGTGCTGCTAAGCCTTTGGTTTATCAAAGGTGAATTTCTTAAGTTACCATTATCTAGTGGTATTGATGGTGATAATTTTATGGTAAAAACACTTTTGTCAGAGCAACCGTGTTCAAATGTGCAATTATAGAGGAAATAGAAGCTGATAAATCGATGATTCAAAAGAATGTTGTAAGTTCTGAACAGTTTTGTAGTTGCACTGGGAATTTCATAATCGCCTTTAACACGTTACAGTTGTGTATGATATCGGCTGGGAACTTATGAAAAACAGTAATTTCTGCTGAACTTTCTCCCACAACCTAAAACTCATTATCGTTATTATTTTTTCTTTTCAGAAAGAGAGAATGCAAAAGACTATTGAGACCGTTCGATCAACTTTTGGTTCGATAAGGACAGGACGAGCAAGTCCACGCAATGCTTGACAAAAGCGAGGTATGATTCTTGTGAGTTTGACAGAATTTCATAGTCTTTTAGCTGCTTTCTCTGTAGTCATGATGAAGCATCACGTAGAACAGAGTCGGAAGATAAAGAGATTTTCAAGGTTATAAGTCGATTTGCAAAATTATTTCCTAAATGGAGTATCAATCACAGTTAACTGACATCATATTATGGAATGTTCATGAGAAAAAATAGCATTGGTGATCATATATCAGAAGAATGCCCGTGAATATAAAATGCAGATGCTATGTTGAAGTTTCTCCAAGGACTACTAGGTTTTTGCACATGAAATTTGGTAATTTCTTTATACTTCCTATTGCTATAATGCATGAAAAATCTATTTCTTCATGACATTTCCACTCCTGTTTGTACACTCTAATTGGTTTATGACGCATTCTTATAGCTTGTACTGTTATTGGCAAAACTTACATAAGTCTTGTTTCCAGCAAGAACATTGATCTTTTAAAGTTGATCTGCTAGTATACTCAAGCAGGGGTGAGAATTGTCCAACTTCTTTTACAGTTCTTGCTTTAATGGGCTATAATACATTGACTGATCAAGGTTTCTTTGGAGTTGTTGGGACTTTTTGACCAGCTAAAACAAACAACCAAACTGTATGTACTAAAAATTTGTTTGGGTTAATGCATATAGAAGCACTGGAACCATGGTTGACTGGTTCCTTCTGACGACCAACTAGCTGAATGCCTGTACTGGCTAATCCCTTGTTTTCTGGAGAAGTCAGCATGTTTTGTGTATATTCTTTTAAAGGTATGAATGATATAGCAGCACAATTGTCAGTCAATGATGCTCGAGAATCAATGATATTGTGAACATGAAGTAACCTCATTGATGTTATAGTTTTATACTCCTCAAATCCAAATCAGTCGAAGATTAGCAGAATTACTTCCAATACAACACACAACGAACACTAAAGAGGTTCATGTTCCTCGATCCTCCCCATATTCACAGTAAAGGAACATCTTGCAGATAGTTAAAGACGCAACTGTAGGCTCGTAAACATGAACTAATGGTCACAACTTAAGCAAAACAACATCATGCGGAAACATTCTTTAGAAGAATAAGTTCCATGGTAAAGCAATCACAACAGGGACATGTCTACTAAGAAAGTTGTAACTGCCTGTCCAAATAGCTCTGTGACATCTATATCTGCAGTTTCCCTTATTTGCCTGACTGTTCCTTGACTACTAGATACATCAGTTATATGGTTAAATTAATTCCTCAAAGACAATGCTTAAGAAGCACTTTTTACAGGTTTCTTAGATGTATGGGTTATATGTTTGATCAGTTTCAAGGAGCACTTTTCAGCCACTAACACAAAGCCGTGGCTAACACTGTAAAAGGGTAGCTCCTTGTATAAGATGCAGGATACGCATCACAGTTGGCAAACTGCCGAGAGATGTCAAATTGGGTGCACAATTGATTGAACTCCCACATTACCCTGACAATCAAGTCTATTATACTCGAACCATTTCCAAATAATACTAAATTTTCTTGAAGCATTCTGTATAAGCAAAATGCAGGCAACTTTCATTGAACCCACCAGATCATTTTAGTTCAACTTCCAAGATATAGCACAAATTACACTAAAAACCCACAAATTTCAGCAGAAAATGAGCACAACACGTAAGTCTACTTTATTCTATTACTGTACAAGAACAAGTCCCCCTGCTCCTCCGCCTCCAGCAGTACCCCCGCTATCGTCTTCCTCGTCAAGCTCTTCTCTTTTAGGCACAAAAACCACAAGCTCACCGTCGTTATAAGCGGCGGAAGCTAGGTCCGGGCTGGTAGATGCCGGAAGACGAAACCTCCACATGTCAAGGTCCAATTCGTTGAGCAATAAGTCCCCCACTGGATGGTTCCCACGAATTACAATCTTGATAACCCCAGGATGAATCTCGACGGAGTGGGCCCTAACATCGTCGCCGACATCGTCGGTGGGGACCACGAATTTGAGAAAATCGGGTGTTTCCTGGACGGACACGTCAGCATCGGCGGGAAAAGGAAGCTCGAGAACTTTGGCAAAGATGTGAGGGAGTCTCCGGAGCTTCTTTTGGCGGCAAGCTAAACGCCCCGGTTGAGGAAGACTTGAAGCGACGTCGTATCGGAGCGTTATGTTCCGCTTCCTTTGCGGAACCGGGTGAACCTTCATGCTAGCTCAGTAGCTAACTTCCCAACAGTGAATTGAAAGTCCTCCAATACGAATTTCTGATCAACAAGCAATTGATTTGAAGAAGAAAGTTTTGATTATGAAGAAAAAGAGATGAGACAAAAGAGAAAAGGACAATGAAGTTGCGTAGAGAAATCGGGAAAGTATTCGTCTTTGGGGAGGACAGTGGATGAATATGACATGATGCGACAAATCCTCATAATTTTGTTGCTGTTCAGTGAAGGCTTGTGGGAATGATATGAGTGTTTATAAGAATTATTGCTTTTGTTTAGGCTAAGGTTTGTAGGGATGAAATGAGGGCTTTGTAAGAATGATTTTTTTAAGAAATATTGGTGTCAAAAACTTTAAAGTATTTGACAATAATTTATTAATTTACTATATATAAGAATTTTAATATGATATTCGTTTTATTCTTTCTAACGAACTCTTTAATATGATGTAGTCAATTATACGACGATTATAAGAATGATTGCTTAAAGAGATGTGTGTCATGAGACTTAAGGTATCTGACTAAAAAAACTTTGCACAACGATTATAAGAATGATTGCTTAAAGAGATGTGTGTCATGAGACTTAAGGTATCTGACTAAAAAAACTTTGCACAACAGATTATTAATTTACGATATATAAAATATTTAATATAATACTTGTTTTAATCTTCTTTAATATAATTAGTCAGTTATACAAATGGTTTTATTTATTTTATATAATGAAAAATATGAAAGTTGCTGTGAAATTTAAAATTAATAAAATCCTTTTTTTATTGAAAGGACTTTAAAATCAATAACGTCGACAATAAAAACCAGGGCTGGTCCAAGAACCGGATTTGAAGGAAAACCAGATTGGGCTCCATTTAGTCAAAAGTCAACCTATACACCTAAAGGGGTTTCTGTCTCGGCAGAACCGTTGTGCTGTATTCTTCATGAGGTTTATCACATTTTATCTCAAAAAAGTTTGGAAGAATGGACTAAAATTTTTATTTTCTGGGGAAAGTATAATGTTAGCTTATGCATTGGTTTGTTGTTACTGATTAATTCACGCTATTATTCAAAATTGGATTTGAGGAGTATATATGTCAACTGTGTTTTATGACGGAACTGATTAGGCTAGCAGCTTTCATGTTGAAGAATAGAGAAAATAATTTTCATAATTTTCATAAAAAGCAAATACAAATGAAAGTGATCGATCGTCAAACTATTATTTTGAAACTTCTAATGTGCTAGTAATTATTTCCTTCAAATTTTTAGTAATTTTGACACCCATTGCCATTTCTGCACCTTTTGGAGGTTCGGCCATAACCATGTCTCTGAGAAAAGAATAAGGGAATCAAGTTCCAGTAGATAGGACCCAGTGTTAGGTCCAAGATGAATGGTTTTGGGTTTTCAGTATGAAGGTTGAAGATGAAAGGTCTTGGATTTAATGCTTATGCTATTGCAGATGTAATATGATGGAATCAACGAAAATAACCTACTTCTTATATTGTAGGGCAGTAGTTGATCAACACAACTTAACGCACAACTTAACGCAATTTTTATTATGAGTTATGGGAAAACAAACTTCTGTGAGTTTCTAACACATAGATATATAGTTGCATACATCCGGCCACTCATACCATTTTATAGATGGAAGCTTATAAAACAACGAGGTAATGTTGTTGTTGGTGATGCTATTGCGGATATCGTTTGATTACAAAAAGAGAAAAATTTGCAGTCGAAAGGACAGTAATGCACAGGAAATAATATAGAAATCCAGAAATATCTTTTTATTCATTACACAACATGAATAAATGGCCCAAACAAGAAGAAATTACAAGCAGGCAATCCGCCAATATATCAGCCGGGTAAAAGAAAATGTACACAAGAACAATTATGGGATGAGTAAAGTAAAATCTATACAAGAACAAATGAATTTATAAGCAAATGGAAAACGGTTCACGCTTGATGAAGAACACACCACATTGAAGCATCAAAATCCGCCGGTGATTTCAACGTTAGAAGACATTCTTTGAAGCCAATGCAGCAAGGAAGAGTATAAGAGCTGTGAGTGGCCTTGAGATGATTCCATCAGAGGTAGGGACCGTCTTTGATGCTGTTTTAAAAAAAATGGAGACATTATAAGAAGTCAAATAAAATGTAAAAAAAAATTGTTTGGTCAAAGTGTTTATATTTCGAAGAGATAGATATAATGCATTGAGCAACTACAGTTTAGGCAAAATTGACTAGAGGGAAATAAGCGCATTGACCAACGTACCAGATGGAGCGATCGGACTGTAAGCCGCTGCGGGAGCCTTGGCCGGATTAGTAACCGGAGCAGGAGAAGTTTCCTTAGGAGAAGATGTTGGTTCTGGCGAAGCGGCAGGGGAGGCTGCGGGTGCATTAGCTACAGCTGAATTGCCAGTTTTGTGACAAAATATCAGACCCTTATTCATAACCTTCTAACGTGTTACAATTGATTCATACACATAACATCAATAATATCATATCAAATACCCAAAAACTTATGAATTGGATGATTAGGAGTGCGTATAAAATCATAATATAGACGACTCAAAATAATATGATCGCTGTGACGTGAGAGAATATAAAGGGGAATACCGTTGCACTGGCTGATGGGAGGAGTTTGCACGTTGCAAGCAATGGGGAGAGCGAGAGCCTGAGTTTGATTGATGCTGATGTTACCCAAGGCACTATTACCACCATTGTTGTTCAACAATGTGCAAAGGCATCGGGGAGCTGTCTGAACTACATTGTTGAGCTGCAAGCAGCATGCTGGCGTTGGGGTGGTTGTGTTACCAGTCACATAACTTAGACAGGGAGACAATCCAACAATGGCATTGTTACACGCGGTTTGAGATCGCGCTCCATGCCATAGCATGATCACAAGGGCTAAGAGAAGATACACCTGACCAGCGCGCATCGAGCCCATGTTTTGGTTTGTTTGAACTGAGGGAAAATGGCTGAGAAGCGGATGGAATGGATGCTTATGATGGTTAGTATTACTGGTTTGAGAGATATGAATATGTTGGCAGCTATTTATACGAAGAAGTAGGAATAAAAGATGGAGGTTTTGGCATTATAGTTGGCCTACTTTTTCTTGATTGAAGGCATCTTAGGTTAACTAATCCGTTTTTAAATATAGAGGATTTTGTCAGTAGAAAAGTTGCATGTATAACATTTGCAAGCCAATGAGAGGAGATGTTGATGCCAGGATCATTGTATTTTTAAAGTACGGATTTGGTGACTTTCCTGGTTGTACATTATTATGACGGAATATATACTTCTGATCTGTCTTTGGTATAGTTGGCAGTCTGATGGATCAATCAGCCACAGTAAAGGAAATTTTATTATGTAATGGAGTAATTATGTAATGGATCAATCAGCAACAATAAACGTCAGTTATTTTTCAAGCTTAATAGAAACTTAAAATGCGTGCCTTTTTTATACACTTCTAAAAGCCTTCATCGTCTTCCCAATCTATTTCTTGTTGCTTTATTTGAGTTGATTAAGAAATTATGGCTCGTTCGGCGGATAGTCGTACAAGCCATAGAAGAATGGTGTTGTACACAGCAAGTAGGCGCCACCAATGCTGCCAAATACGGAAAGCAAAGCCTCCCATCCCCTTCCTCTTTTCTAGTCCATTTCTCGTTTCTTTACTTCTCAATGACCAGATCATTTTATCCCATTCCAAACTCTGGAGACCGAAAGAACAGCATAAAGATTAGATAATGTTTCAAGTGTTGAAGAGTATGTTCCTATGATCTTTCGTTTGTGCATGATCTGGGGGCCGCATAACTTCGTGATGTAGACATCCTTGCCTAAAGGTCAAAACCTTACAACAATTTGTTCCAAGGCCCGTCTTGTACATGACTATTAAAGCTGTATGTGAAATTCCAGTTAGGCTTCAAGGAGCATTTCGTCATCATAAAAGCAAAAGTTAGACATGAACAGATATGCGAAAGAAAGACCCCATCATAAGAACGAAAGTTAGATTTCACACATTTGCATCAATCCTATGAGGCATCAACATTTAATTTGAGACATCAATCTCATGAAGCATCCATATTTACTTTGAGACATAAATATCCACTATTATGCCACCACAATTATGGAGCAATATGAGAACACAATTATGGACGCAATAGCGTTATCCAACTCGTTATTTACGACCGTGACATTCATAACAGTTAAATGTATTAGAGGTATTTTGGACTTTGTATCCGCTAAACTTTAAACAACTAACAGAGGAAGACAATGGTGCTAATTTGTGGGTTCAGATAATTTAGAGTAATGCTTGAATTTGGGAATATGAAATGGAAATATGAATGAAGTGGATCAATGAAGAAGAGAGAAATAGTGTAAAAATGTGTTTTTTCAACATCATTTTTTCCCCTTTCTATTGGTCCACTTCATTTATGTTTTTAAATTCATGTTTTCAGTAAACATATTTCTTTGCAACGCTAATTTATTGGCTTAACATCTTCTCCCATGTGTAAAACACACAAGTTTAGTTATTTTTCATTAAATATGAAACATTTTTTTATAAAAAAAATATAGAATTTGTTATCATCAATAAATCAAATTCTTCCACGTCTATATATATCTGTATCAATACTCAATCACACAGGAAAAGGAAAAAGGAAACAAAATCACAACAAAAAGGAATTTAAAGTGTTTTGGAGATTTTGTTTCGATCTTTTTCCTTTTTGTGTTTTGGCTTTTGGGGAACTTTATTACGTTCCCATATAATGCCTCCAGTGTGGGCGCCTTCCGGTACGACTTATGGAAACTGTTTTGTTATGCAATCTGATCAAATAAGCATACCTTGCTTAAGATCTAACATTGTGATATTAGCGGGTTTGATTTAATCACATAATTTACCTTAATATCAAGAAAAAATAACGATTAACATTATATATATGCTGAATGTAAATGAATTTATTTATTGTTGATTGAAAGCTATATATATGATATAAAAATACAAAATACACACTTTTTTACAAGAAAGAATCATTTGATAAAATCAATGGTGTAAAATGACAATGTATTTATCAAAGAAAATTTGCTACATAATTTAGGCTGTAAAACTTTTCTCTTAATTGGTACCAACAAAAGTAAAGTCTTCTCCATCCTTCAACTATTATATATCTCGACCAGACGTCTCTCTCCCTAAATAAATAAATAAATATATATATATATATGTATGTATATATATATATATGTATGTATATATGACATTGTCAACAAGTTAAAATGATGAAACCCAAAAACATCGGCCCTTGAGGGTGGGTATATCTTCTGTGGAAAATATCCTAAAATGGGTCTCATCTGACTCATGCGAGTTTCCAAAGATCGGAAAAACTTTCCTTTTTCTTTTCCGAATAATCATAGCCCATAAATGAGAGTTATCACAAATTTCCAAGATTCCATCACGTATAAGGAAACCCTTGCAAACAAAGTATGCATGCTTTCTGGTCAACAAAAACAGAATTCCCCTCTCACCTCTTATATATATAATAATGTTCCACCCTAATTTCTATACGCCTTAATTTTATCTTCTCTCTAAACTTCAGAAAAGGAAAACCTTGGACTCCAATGGGTTTCAAGAGGGTTAGATCTCGAAACGATGAACAAGCAACTTCAGCCGTCGTCTCCATTAATGCTCCTACAAGTCAATTCACCACTGTGAATTACTCGGAGAAAAAGTCCAATGTTGTCTTGCAGCCATGTGTTGGTGTATCCAATGGAACACAGATGCTTGAATCCTGCCACCATTGTAAGAAAAAATTTTCAGACCAAGACAACATTTACATGTACAGGTACACCTACTTGTTTGTGTATATATATTTTTCTGAATAACGTTTTTTAGTGTTGGATATGCGTGGGTGATTTTATCTTTTGAGAGAACTATCTTACAATGTGAATTAGAAATATTCATTTGTTTTACTTCATTAACAACGTTTTGAATAATTGTTTGTTCCTTTGTTTGGGGGGGGTGGGGCATAATTTAATAGACAGAGATTGCACAATTTTTTTTTTTGGTATTTGTATGTTAAACTTTTATACTTATTCGATAGGTCATTCAATTCATTCATGATATGCATATAAATCATTCATGTATAGCATGTACGGATGCACGTAGCATGGATTAGAGACTAGCACAGTACTTAGCATATTTGTTAAGACTAATTTGCGCTAGCAAACGTTTATTTTCGTCACACACACATATATAGACATATATGCATATTCTTACTATGTCTTCGAGAATTTCATTTAATCCAATGATTAGTTACATCATGTCTTTCATGCAGGGATTGTGGATTTTGTTCTGTTGAATGCCGTCAGTTTCAATTCCTTATTGATGGCCTCAAGATTAAGTTATAGGCTAAGAAGACGTCCGATGCAAGGAAATATCTAGACATCGAATTTCCTCTAATATAATTCTTAGTAGTTCTTTTTTTATTCTACATTTCCTCTAATATAATTCTTAGGGTCTACTTTTACGTAATCATAGAGTCATTCGCAAGGCTAAGCCTTTGATGTCATAGTCCGTTTCTTGATTATTTTGAGATCTCTTTTTTTTTTTTTAATGTAAAGATATATTTGGCAATCGAAATCTCCTTCTTCTATTCCACCATATCTATTTATAGGGTTACAAATTAAACATAGATTTGCTGAAGGTAAAGCCTACAATTATGGCTAATCTATCCGTTATGTTAATGTCTATCCTCTATGATATAGATATGTACAAATTATAGACATAAATCAATCACATATACATGAAAATAATTAGAGATATCTTTTAGGATATTTTAGGATATCAATCCAACATCCCTTAACACTTATCTCGGCAAGTTTTAGATTGTATCAAACCTTTGGATATAGAGTAAAATCCCCCGTTTTTCCACATTGTAGCATCGAAGTTCCTCATATTAGCAAATTTTGTGATGCATTTAAGATATATGTTTTTATCTAAGAAAAACATAGGACCATGTAGGTCACGTGGTCCGATATTTGTCAGACTAAAAGCCCACGTTGGACATATGTTGGGCCGAAGGCTATTTTTACTCGAAGTCAGATTGAAGAATGCTGACTTCAACAATATTGTTGGACTTGGCATTCCGACCCACGTGCCCATAGAAACTTAGAAAGTATACAAACTACAGGAAGGGCTTAAATGTTTTTCTTTTTTTAAAAAAAAAATTATGATTGTTACCGAGAAGTATAATAAACTTTATCACTAAATCATTTCGAATTCATACTCGACTGCTATTCTTGTTTCTATTCAATTGATTAAAAATCATTATACATTAATTCTCATAATTCAAAGTAAGTACAATTGGAATGCTAGCACGTATGATGATCGAATGCCAACTAAGAAATGTAAAAGACGTTTTTGATTTATTTTCAAATTGCCCAACAAACTTCCATTTTTGATTGAACAAGTTACATGACGTTTTTCGTAAACGTTTGTAATTTAGAACTTGCTCGTCCAGATGAAAATTCAAGAATACATTTAGTAATTTCATAATCACTTTCTCCTTCATCTTGTTACAATGCAAGTAAAATTACAATTATACACGGGTCAAAAGTGTATCGAATTGCATCCCTTGCCGTGTTAGTGTAAAAGGTCTTTGATATGAACACCACAAGCCATTATGACTTGGTCTAACAGACAAAAGTCGAGACATCTACTATTAGTATTCAAACTCTTCGCAAATATAAGTATTCTCAAATTTATAACGGTAAACATTCTCCAGTTTGTTTTTTTAGTGGAACATTCTCCAGTTTAATAATGGTATATTCACTACTTTATAGTGGTAAATATTTCACAGTTTACCTTTCAGTTTAATCTTCAAATGAGATATGCAAGGAAATGTTAGAGGTGGCTAGTTAGTATAGCAGATAAGATATGAGTGGGGACTAAGATGACTTGGCCATATCAAGAGAAGACAGACAACAATGTCAGTCAGAGTAGTTGAAAGACTCACTGTTGAAAGGAAAAGGAGTAAGGACATGCTCAAACTGACTTAAGATGAGCATATTAATCATAACTTACTAGAGTTGCAAGTCTCTGAAGACATGGTCCAGGATAAGAGTTCATGGAGACAGAAGATTAAGGTTAAGGATGTGTAGACATGATATAGGGGCACCTTAGAACAAACTTAGAGGATTAGATACTCTCTACATTATAGGTAGACTTGCACTTTTTTGTTTTGGTATTTATCTATCAATTATTTGTGCATATCAATTGTTATGACTATTTTCATATCCGAAGCTTTCTATTTATGTTTAATAAAATCATTTCACTAGTGTATATTCCTATTATTGTGCTATATATACAAGTATATATAGAGTCATTGATCTCACTGGAAACAAACACTCTATCTCTAGGGATGGAGGTATTATTTGTCTGTCTCTCATCTTCTTCGGACCCTAACGATAGCTTTTGTTGTCATTGGTAGATACTAAGTATGATTTTTTGTTGTTATTGTAGTCTTCTCCATGTTATTATCTTATAATTACACAATATCAATATTCGGCATCGGTCATCACCCACACAAGTCAAATTAAATATTAATGTGTGGGCCTCCAAGGCATAGTCCAGTTGATACTCGGGTCGGAGATTGCCAAAAAGAGGTCATGACTTCGAATCCAGTGACGTGCACAGTGTGTGTGTTCTTCTGCTGTCAGGCCAAAGACCTAGTTTGTGGGGGCACCTTGTGTGGGTAACTGTGTAAGATCTCACCCAATTTAGGAGGTCGTTGCACTCCTAATTACATCCTCCACACAGCTCATTGGGACTGGAGCAGTGTAGATCATTTGGGTTGGGGTTCAACCTTTTGTCAACAAATATTAACGCATGGAATCTGATGACCGCGACTCACAGACCGACGCTCGTCGCCGTCAATCATAGAGTGTCATGTCGATACCTCGGTAAAAAAGAATTAGTCGAGATGCCAACATGTTACTCTATGATTGAGGGCTATAATGAATCAGCAGGGTCCCATTCGCTTGTTAACTACCTACTAAAATAACAAATATGATTTGTTGATTATAAATTTGAAGTTTGCGTAGCTTTTGAATGGCACCTGAGGGTCTCCGTTTTGAGGTGTGAAAATAGGACAATACTGGTTTGGTCCTTACGTGACTGTGAACTGACAGACAGCAAGTAATATTGGGGATAGGATCCCCTCACCGCTCCCCCCCTCACCGCGTACGTGACCGCGCGACACGTGGCAAAAAGGGGGAGTGGTGAGGCTGGGTGAAGGTAACCCTCATCCGGCCTCACCAGCCCCTACTGCTGCCACGTGTCGCGTCCTGGGCCGTGCGGTGACTCACCGCGCGGTGAGAAGATCTAACCATTACATAATACAATATTACTATTATGTAAATCTTGGAAATGAAAAAGCTTGTGCAGACGCCTGGACCAAATGTTCCTAGGAATAGTATAGGCGTCGGGGGTAACAATGATGACGTTCTAACCATTTACTACCTCCCTATCTGCCTCTATAATTGCTCTTATGTGATCACAGTATTGCGTCATCCACAGATGGCGTACGAGGCCTACTGCCCATGCAGACACAGATATTCCATTTATAGTTCAATTAGAAAAACAGATGTTGAGACTATAAAAGATATTGGTTGATATTTGAGTTGAAAAACATATATTGAGACTATAAAATAGTTCATTTGATATTCGAGTTGAGATATTGTCGTTAGAAGGATACTGGTTTGAACCAAGATATGCACAGTGTGGGTGCAATATTACTATCTGGCTCAGTACTGATTTAAACTATAATATCTGGTCCAATTAGGTTAAATGGTTAGTATAACACTCCAATTAGATTAAATGATTGCTGGTGTAGTTTACGTATGCACCTTGTGTGGATTGTCTGATAAAAATATTACCAATTTAAAAAACCGTTGTGTTTTTTATTTACATATTCTATTTATCTCTCTAAGACTGAAGCGATAGGGTCCGACTTTTTATAACAAGAAAATGAAATATTTAGACCACAAAGATATATGACCTAAAATTCTGTGTTCATTTCATCATACTGCCACGGCAACTCAGTTCCATACAATAAGAATTTCATAAGTTAAAATTCTTCGATAACGAATTTATCATCATATCTTCACATGTACTTTAGAAAAACAATTGATGGTGTGTGTGTATATATATATCTTAGTTCATATAACATAACCTACTATTTGTCAAGTTAATGTTCCTGTAATGGCAAGTAAAAAGACAGACATTTGGAACATAGTCATTTGAAGGTAAGACAGCGCTAATTGTGTTTCGTCTTACTAAACATATCGCGTTGTTATAAATCACAGTCGAAAAGAATAATTCATTGTTTGCATGACCAAAATGATCTTAGTAAGAATGGTGTTGAACCGAGTAAGCCTTTTCTTATATAAACTTTTATAGTAATAGAAAAAAAGTAAATAATCGTATCACTGATCTTGATTTATATCAACTATAAAATTTATAAGATTAGAAAACGAAGACTTTCCAGAGTTATGATAAACCATTTTGCAACAAAAGAAAAAAATAAAGAAAGGAGAGGAAAAGAATTTGAAGACTGAAGGCTAAGCAACCTAGGGAATGAAGGGGAATAGGGTAACAGGGATCAAATAAGTCAAGACTAAGGAAAGAAAAGGGTTTTCTATTTTCTGCAATGGATGCATGGGGGTTTCATAGCTATCCAAATCACTCCATCCCTCTCGTGCGTTTTTCTCTTCTGACTTACACTGCAAGTCCCTCTCTACTCTCTTCTCTGACAAACTTATGTCCACAAGCAAAGGTCACACCAAAAGAGCTGGAATGACCTCATCTATATTTATTATCCCTTTTTTCCTATTGTTTCTCTTTTGCAGGTTAAACTCATTGATTGCTGTATTTGTTGAGCCTTGAAATCACTTCTTTGACTGGCTTTAGAGACTTTTTCTATGGGGCATAAGGCCATTTTCTGGATTTGGGGTTCACTCCTAGCCCCAAGAAACATTGTAGATGATGCAAATTAGGTGTCAAACAGTCTCTTAGGTTGGGTGAGGACTCACGCAGTGAATCACACAAAGTGTCAACACTCACACTTGGACTCGTCAAACTCTTGACCTCTTGGAGCAAATCTTAACCGGAGTAAGCAAACTTTTTCTTTATTGACATGGAGAAGAGTCAAAGGATCGTCCCTTCATAAATAAGTTTCATGTGCTAGATGGTCATCCACAAATTCTTTTTAGGTTATAATATATGCATGTTAACTTTAGTTCGACACAACCAAACAATAGTTAAAGGTCACCCCAAATTAACATTGTGTTCTAATATCGAATTTAAGTTGGGTTCCTTTCAAAAGGTGAACCCCGTCACTATTTTTTTATACATGATTTAATATATGTTACGAACCCCATTCCGTACAGAGTAATTTACTTAGTATACATGTTACAAGACATACAGTATATGTCACTGTACAGCAGAGATACATAATTCTTCCGTTCGAAAAAAGACCGTCTATGAGTCTATTTATGACGTCCTATGTTATTTGTCTAGTTTATAAGGAAAACAGAGTTACCAATGAGTTACCATGTTTACCCTTTTAATAATTATAATCAAGTGCAGGTGACATCGAATGAAGAGTGGAACTGAAAACATGGTGAATATTTAATGAGTAGTGTGCATATATCCATTTGTGATCTTTTCTTTAATACATGGTTTGAATTCATGTCACCACATGGTGTTCATGACATGATGCATGATAAGTACATAAATAAATCATGATAAATACATTACATAATACCTATCAACTACATTAAAATACATGAATAAAGCATTATAAAATAGAAAGACGCTATGTAATGCTGCACAAAGTAAAGATTTAAACACAATACATTTGGACTGAGGACTCATTCTAGCTATTTGAGTTATGTGACCATATGGATTCTAATGTGAGTTTAAGTGGCTACAAAGATGTCTACTTAGAGCTTCTGGGCCTCCATGTGGATTCTGAAAGCTTGCCCGTTTAGCACCTCTGGACCTCCGGCCCGGTTCTACCGTACTGATGGAAGTAATGCAGAAAAGGAAACTTGTACAAAATTTCAGAAAGTACAAATTATATATACACAAAAAGGACACGTGGAAACATGCCCGTAGCCAGAGGTGCGTAGGGTATATGTCCAGCCAAAATGGAGGAGTCTCTTCTTGGCAATGGGTTAGGATCCCCTCACCCAATGTGTTACCGCGCGACACGTGACAAGGGGTTGGGGGTGAGGCTAGATGCGAGTCACTCTCATCTAGCCTCACCACTCATCCCTGCTGACACGTGTTGTACAATGACGCGTAGAGTAAGAAAAAAGTGGGTTAGGTTATCTCATCCCATTATCAATTGGAATTTATTGCTGCACAAGCAGTTTCAACTTTCAACTTTCGAGTACGTAAAAGTGAAAAGCGTCCTCTTTTTATTTCTTTATAGTAAATAGCGACGAAACTGAAGCATGGGAATTCGAATGAAAAGTCTGCCTGGAATTGTCCTTTTACCGTCTCGTCCAAAGCATTTGTCTTTTTTATTTGGTAGTGTAAATGACCTTAAGTCTGAGAGTTTTTAATATCTCGTTCTAAAAAGTTCTATAGAAAATATAAATCCTGTTTATTCAGCGATTTAATAATAGAAAATGTAAATCAGGTTTATTCAGTGCTTTAATAATAGAGAGGTCCTTATTTGGTATCGTAAGTGTCAAATTCAAGCTTTGTGATAAGGAGATAACAACAGTATTCTAACACTATACTGTGGTTGATAAGAGTTGATGATACCAGAAAATTCACCCGTCAGTCAATGACAGTCAACGTTAGAGCAAGAGTACAGAAATGACTAAGGGCCGCAGGTCGGCCTGATGATTGACCAAGTCCCACGCGGACAAGTATTCCGCCTCGGCCACGGAGGCCCCACGCCATCTCGGCTACATGGTCAGTACCCTACTGGAACTAAGGGTTCCACCTCGGCCTAAAGGGTTCCACCTCGGCCTAAGGGTTCCACCTCGGCCCAATGGCTTTATCACGGCTAATGGATCTTGTCTCGGCTACAGTTATCAACTGGAAAAGCCCGGCCAGAACTTTGGCCCAAGCATTTTACCACAAGACCGGCATTTCTGCCCTTTAAAATGGCACCTCGGCCATAATAACGAACATCTAGAAGAGCGGATATACATCCAGCTCGGCCAAAGGAATCCGAGTTCTCCACAGTTTCATCTCGGCCTCGGATCTGCTTTCGACCACGGCTCTGATTATTGATCTCGGCCAAGTTACAACAGTCACAGAGCTGTATGTTACGTGGCCTACATGCAATATCTAACTTTCCAGATGTCAACCATACGAAGGGAAGGTGCCAATACAGCAATCCTTAGCAGCTGCACGGCTACCATGCAAGCGGGCCAGACGTCGTCATCTCAACCATCTGAGACACGCAGCTCCCAGCTTCGCCAACTATAAAAGAGCTTCCCCAACAGTAAGAAGCTCCAAGTCTAAATTCCTAGTCCACATCACAAGTGAGAAAAACACCCCGCTGTTCTCACCTCAGCTCGGCCTGCACTGTAGCCGACCTCAAACAGGTTTCATCAAACCTATATTTCAGTAAAAGCCATACGCTATAATGCCCACAACTGACTTGAGCGTCGGAGGGTTTCCCCGGGGCAGCGCCCTGGGACCCCTAACGCGTTCTTTCCTTTCTCAGGCTTCGTAAGAAGACAAGTGACGGAGGGTTGACGGCCTTAGACCCCGGATATTTCGACTTTTACCTTGGCGAGACAATCCGACCTCATCAAGAGTTAAACCAACGAAATCGTGTGAGGCAATCTACCAACTATATAGCAATTAAACGGTACCGTGAGAGCTAATTCTAGTGTTTACCCTTAGTACCAAACGTCACTTCTGTCTGCCCCTGGCTTTATGGATTGCAGATGCCCCCAACTACATGTCGTTTCTTTCTTACTTTTCTTTTTTTTCCTGGGAACAGAAACTAAATGAAGACGTACGAGAGATCACAAATGGATGGTAAAGTTTGATTTTTGGTAGAAAAGGCAAAATCCTAGCACCTATTGGTTCAGTTACTGTGTGGAAGATGCAAATAAAAAAATATATGGATGATAGGTTATAGCTAATGCTTTTGTCTTTTTTTACTTCCATTAAATGACCAAAGCATGTCATCTTAAATTACCGTGTGGTGAATTGTACTTTGACCTTGAATTGGATGACCAAATTAAGGGATTAGTAGTAATTAATTACATAGGGCTTCTTCAACGGAAGAAACAAAACACCCTTTTTTGTGTAAAATTTGCTCCAACAGGACGCTATTGTTTGCACCAAAATAGCGTCAGCTGGAATTTTGCGTCAAATTTGCCAGCACAAAACTTGCGCTATCTTGCTTTTGCTTTTTTCTTTTAATAGTTATCTTAGTGTATAATGGATATTTTGGGAATACTCTTTTTTTGGTCACAAATTTAATGAAATAATAGAAAAAGTTGGATAGAAAGTAACGGGCTATCTAAGAAAAAGATAATTTAAAATGCTCAACTACTGAGATTAATGTTTTTGGGGGAATGGCACAGCAAACAATGACCTCAAGTGTCTTGTCATGATCCGCGTGTTGAGGATAACATAGTTAGCTTCACACTTTCTAGTTGGGAAAAAAAGCCTAAATCTCTTACCCTTGGATATTCAATATCCCATCAATATCAAGTTAAGAGGATGTAAATTAGTAATTTAATGGCTTTCTAAATTGATAAAGAGAGAATGTTGTCAGGTAATCTGTGTAAGGTGTTCAATGCAAACATGATTATCAGTGCATTCTAAACGTAGCTAAGCAATTCGCAATAGAAAGAAAGAAAGAATCATGTCTAGTGTACAAAATGTTTTTCGAGTTCCCCTTGTAACCTTCCCCTTTGAAAGAGAGGTGAAATAACAAAAGGGATGTTTAGAAATAATCCTGTGCATTTGCAGAAGTGCTGGACTTGTCCCAGGACATAGTCCAGTTGGTATTCGGGTTAAGATTTGCAAAAAGAGATCAATAGATCGAATACAGAGACACTCACAATCTAGGTGCTCCACTAATGCTAGGGTAAAGGCCTAGTTTGCAGGGACACCTTATGTGGGTCACTGTGTAAGTCCTCATCCAACTTAGGAGGCTGCTGAACTTCTGATTTGCATCATCTACAACGATCAATGGGGCTGTGGCGGTGGGGCCCGGGCCAAGTATGGCCTAGTGTTGGACTTGTGGGTTGCTACCGAAAAAGTCTGCAAACAGCAACCAAATTCAGAAACTTGGAGAGCAGCAAAGCGTCTTTGGTGATAGAGACCAGACCATCCTGCAGCATTTCACACAACAACTAAGCCCAGAGTGCCCCTTCTTTATCATTACACTTCCACAACAATCTGACCAACTTTCACATCCAAATTACAAAGGAAAAAGTGATACTTTTCTGTGCTCTCCCTAATTAAAGGCAAACAACTTCTGCCTTTCAACATATGGTATCAAAGTTGCAGACTTGCAGAGTCCATCAAGACACCTTGCTTTTTCTTTATCTTTTCAGTGGAAATTCCCATTATGTCACAGTAAAAGATGTTTCACCTGTATCCCACTTCATATTTCGTCCCACAGTATCAAGTATTGTGATTTACAATAAGTTATCAGCTGAAAGATGCTCAACCAGGACATAAACTTATTATTATCATTGTTCACCTCATCTAACATGCCCTCGGTATGTCATATTCCTTGTATAGAAGCATTCTCGCTGGTGGACAACTTGCTAGCCTGCTCCTGACTTGAGATCTCAGGATATCATCCTCGCAGAAAGTAGACAAACACTGCTTGCAAATCTGAGCAGGAGCCAGGGAGATATGCTTTCCTACGGTGATCATATCTTAAAAGCCAGACAGCCACTGATAGGATAGGTAGTGAAAATCAGAACAATTGCATGCTTTAAAAAGCTTCAAATGTGAATATACAGCAAAAAGATTAAAGATCGGTGACCCATTGTAGCACCAGCAACATTAACAATTTCACACAGCTGAGGCATACAAAACTACCCACCTAAGCACATAAAGAATATAATGCAAGTCCACCAATAAGAAGAAGTAAGAAGATTCTTATGTTGTGTAAGGCTCAGAGTTTATCTTTCTATATCTATGTTGTAAATCAAGCAGAGTAAGCCAAAGAATACTGCCAGCCACTCAAGCTGAAATGTGTCCACTTGGAACATTTCAGCTCAAGAAACCAAGCTTCCAGTTTGACTGTACAGCTCTTTAAAATACATAATGACTTAATAATCTCAAATAGACCTTGAGAGAGCTAGAGGGAGAGAAAGAGAAACTAACCAGGCCTGATGGAAAGAAAATCAGGAATGCGATAGTCGGTGTTCATTTCTTCCCAACTCATCAATTTGGATCTTCTGTCCATCGAAAAATAATTTCAATAAGGAGATAAAGGACGCACTCGGAAAATTTGCTTAAAAATACTGAGAAGTGTGCTAGAAGCATACTTTTAGCAGCCTGCATCCTTATTCAACGGCATATACAGAACCCTAACGACACAAGGCAGGGAAGCAAACTTCAATAAGCATCCAGCCTACTGAAAAAATTCAGGCCACTGTATGCATAAAAGCATGCAATAATTCTTCGACCTCAATCCGAGCAGTGTAGCAACTCATACTTTTCCTGTTTCGACTATGGTTCATTGACTCAACCACTGCCACAAACGTACTGCACACTGGCCTATGATCAGAGAACCTAGACTCTCCACGAACATAGGATATTTGGTAGAGGCCTCGACCACACCACAATATACGGTCACACCTTCAGTGTCGAAATACATTAACCTTGTTAGCTCATTGCACCCTAGTAATCAATTGCTACATGTGACATCATCGTATGACAAGGATTACCATGCAGGGGTTCTTCGTTTTTCCTTCGGTTGCCTATCATCTCCGAAGTATCTATCTGAATTGTTCAAGTACTTGTATGTTGGAGGAAAGAAAATCTTGCCCTCATGCCATCCCACAAACACACGTCCCTTCCTCTGCTCCATCCTCAGCTGGAAAAGAATCATATTTCATTTCAAAAGATGAAATGGATAGAAATTTGTTAAGGTTTTAACCAAGATATATCACTTACCTGGTCATTTTCTAACAAAGCCTTCCAATTACGCATTTCCACAAGTGCCTTGGCAGTTCGGTAGGATAAAGATATCCTATAATTCAAATCTCCAAGCCAGATAATTCGACTACAGAGATGTAAGTATGTGAAGACAAGTAAGAACTTTAAATATAAAATGAACTACTAAGAAAAAAGAGGCAAGCTAAATCAAAATCAGTGGCAAAATTTAGTGAGAATTCAAAACTTCTGACAAAAGCCTTACTCATGCTCAAGAATAGTTTGAGGGGAATGCTCGTCCCCCACGCAACCAACTCTTGGAAACCTGGTTTTCCGTTGAATTTCCATAACATCAGCATTCCTTCGAAGCTCATCACCCTCCTTCTGTCCAGAGGTTAAATGACTGCAGACGAAGCAGAAACTTGTTTGGTGCAATAACATGCTAATTGAAATTGAACCCTGGAAAACAACAAACAACGTTGGAATAAAGTCACCACTTTTCACCAACAACACTTGAAATAGATTCCAGCCAAAGAGAGTGTCACCTTATTCCCAAGATACCCCATCAATCCGCGGCCCACACAAGATACTTTCAGATTGTGGACATAGTCTCTGTGATCACTTCTTATCCATAAAGTAAGAAAAATCCCAACCATCTGCTTGCTTGCCACCAAACAATACCTTGACTGTCCATGTTGTCTATCCCTTTCCTCTATAGTGACAGAACTGCTGTACGACATCGGTGAATGGTACGGAGAACTAGGAGAATCATCATTCTCATCATCAGAAGAACCACACCATCTACCATATGAATCATAATCAGTGTGCTGGTTCCGCAAAACCACCCTGTCACAAACGCTGAATCTGCGATCCAGCTGAGGCTGCGGGGTTAGCATATCGTTTTGTGACATTCTCATGCTACGACTTAGAGATTGGCACGAGTGGCGGTGGAAAAAAGACGTTGATTGCTGCCTTGATGCACCTTCAAAGTCATCATCCAGTTCCACAATGGGGTCAGGGACAGGTGAAGGCGTATGATAATGACCACTAGTTCCAGGAAGACTGTTTAAACTTTTACGGATTAATGCTAACCATTTCCTAGCGGGACCGTTGTCTTCAGTGCCCAACACATTACCAGCATTCAAAGGCACAATTTCTTGAAACCTACATGTCAAAGGAATGAAGATGAGACTGCTGCAACATTACACTCTCAAACAAAAAGCCATCAAGAAGATTGTCATTGGCCAAAATCTTAAACATGAAACTCACCCAAGAACATATATATCAGCAGGTGGAGATGTATGCAACCATTCATCAAGATTCAAATTATTAGGTGGAGATTTTCCTCCCACATTCCATGTAGCTGCAAAGATCCTGTTCATGAACAGTGAAAAAACGAATTAAGCTTTGTTCCCAGATCAAAATTTTGGATACTGCGTTTTAATATGACAAGAAAAGAGAAAAGCACCTATAATTTTGCACATCGATTGATCGAGAGTCATCCTGGTCAATCTTAATTCTGCGGATGCGCTCAGAGCTTCTGTTACTTGATCTCTCTGTTTATTATTTTAAAGATGAAAAGGATGGTGATATTTCATGCTAGGATAGAAGATTAAAGGCGTACCTATATGAATTTTAGTACTAAAAGATAATGGTGTGGTCCAAAAAAACAAAGGATGTGTGTGCATTTACCAGGTTTACTTTTCTTGATAGCCCTAGTATTTTCCTCGGAAAAATTGCTCCTCCATTCTTCACTAACACCTGGGGAGAGAGAGAGAGAGAGAGCACGAAATTGTTGAAGGTTTTATCTTTGGAAATGCAGCATGAAGGCAGTACATTACAGACTTAACACTTTCATTTTAACCCAAGAAAATTAAAGAATTCAAGAGAGAAAAAAAAAGAAGTGATAAAAAAAAGTACCATGAGCCTCAAGAAATCACACCACATTAGATACAGAAAATTTGGGAGGAAAAAAAATCCATTTTCAGTTCTTTGTGATGAAGAAAATGGAAATGCCATCAATTATTGATGCTGCAAATTAGAGTTCCAACTTACCTCCGTTAAAAATATCATCTGCATGAAAATCGTCAGCTTTAGACTTGATGTTGAACAATTTCTTCACCAGCTTCTTGGTCCATGAGAGCTTCATAATAATAAGAACCAATAATCAAGACTTTTCGCACAAGAGAATACAAGAATGGCTAAAACCCAACACATTATTTCAACAAACCTTGCTACTCTTGTAGTTCCCATCTCTCATTGTTTCAACTTCATATGAAAAATACTCAAGAATTTATAGAATAAAAATCCAAACTTTCAGGTCCTTCTCTTTGGAAAACAAATTGGTTCTAGCTCCTAGAAATCAAGGAATCACGACTAACGAATATGATAATTAGCAATTCAAGATTAGAAGACAAGAATCTTCCAATCAATCTTGAAGAACCCCAAGAAAGAACTTCAAATTCAAGAAAGGAAGCTTCTTGTCATTATCTTTGACATTGACCATAACAAGACAGATTTCACGGGTTTCTCACGTAATCACGATGATTAGGATCGAAATCTTGACATTTTAAGTAAACTAACGGGCCCCAATTTCTTGTGAGTTCCTCCTGGGAGTTAGGTCCAAGATAATAAAACAGAGGTAAAAACAAAAAAGAGGATCAATGAAAGAGAGAAGGGGAGGATGGAAGAAAGTGATGGGTGGAAGAAAGACAATATGCAATGTGATTAAAGAAATTAAAGAGAGGAAAGACAAAAATATGTGCTTTTAGTGAATGTGAATTCTGAAATCTGCAATGAGGGATTGGGTTTCTGAATGCTTGCATTAAAAGATGTCGTGGTAGTTCTGGGAACAGGGCAAAGTATCAAATTTGAAGAGAATAAAGTGAGGAGATGGGGAAGGGAGCTCAATCTTCTTCTCTCTTTTTGGGTCAAAACTACGCCCCAAAGGAAACGCACTTCTTGGTCATCCAACAACTGATTTTTGTAGCCTCCAAGAACAAATTTCCTCTCACTCCTATACGTATCATTAATTTATGAATGACAATTAAAATAATTATTAGCACTAGGCTGCAATTGGTGAGATGAGATCGCCAATAAATAAGACTATAGTTGTATCATTATAAAAGTCTTGCAAAAATAAAATCAGGAGATTTTTTTGGATTTTAATAGAGTAACTTTTGACTAAATTTTTTATTTTCATATTTTTTTTACCAAACAATAAAAATAACTTTTATACATAATGATGACACTTGTTTTAGAAACCATATATATCATATTAAATAACGTTTTAGAAGGAATAAAAACTATTAACATATTAAACATTTTATATTATTTATACTGATATTTTATTCTCTTAAGCTTATTCAATAATTTAAAAGAAACCAAACATAATTTAATCAAAGAGTCCAAAATTATATTCATAACCCAGAAAAAAAAACCATGTCTATAATTACTAAAGACCCAATGAAACTACTAGCTTTACCATTCCAAATTCAAGTGCTAATATTGGTATCATATCACAAATTAAATATGCGATAATACGTATTGTAAAACAATTCTCAGTACATACTTGTAAAACTACTTGTACGAACAAACTTGAAGAGTCTTGACTGTGACCGACTTAAACTAAGTTTTCAGTCATCGAGAAACAAACTACGTGTGCACATAGATATAGTTGCATACATCTGACCCTTTTATTGTTATATAGTGTTATGAAATGATTGCGCTCATATGAGTCAATATCCATTGAAGTTTTATATTATAGTGTTATGAAATGATGGTCACAGTTTAATTTCGTATAGTTATTAGATAATAGTAAAGCTCACGATGTATTAGACGGTTATAAACTGATAAGTTATTTAAACCTATCTGATAAGCAAGGCCAAAGTTCATGGTCACTTGATTGTCATCCATTCTTTTTGGCATGTGCTTTTAGACTAATCAATTAAACTTTAATTATCAAACTTAAACAATCACTTCTTGATGATAGTTTTTTTATGATGATGATGATGATAAACAATGACTTAAAGGCTAAATTAATTAATTTTGGAGATATCCTTTTTTGGGCAAAAAAGTGAGGAGATATTGAAACATCTTCGGTATATGACGTAAGATATTGTCAGTAAGAAAATAGTGCATATTGAATGATCATTTAATTTACGTGATAAGATAATCATTGCGCTAACCTATGATCTTATTTGATCATTTTTAGTACATCTAATTATCATAAATCTTCGCAAGCATAATAACACTATGTTCTCCCTTTGGAGATTTGTGCATGGTCATTTAGCTTTCAACATTAAGCCTTACCAACAGTCCATCAATCTTTTGTTTTTGAGGAAGAATATCAAAAGATAATTGAATTCACTAATCTAAATTAAGTTTTCAGAAATAAAAACGAATCCATTATAGAAATAAAACTTCAAGATTCATTACAAATTAAATATGTATTCTCTTCTAAAAATATTGTACTCATTTTTATTTCAGTTTGTCATAAAAATATTATTTACTTACTTTCTAAATGAGTCATGTTAATCTTTTGTGCTTCATATCAAACTTACCTTTCCCTACATTTTTTAAAGAAAACGGATTATTGTTAACATGTTTTTAATTAGTTTAGTGTACAACCAACTTGTACAGGTAAAACTTTTCCCAAACTTCTTACTACACTATTTATTAGTAATTAAATTTTTTTAACATGAAGGTTTAAGTGAAACTAACCTTTTTTTTTTCAGAACAAGTGAAACTAACTTATTCTAATATATCTCTAACTGTCCATTTAAATTATAGAAAACCTTAAACGTTCAACTGCTCAAGTAATGCTACTCTGTAAGATCCCTGTTAGTCCAATCAAAGCCCTAGCCCTTTCCTTCCCTCCCGATCAGCCCCAAGCAAAACCCTACCCCCTCCCCCCAAACCAAACCAAACCAATGGGAAAAAAAAAAATAGTTCATAAGACATAGCTCAGTTGGTACTCGGGTTAGAAAAATTATAATTAGATAGTTGCAGGTTTGAACTGAAACACACACAACATATGTGCAATTTTGCTATCTGGACCAGTAATAACTTATGTCATTGTATCCGACTCAATTAAATTAAAGTATTGCTGACCTAGTTTTCAGTTGACATTTTGTGTGTATTTCTGACTACGTCTTACCAATCTATGAGGCTGCTTGATTATTCATTTATATATTCCATGAAATTCTATAGAGTTAGGATTAAGGATTTGGTGTATGCAACTAGAAGAAGAAAAAAAGTTTAAAAAAAGAATGAGAAAAAGGGTATTTCGTCTTCAACACCGGGCCACATGATCTCCTAGATTTTGGAACAGTCCCTGGTGTCACCCAAATATTAGCTGTCTACTAACAAAGTGATTTCTTGGATTAAGCTCTCCATTGATTTATTTAATTTGACCAATCTTAATACACATGCTGCATGTGGTGGACTGTGTGCGGCACTTGGTCTCCGTCTTTTTCGAGATGCGTATTTCAAGATTCTATTTAATTTATAAAGAAGCCTTCTTGTTTAAATCTTTAACACATTAAATAAAGATGAAGCAGAAAAAGGCATAACAATCCAAACATGTTCTTGTCTCACAACGATTAACCCATTTTTATTTTGCCATTTCTTCCAATGAAGCGTCAACTATCGTCTCCATCGAAAAAACACTTCAATCTTGCATCAAAATATTCGAGGAAAAGATTAAGGAGTCGAAAATGATCTCTTAAAACAGCTATGTGTATCTTTCATATGTCTTTTTCATAGAAAACACATAGACACACATATTATTTGTAGAGAATGATAAGATCTCAATCTAAGATAGTGTTATTAAATGTTAGATCTTTTGGTAAATCCAAGACTCTTCTATATTAATCATTCGCATATCTATCTTCTTTTTAGTATCAAGAGGTCACAAAAATGAGGTGCGCACATATCTAAAAGGAAACACCTCATAGATAATCTCGTTAACGAAAACTAATATAAGACATGTTAGGTGACATACTTGAGGATAATATACCATTTGTTCTTTTATCTTGTATCGACATATCCAAAATAATAAAGTACTACAACCATGCCACGAACACAACCATCTTCACATGTATCAAATTTACAAAATATTTCCTTCAAACATGACTACGATAAAGCCGTCCAAACTACATCCTTTCTGTCCTTTTGTCTTTTATTCTTATTTTATTTTTTTCATTTTGTTGTTTTAAGATATCTCCTATGTAACGTCCTCGGGAAAATCAATCGTTGACGTGAAAAAAATCATTTGGCGATTGCGATAGATAACCCGCGCCTTTGGACTTTTGTCTCCAAATAGCGGATTGATCAAAGATTAAGTTACTCATGTACTTCAAGCTCCCCGTTTCTGAACCAAATAAACTAACTCTTCGTTTGGTTGGCATTTGGGAATTGGAATTAGAATCGGAATGGATATGATAGGGAATGAGTTTGGAGGATATGGGTTTGAGGTTAAAAGTGATAGTTGTTTGGTATTAAAGTGGCAATAAGAATAGTGACCGGTCGGAATAGTGGTCGCCGACGGACCGGCGGACTGGCGGCCGCCGGCGTCATTGACCGGCGGCTCCCCATTCCTCCATTCCCACATTTTGATAGATAGGGGCCTAGTATATCAAAAAACGATATCCATTACCAAATAGTTGGATATCAAAATGAAATTCATTCCCTCATTTACCCCAAATAACCCATTCCCTCATTCCCATTTCCCCCAACCAAACGTCACCTAAAACTTTCGCTTTCTTTCTCATCCCTAAGTTTTGCCGGTAGACATATCAAATGGTTATACCATATTAGTTGCAATCGCTGAGTCTATGAAAAAGTTCACCACCTAAAAACTGTTTCTTATAACTCTGTCTACATATCTTGATGTTGATAGAGTAGATTTGATTTTACCAATAATTCATTGATGGTATTAATTAATTCATATGTTTCATTGCACGTCATGTTTAGATCTAGTCCATGGTAGATTAATCAGGATGACAATAGAATATCTAAATGGATCTTATGTTATTTTCCATCTGATAGTTATGTGACGCGAAAGCATGACAAACAAGTATCCAACAAGAAACATGATGCTACATGTATCCTTCATCACATTTTTACATCATTCTCCATCATCAGGTTGTTTAAGAGATGCTGAATTCTTGAATAAATATTAGGATGGTAAAGAGCATCTACAGGTAATGGCGATCGCTTTTCTTGGAATTTGTAAATATCGTTTATACTAATAATAAGATTTTTTAATTGTATTCTTCTCGTTGTAAACTGTTTCCATTTTCAACGGAGTCAATGACACACGCTTCCTTGACTTTGGAATGTGATAGAATAAAGCAAAATGACTCACTAAATTGACTGCGTTTTTCATTGTGAAGCAGTAATTGATCGACACAGCTTGACGAATTATTCATTATGGGTCATCGAGAAACAAATTTCTCACACATGAGTACGGTTGCGTACATCCGACCTTCCATACCTGGCTATAGGCGGAAGCCTGTAAGGCAATGTGGTAATGTTGTTCTTGTTGTAAACTAACGCAATGAAATTGGTTGCGGTGGGAACTGTAGTTCTCTCAGCATGCTGATTAAATTATGTTACCTTTCCCCATCTTCAAGTGAAGTATGAGTTTGAGCTTCACCGAGACCGGAGCATAATGTTCAAAACGTTGGGACTCCCTCCGAACAAGTCCACTAAATGATTACTGTATCCATTTGCAAAATATTCGTATCATTCATAGGGAGACATAATAAAACAGGAAGAGCTAGGGACTTCATACACAATAATGCCAACCTTTAAGGAAGAGTTTCCAGTGTCAATATGATACAACCTGATACAAGTTTAACGTTGGAGCTACATAGCGAAATGTCAAACTCGGGCTTCACCAACAAAGAGCGATCATACCATAAGTCACGGGGTGTCAGATATAACTGACCTCTTGCATGTACCTACACAGATCATGCCGGGCTCTTGCGAGTATTTTCGCAGCTCATGCCGGGCTACTGTCTCATGCCCATCAATTTGATGTTACGTCAAACTTTTCTGTAGCGCATGGATATCTCAATGAACTCCGACGTACATGTTCTTCACTTCTGTAAGCATGTATGACCACACATGTTAGAAGAACGAGTATGTCTATGAATGTTTGTGGATGGTCTATGCAAAAACATATGGCAGTATGACAGTGTTTTCCCTTTAGTGTTGTCCCTCCTAAACGACTGACATCCTGCCACTCACATGACAATTACATGAAGTTTGTCTACTTTGAGCCTCTTACTTGTAGCAAATCAAGTACATAAATACAAATCCCCAAGAATTACCAACTCGTAAACCATGTCAAACTTGGTGCGTAGTGGAGAAATTATCATAGAACAAGATGGCCGACCTTGATACTGAACAGAACATTTCCATCAAAGACCTTCTGGCCAGGAGCGATCCGAAGACCACTGACATAACCAGCAGTGGGTGCCTTTACGACATGCTGCAATGTTGAGAAAAGAAAAAAAAATGAATAAAGCTTGATTCAAGCAAAACAACTCGGACAAAAAGAGTTTCAAAATTAAGGTTTGAACAAAACCTCCATTTTCATTGCTTCTAGGACCAGTACAGATTGGCCTTCCTCAACTGTTTCCCCAAACTTCACCAAAACTTTAACCACTAAACCTGCCATGGGGGCCAGAACAGTCCCAGGAGAATGAGATGTCAATTCAAAAGTAGACTTGTGAAATGCTTCCTTATCATCAGATGTGAGATTTTCAAGGCCTATTTTGCGTCTGAATTGGTGATTGCTTAAACCGCGCCAAAAATGAATATGATCAGTTTGATCCTGCATGTCAGAGTAGGCCCAATATGTTTTTGAAATGAAAAAAGATTGCCTTCCTCATTGAAATGCATCTAGTTTTATCATCAGAATCTGAAGAATCATATTAAAATTGAAACATGAATCAAGCAACAGTTCAACAACCGCCAAGTCTACACTACAAACTATATCAAATTATGTCTACAATTTTTAAGTCTGGTTATACAAGCCTCAGCCGCTTAAAAACAGTATAGATGAAAACAATACCCAGTGGAAGTATGTAACTTACTAAGCATCTGCATATCTAGGACTTCAAAGATTAAAAAAGAATGGCCAACGAACTGCCTTCATACTAAATCTACAATAGATTAATTGTAGGGCATGTGGCTTGTTAAAAACTCCAGTAGAGGAATGACTAATTGAATCAAGTAGTACAAAGACCTCTAGATAGAAAGCACAATTTGAAAGACGAATCCTTTCCACTTCCTTGCAAATTAAACCACAGAATACGCTAACAGGTAACAAACCTAAAAGCAATAGAGCATAAAAAAAAGTAATTGATACATCCAATGAAACAAAACTAAATAGTTTATATCATGTATCAGGTGTATGAGAGTTTTTGATGGGGGTGTCAAAGCCATCCAAGGGAATAAATTTCGTTTGAGAAGCAAACAAGCAGCATATGCAGGATGTCATCCAGAGATAAAACCATCAAATCAGTCCCAACTTTTTCTAGTCAGAGGATGACAAGAAGAGTGAAATTTGGGAATGCCCTGCTATTGCATCTGCGAAAAAAAAACACAGGAAAAAAATGATGGGGGGTGGGGGTGTTGAACAGGAAAAGGGGAGAAATAAAGAAAAAGCAGAAGAAATTCACCTTGGAATAAACAGCCAAACTAACGTTCATGCTAACTCCTCCAACTTCCACTCTAAAATCAAGGTTGCTCAAATGTAAAACCTCAATTTCTAGTTTGGATGAGTTGATTTCTCCAGTCTGCAAATAGCAGATATCACCTTAATCATCTTCGCGTACAGTTATCAAATGAACTCATTGCAACCATACCGTAAGGATTGCACCTTTAAACATATATAATAAAAGAAGAGACTGAAGTACATCAATCAAATATTTCCCATCTGGCAAAAGGCAGATGAGACATTTCACAGGCTTTGTGCTTATGTTGCTGGATTCATGAATCCACTTTAACTCCATTACTGTTTGGGCATTTATGTTAACTCTGAAAGGAGGATAGGAATACCATGGAGATAGATGTCCTGCCCAGAATGTCCAGATGCCTGAACACAGATGGCGCTAGGATAATAAGCAGTCAAATAGAAAGAATGGGTCTGTATACCTGTTATATTTTCTTTTGACGCTGCATGTTCCTTCACACAAAGACAAGCTGCTAATATGGATGCACACTCATGGGCCTCAAGGCGTGCTTTCTTTGTTAAAACAGATTCATTCAGATCGGAAAACAGGTCATCTTTATAACGCTCAATGAAATGAGTTGTAACATCACCGCTGCTAAATGCTCCATCATTTGCAAGTTTTAAGAGAAAATCAATATTGGTAGGCAGACCAGCAACCTGGATCATCAATGTGCAGTTGCTGATTCATTATCATATTACATTCCTAAAACTGTAATGAATGTGGAAATAAAAGATGGATAATTCATCAGCCACCCTCCCGAATACCACACTTTTTTCATAATAGCAATACATATATACCGACATGGATATATGTTGACGAAAGAAAACAGCTAAAACGTATCAGTACAAGTTCCATGAGAAGAATTAAGTAGATATGTCAGTATCACAAACAGGAAATGCAACTACATCCACCTCCTGATATCAAAACCAATGGTATGCTTGACTAACCAAACGGTGGTCCTATTCCCTTCTCATACAATCACGAATTTTGGAATCTAATTCAAGTTGAACAGCTATTTTCAAGTGACGTCTCCAGTAACATGCATCTATCTTGTCCTAGAGATATCCAACAAAACTTTGAGGGTTTAACAAAGCGTATGCTCCCAAATCAAATCAACCCTAAGCTTGGATAACGAAATGGTAGTCACATTCCCTTCCCTGAAAAATGAACTTTGCACAATCAATTCAACTTCAAAACCCTCTTTAAAGCGATAAACATAAACAGAAATGGCTATGTCCAACCAGAATCAACTAGAAATAAAGTACTACAGCTAGTCTATGTTTTACCTGAAACTTAACAGGGGAATCCTTCATCTTTATCAGAGCGGCAGATCGATCTTCTCCCCAGACGACAAGTTTAGCAATAATTGGATCATAATGCATGCTCACGATATCCCCTTGCTCCACTCCAGTCTCAACTCTAGCTGTTAAATGGCTAAACCTGGTGAGAAAAATCATAGCCAAATAATAAGGATCCTAAAAAAAAAATAGCTGCACAATTATTGCAGCAGCAACGCTTTGATGAGCTAACCGTGCCGCCGAGGCCTTTATGGGTTGGAAAAAGTCTCCCCTAGAGAGATTGCTATTTGGTTGACAAAAAGCTTCAAGGAGAATGTTGTTTGACTTGAACCACCAGTCTCTTGTATGCATTTAGCTTTCCTTTTGTGGAAAGGGTTGACAATCTAGGTTTCTATATTATCTTCTTTAGTGAAAGGTGCTCTATATGGAAAACTAAGTGAGAAAGCCGACATGAAAAAGCTTGTCTAATCTCCAGTGTCCTGGCAATACAAAAGATAATCGACTGCTCTCTATAAAATAAAGTAATGTTATTATAGAAGATCTTTTCTCAAATGTTCTTTACGTAATGATAAAAGAAAAATATGAGATAGAAATACCTAGTTATAAAACTGTCTTTTGATTCATATCAACAACGCACACAAGCCGCAATCCATTTAGGATCATGTTTCGGTGTTTGAATGATTCAACATAACTCTTGATTAAATTCTCCATAAAAATCAACCAACAATCATAGTCAGTAATATCTAACGAGAACAAAAAAATATCGCTATGCTCTGGAAAGGTGAGAGCCAAACAAAAAATATCTGCATCCCAAAGGGTAAGAGTTTTCTTCTAATGAGACCACCGGCTCTATGTGTACCTGCATAGATGACACAACAATAGAAATGTGGTGTCTAGTGTGGCAGAGAAGGAATTTAGTACACACAAATAGAAAGTTTCCGATATTGAAATAGTCATAACCGTGTATATGCATAAATAATGAAAGACAAATATAAAAACAAAAAAGTGTAAAGTCAACCTAGAGTTTAAAGAGTCCTAAGCACTTAAATATACTCTAATGTGCCTCTATATCCCGTCTAAACCTCTTTAACCTTAATTATCTGCCTCCATGAACCCATGTCCTAGACCATGTCCTCATAGATGTGCAAATCTAGTAGGTCATGCCTAATCCGCTCATCCCAAGTCATTTTGGGCATGTCTTTACTCCTCTTCCCCTACAATGAGGCTTTCAACTGCTCTGACAGACGCCGTTATCTGCTCCTCTTGACATGTCCAAATCATCTCAGTCTCCTCTCTTATCTTATCTACTATACTTGTTATTCCTAACATTTCTATAAATACCTCATTTATTATCATGTATAGCCTTATATGCACACTCATCCACCCCAACATCCTCATCTATGCCACTCCCATCTTGTGCGACTGTGTCTTCTTGATAGTCCATCAGTCTGTTCCATATAACATTGTCGGTCGCATTGCCACCCTATAAAATATTCTATTTTATTCAGTATTGTGCTATGTCGCTATCTATGTCTCCATCATGATGTACAAACGATCCTAGGTACTTGAACTTACTTACTTGTTGTACCAATTTACCCTCGATGGTGGGGTGATTATTCTCAATGTCGGCTACATCATTGAAATCACGGCGTAGATACTCGGTCTTAGAACGACTAATCCTTAGGTATTTTCTCTCTAAAACATCTCTCTACTGCTCTAGTCTCATACTCAGAGCATGTTTACTTTATGCGGCTAATACAACATCGTCATCAAAAAAAACATACCTCACGGAACTGCCTTCAGGATCGGCTTTGACAACTAGTCTAAGACAACTGCGAAAATAATGATATCAAAGCGGACCCTTGATCGAGGCCTACTTTCGTCGGGAAGAAGACTGTATTCTCCACAGCATACGAATGCTTGTTTTCGTCCAAGCATACATATATCTAATTATGTCTATATACTTTATATGAACCCCTCTTGCATCTAGAATGTCCCAAATCAGTTTATGCAGCAAACTAATATACGTTTTTTCAAGATCGATGAAAACCATATGTAGATTGCGTCTCTTCTCCATATACTTGTCCATCATCTCCTTGTGATGTGTTATAGCTTATGTAGTTGACTGTCATGTCATTAAACCAAATTGGTTCACCGTAACACGAGTTTCTCTCCTAATTCTAGTGTCTATTACTTTCTCTCATAACTTCATAATATGGATTAACAACCTAATACTCATGTAATTCCTACAACACCTGTACGTATCCTTTGTTCTTAGAATTTGGTAATATAAAATCCACATGCAATATTAAGCTGAAAACAATAAAAAGAGAGAGTGCCTAAAATAATTTAAGATTCACAATAAGTTGTAAACATATGTCATATATTTCAACAAAAAGTTTTTCTGACAGCTAAGAATGGTATGTTATCCATCGAGAACTTCTCAA
>AP025048.1:675695-731686 GCA_036186865.1 Eustoma russellianum
ATTAGATGATGCGTGTATTTATATAACGTACTTGAGTATTTTTACAAGTGCATCAAAAAAGAAAAAGGGAGAAATAATTGCAAATGCAAAGTGTTTTTTACTTTATAAATATATTATAACAGTTGTTTACTTTCATCACATAATATTATATATGTTACTTAATGTGTCAATTCTTATTTATTCTCTATCATATATTATTATTATGAAATATCGCAGTATCATTAGTATCACGAATTAATATGCTTTTAAATTATTTCACTTCATGCATTCGTGTGTTACAATGTTTTGTTTCCACACATTATAGATATTTAAAATTATATTTCGGAAAAGAAGACCAGAAACGGAAAAACTCGAGGAAGATTGGATAAATGTGCACTTGGGGTTAACTTGCATCTGAGTTATAATTATAGTGTTACGTGGCATCTTGGGGTTGTAAGACTCACGCCCCCAGGCCCCACCTTTTCTATGAATGCTCTCCTTTTATTTCATTTACTATAAAGAAAAGAAAAATAGAATTGCTTTTATTTTGTCTTTCGGAGTAAAGGCCGAAAACATAGCGGCGACGCCGCGGACACTTTCCTGAACTACTGTACGCTCCACTCTCTTCAGCTCACCTCCGGTCAGTAGTGCTGTTTTCTTCCTCCTCCCGATTAGTAATTGAATCTCTGACCGTCGACCAGGGAAGCGACGGCCGGAAATTTGAGACTATGTCCGAGACCATGCCCCCGGAGGAAACAGTCCTCGAGAAGTCAGTTCTCGACAAGCCTCTCCACCAGCTTACTGAGGACGACATTTCTCAGCTTACTCGAGAAGATTGCCGCCGTTACCTTAAAAAGAAAGGTACAACATATTACTCATATGATACTTGCGGAAAATTGCACTGTTCTCACATTGTTGTGCCTTTTCTGGTACGGGGATAAAAATTCCCTGCGTAGTAGCTGGTGTATTTAGTTGTGTAATGTCTGGTATAGGGATGAGAAGGCCGTCTTGGAACAAATCGCAGGCGATCCAGCAAGTTATATCCCTTAAAACGCTCCTTGACCCAAGGCCGAGGGCAGATTCCACGCCGAACTGCAAGAGGCTTTATGCTCCTCGTTTCCGGGACGATAACGTTGTTACGGGGAACAATAACTCACCGCGCACTGTAAGTTTCACTCACTTTATGTCCTTTATGTTATTATTTGCATTACCAACGTTAAACAAGTTTTGGCTTTTCATGCCGCGACTGTATCTTTTATTTATAGGTCTCTTTTGTGCTTTGATGGCAAAAACTACCTTGGTTTTTGAAATTCGATGGTTGCTGATGTTATTATGTTTTTCCCCCCAAATGTAGGCTCCCAGAGCAAAAAGCCCCGGTCCAGAATTATCGACAGATGTGCCTGTACCTTACGAGAGGAATGATTCGGAAAATCCTACTGTTTCCGGCTATCCCTCTGCTGCTGTGTCTGACTCCATTCCTCCCAGGTCTCGTCACTTTTATTTACACTTGATTATTGAATTAACAATTTGTAACAAAAACAAAGATGTAATAAGCTTATGGATCGATTTGATTTGTCAAGCTGTGGAAATCTCAAGCTAATTAACCAATGACATCGTTTAGTGGTAATAAGAATTTAACGAATTGAAAGAACTAAAAGTTGAGTTGCCATTTTGATTGCAGTCGAAAGTTTTGACTAAGAATTGATTGGTCAAATTAGATTACTTGAACTAAACTATACGAGAAACCTAAATGAAATAAAACATAGAAAAAAGTTATTTCAACTAGTTTTGTTTTACTTATCCCTGGCTTAATGATATCAAGTGTCTTTTGGCATATACTCAATTGAGTTACTGACAGCACGCCATTACAATATCCTTTCACAATTAACCTCAATTCAGCAAGGCATTCTCATTACGAAGCCAATTAAAGTGGAATCTTGTATGTCACAAAGAGCTCGTAAAAGTTATCAAACTTGTGTTTCAACAACAACATCCAAGCATTTTTCTACTATGTGTGATCGGCTATATGGATCAATCATTTCTCTTACGTTTTATTTAAACTATTTATTAATTTTTTTTTTCCAGTAGTAGCCTAAATCCCACCCTTCTTGTGTGTCTCTGAATACATACATAATATGTTCCTTTAGAATACACATCTTTCATAATTATCATATCATTTCATAGCCTAAGCACCTAAAATTCTCACACAAATCTTATACACTCTACATGACATCGAGTACATGAATCAACTGTCTCCAATGTGTTTTATTGCTTACCATATGCTCTCTAAATTGTCATATAAATCATATCCTTCCTTATTGTTTATCTCCATGCCTTCTTTGGTCTCTCTCTTCGTATAAACTTTAATAGTTATTTCTCCTTTAAAGAAATAGTGGGCATGACACTATTACAAAGTGTTTTTCTTCCGCTTGTCAAACATCTTTCTAGTCTTTACAATAAAAGATTTGTGAGTCACATAATACATTCTTTCTCTAGTCATTTCCAAACCTCAATTGGAATATCGTTAAGTCCAATAGCTTTACCATTTTTCATCCTTTTCAAAGCTTTTTTTACCTCGGCCAATTGAATTCTCCTACTATATGTTACGTTTCTATCCTCTTCGAAGTTATGTAACTCGCCCAATACGAGTTCATCTCCCACTGATTCATTAAAAGGTTTCTCAAAGTATCTTCTCCATCTAGCTTTTATTGCCTTTCCTCTTTTAAGATCTTGCTATCTTCGTCTTTAATGTATTTAACTTGAATCAAATCGCTTGTCTTTCTTTCTCTTGCTCAAGCAATTTTCTACATATCTTTTCAACTTCTTCCGTGACTAGTCACTTAAAAAAATATTCAAATGTTTTTATTTGGCTTCAATTACCATATGTTTAGCATTTTCGTTATATTTTTCCCACTTCTCTTGCTTTTTGCAAAGTTGAAGTGCTTTATAACTAATTCTCTTCATTTTTAATTTGTTTTGCATTTGCTTACAAAAAAATACTTTATTTTGCACTTCTTCTTTTCCACCACTAAGATTCTCTACGTGTAAGTGCTCGACCTTTTTACTCGTCAAATAAATTTCTCGATATTTTCTTTATCTTTAGTGTTACATCCCTCCATGTTTCATTTGCATCACCTCTAAAATTGCTTAAGCCTTCTTACTCTAATACTACTTTTCTAACATCTGTTTGCTTAGCTTATTTCAGATTTTGCCATTTTATCCTGTGTTCTATAGACTTTTGTTTTCCAATCTTCTATGTTGGATATGGACATCCAACACTACAAGACGGTGTTGCAATGTTAAACCTTCTTTTGGGATCATCTTATAGTCTTTATAAACTCTTATATTTGTCCTATGAGTCATGAAATAGTCTATCTGCAACTTATTTTTTCCACTTTTGATTGTAATCAAGTGTCTATCTTTTTTTTTTTTTGGAAAAATGTAGTAGTTACTATAAGTTCGTACGCTATTGGGAAATTGAAAATTGATCTTCCTTTATTGTTCATGTTTCTAAAACCAAATCCACCGTATACCTCATTGTGATCCTTATTCTTTTTATTTACATATCCTTTTAAATCTTCTTCTATAAAAATCTTCTCACCTGTTGGAATTTTACGTAATACGTCTTTTAAATCTTTATAAAATCGAACATTTATAGCCTCCTCTAAACCTACTTGAGAGCATATACACTAATAATATCTTTTTTCAAGCGTCTACCTAAGGACAATAATTCTGTCTCACTTTATAATAATACATACTACTTCGTATCTTAATAAAACATCTATAATTACTCCAGCTCCATTTCTTGTCTTATATTCTTTCCTGTGTACCAGAGTTTAAATTCTGACTTGTCAACCATCATAGCTTTCTTACCTATCCACTTTGTCTCTTACAAACATAAAATATTTACTTTTCTCTTTATCATCGTGTCTACTATCTCCATTGTCTTCTCCGTTAGAAATCTAACGTTCCATGTGCCTAGTCAATACTTGTACTTAACCTAATATTTTATCTCGTAGTATCTAACTTAGGACCTAAGTACTCTTGTTTATTTTTCACTGCATTGGAGTATTCTAAGGGATTTAGCAGCCGTAGCTTACGTCATTCGAACCATGCAACGTGGACCTTTTGCTTATTTGACACTACATCCAAGCCGTCCAGATGCATCTGTCCTTGCTGAGACATCGCATTCGGACCATACGGTGCATTCTACATGGGGAACATCTTAGTATTAGCGCAATTTCTTTTTTTGATCTATAATGACGTTTAGTGACAAAGTTTTACACTGACTATTAACCTAACTCAAACCCTCCTCCTTTACCCGGATTTGGGACCGACAAGTAGAAAACTCGACCAGACGGCGAGGTTGTCAAACTTGTGTTTCAAATTTGTATAAAAAGTGATTAAGTTGAGATAAAGGTAAAATCAAACGCACACTTCAGTTTTCAAGACAGCAGTGAAGCCTTTGGTAAACACTGTCACATTGCATTGTAACAGTAAATGTCGGGATAACAGTTTCTTGAAGTTAAAGTAAGTTGAGAATGAAGGTTGAATATACGACCTATCTTCTCTCCAACTTTTGACCCTGCAGATAACTTATGATTCAATCTTTTACAGAAGGTTGCAAACTTTGACAAGTGAGGATCATGGTTAGAACTATAGGTTGATAATTCAACTCTAGAAAGGGTGGGGGAGGAGGAAGCAAACATGATCTCCTTTACTTTGGCCCATTTTTTAGCCCTTAAGTTCGCATAAAAGCAATAATTTCTGCATGTCTTCCAGGATGTGTTTTTCATGTTGTACTCATACTTTAACAAGTCATAGTGTGAACTTCTTGAATGACTTTGTAAGCTCCACATGGGAATCCACGTTTACCTGACCTTTTGCAGGTGAATTTTACTGAATGTGCTCCAGTAATGACATTTTATTTTAGAGGATCTTTATATGTTCACAATAAAGCTCATAAATCTGATCCCTTCCCAGAACCAGAGAGTCAGATAACAAGCCAGTAGGACAAATGACAATCTTTTATTGTGGCAAAGTGAATGTATATGATGATATTCCTGCTGATAAGGTAATGATTGAGGCGTTCTCCAAATGCTAATGCACTGTTCAGTTTCAAATTGTTCCGTTTTTGAGTTTTCACATCTCCAAATTATTTGTTGAAGGCACGCGCAATAATGCATCTTGCTGCAAGTGGGCTCTCTTTGCCTCGGGATGTCCCATTCGATGATATTCTAGCAATGCAACCTGCATGTCTCCTGCAGGACACAAATACAAAAAGCACTCCAGATTCTGTGGCATTCCCAACTTCACAAATAGGTAATTTTGGTCATGACGCTGTTCTACGGACGATGTTCTGAATTTGTTGTTTCCTTTTTTTTGTTTTCTGTTTTTGGCCGTTAGGACCCAATTTTATGATTGTTTTACGAGACTTGAATCACAAGAACTTGAAAGTTACAAAACAGATAAAAAGACATAAAGATGTTAACTATTCAATAAACCATAGCTGGCTCCTAGACTATTGAATTCATGTTGATTGAAAATTTGTGAAGTGTTCCAATTGTCCAATTTATACCTTTTGACAGTTAAAATGAGTGACAAAACAAGATTGCCAGTAGACGGCTGTAGATCGCCTGATGAATATGCTGGTTAGTGCCAATAATTTGCATCCTTATTTCTACTCAATTGATACTTGGTTTATAAAATCTTGAAGTCTGACTTAATTTTCTGAAGCAAAAGAAGCGTCGATCTATTTATCATCGAAACACTAAATGTTTAGTCAAGTTCCAAGGGTAACTGCATGTATGCCTCGGTAGTAGTGACCGATGCTGAAAATGACTGGATAGTCCTCTTTAACAAATTTCATTACTTGCATCAGATGGTTTACCTGTATCAGCAGTAGAATCGGAAAATTGGGATACAACGGATCTAGATGTTAACAACTTCTCTATATATTTAGAAATGATAGTTGTGTTGAAATAATTTTATCACTGTCCACTGTCAAACGACCAAATTCTTTCATTCATTAATTCCAAATTGACACGTCTTGGTAATACTAAAGTACCGTGAACTAGCGCGTACTGGAAAGGTAAAACCAATATCCTTTTGATTGTTGAGGTTAACTTTTTCCCCCTTTTTGTTGTTGTTGAGTAATTGTTGAGGTTGTTGAAGCAGATTGAAAAGAGAAACCAAAGAAGTCGCACAATACGAGAGAAATAGCTAATGCTTAAAACTTTTTTTGTTTTAATTGTAGCAGTTTGGATAGTCTTCCTTCCTTTTTTTCTCTCCTTTGAATAGCTTGGATAGTAAGAAGGTTTCTATTGAAGATACATCTTCTTTGACTTTGAAATATGATAGAATAAAGCAAAATGATTTACTAAATAGCCGCGCTTCTTGTGAAGCAGCAAGCAGTCGATCGACACAACTTGAAGCAATTTTATGATGAGTCATCCGGAAACAACCTCGGTGTTTCCAATACGTGGGTAATGTTGCGTATACATGATCCTCTTACCTTGTATATGCGGGAGCCTCTAAAGCGACGGATAATGTTGTTGTGTATTTTGGATAGTAAGAATATTAGATTAGGAGAGAAGTGTCTAATTAAGGAACTGGATATGTATAAAAGGGCGTTCCCGCTGCACTAGGCTCCTACGTTTGCGCAGGGGCTAGGACGCAATTTTTATGATGAGTCATTCGGAAACATCTGTGTTTCCAATATGTGGGTAATGTTGCGTATACATGATCCTCTTACCCTGTCATAGATGGGAGTGTCTAAGACAACGAATAATGTTGTGTATTTTGATAGTAATAATATTAGATTAGGAGAGAAGTGTCTAATTAAGGAACTGGATATGTATAAAGGGCGTTCCCGCTGCTCTAGGCTCCTATGTTTGCGTAGGGTCCGGGGAGGGGCTGGATCGCTTTGCGGTCTGATGTACGCAGTCTTACCATACATTTGCAAGAGGTGGTTTCATGGCTCGGACCCGTGACCTCAAGGTCACAAAACAGCAACCTTACCAGTTGCTTCAAGGCCCGTCCTCTAAAGAAGTAGACATGTCTACCAGTGCTACAAGGAAAAACAGATACACCATTTTGCGTGTAGGATATGTCTGATGCCATGAAGGCATATCGAAACTTGGTTATGCAAGCGCGACATTGAGTTTTCTTTGCTCAACTATTCATTCATGCTACATGGGTCTAACCTCCTATAGTTCTTTTGTCTTCTTCTTTTTCTGTTCTTTTTCCCCCTTTCCCTCCCTTTTCTTTTGTGACCTGTAATTTTGTTTGAGCTGGATGCCTTCTGAAGCTAAAATACCTGGTTTATCATGAAATAGACTGGTAAAACTATATTGCACTAGGGTGTCTTGCTCCTCTGTTGTTCCAAGTACTTATCACGATCTTTCCTCCCTTCCTCTATGTTATATGTTAAAAGCATTGGAGGGTCATGGGAGCAGAAAGGCATGCGTCCAAAGATTCCTTGAGAAGAAAAAAGACAGGTGAATTTTCTTTTTGATGAACCCTTCATGGGAATGTCATATCCTTTTGGTTTTTTTTAGTCCTTTCCTTCCTTTTGCTCACGAAGGTTTACGAGCAAGGAAAAGATATGAATGACATCATGGCCGGGGTTTTTCGCCAACTTAAACCATCAAATTGTGGCATAGACTGCCAGTGGAACATGCTCAATTTTCGGAATAGACAATATAAATTTGTTAGTTGTTGCTCCTGGGAGGATAATTTTAGGCAACAATGTGAATCTTTCTGTTCAGTATGATTGAAAAGATCAACAATATGGAAATAAAAACCTAAAGCCATGCTATACCTTGAAGATGTGAGCACTATATTTACTCCAAAAGTTTGCTTCAAACTAGTACCACTTGGTTGCGATCAGGGATTTTCACCTCCGCTGGCATCCTTGAGGACATGAACTTTATCTGATACCAAAAATGGATATTATGTTCCTTTTTTCCCTATGTTTCATGGAATTGCATGTGTGTCACATATGCACTGTGTGGTAAATTTAAGATCCAATGACACTGTGGCATGGTGTATAATCCTATATTTTGTAGAAAATGTTAAGGTAGTGACAGGAATAGTAAAAGTACAACAGTTGGAAGAGTCCATCTAATTGTAGTTATCATTCACTGGTGATATCAGCGCCCTTTGGCTTTTCTAGTTCTAGATGGGTGGCCGGGGGCATATACTTTCCAGCTGCTATTCGATAAGAGCTTTGGATTCATGCAGTAACATATTAAACTGCTGTAGTTATCGCTACTCTTTTTTTCCCGTTAAACATTAATTATGCTTCTTCTCCTTTCCTGCATGCTTCAGTTTCAAAAGCCAGCTGTTCTGAAGAAAAAGTACAAACATGATATACACATATATGATGTACCAGTCGCTGGGAAAAATGTAAAATAAACATCATTGTTCCTTCTGTCATGTTATTACTCTTCTTATCCGTTGTGCTTCTACGAAGTTTCAGCATATTTGGGTATTTCATGACTTCTTTTTCTCTCCTTTCATTTTCCTTTATAGATTTCACTGTCAGGTTGCTGTGGTTTAAAGAATATTTGTCAGTGTTATGTCTGTATTTGTATGTTGCTTCTGAGAGTTAATGAAATTCTTTCTGTTATTTCTTGCCTCAGACATAAAAGGATGAATGTAAAATACTAACACGGCAACCATCCATGCTGTGAACAAGCCCTGCAGGCTGAAGCCATCGACTAATGACGAATGCTGATTAGTCCTTACGGGTGTTGGCATTTTCTTGTAACTAAATGGTTCGTGTTCTAACTTTGAGGATGTTGCCTTCTCGGCCATAAAAATCTGCTCGTTTGTTCATCCAAACGGAATTTCAGTTGCCAAGTAGTTTCTCTTTTCGATGTACTAGTTTATTAAAATTATGCAAATGTAGTTTCATCTACATGAGCCATTGTATTAAAAGATATGTCAGCATGGCGGCCGTTTCCTGCTCAAATCTGAGTGAGACAATTTGATAGTAGCAAAAGCCAAAATGTTTCTAGCAGGAAAACATGTTTAGTTTCTTTTATTTTTCTTGGAAGATAAATCAATGATTTGCATTGAAGGCATCTTTCAGGAGTTTAGGCAGTCGTATCTTGACTATGATTTTTTTTTTTTTTAAAGATTACTTTAAAGCTCACACAGGAGAATGTGGGTGTGAATCTCAATTAGAAGTTCTTAATCATGAAGTTGAAATTGAAGTGTTCCTTTTCTAGGGGTAACATCTGAATTACGACAGGCTTGGTCAAAACCCAGGTGTAGGAAATTTTAACCCAAGAATGCAAGTACTAACCTGACAGATAATCTCAGATTCATCGAGGTTATGATTAAGTTCTGTTATATCTATTACATCTTTTATTACTATTTAAATTTGAATAGTGCTTTTCCCCCCCTTTCTAATTCATGATTTTTTTCTCTCTCCCATCAATACATTTACGGTGGTGGAATGAAACAAGCCTTTTTAAAGTGAAAATCTTAAAGGTAAAAACTGACTTGAATTACGTAAGAAATACTGTCAAAAATAATGGTAATATTTGTAAAATCACACTAATTTATATCAAAAAGCTTAATTAAATATAAATTTACTGACTCGTCAAATTTAAGTAAAATGATAGTACGAGGAAATTTAATCCACATCATTTGAATAAAAATTAACCAAAACCTATATCATTGATTTTTTGGTCCGCGTTTCCCTGCTAATCGCCCTCCACGCATTTTTTGGATCGACGATGCTGGACATTGCCCGCCTACCTGTCCTTTCCTGCTTCCTTGTAGGACACGCTTAATTTGGCTGTAAGATCTCCTTTTACCTTTCAATTACCGAACAATCAACGTGTTTTTGTTGGAAAATTTGTGGTCATTCGACCTCTCATAGAGGTTCTGATTCCAACCTGTTTAGGGTTAAAAAGATTTGCTTTTACCATATCTTTTCAAACGCAATTTGTTCTTTTCCGGAGCTTTTTTGTGTGACTAATTGTGTGCGGGCACCAAGGTTTCTGTTGAATACATGCTTTTCTGGCTGGCGTGTATGTCGAGATGCAATGTTCTGTTGAATGGTCGAAGAATTATTTTCTGTTGCTCTTTTTTCCACTTTGATCGAGACACAAAGCTTCATTATGAGTTATATCATACCACTATTGAACTTAAACAGAACTGTAGTTTAATTACAAAAAAGAAAAGAACTATAGTTAATAGTACAACAAGATTTGTTCTACATTTGAGATTAGTATTAAAATTAAAAATCAGATGTTTTTGGTGATTGAGTTGATGCTTAGAAAAACACCCTGTTCTCAACAGGAATAAATTAAGCTGTTTGGAGAATTAGAAAGCAAGTTGACTCGTAAAAGGCTGGGTGTGGACTGTGAAAAGTTTGAATGTGATGGCCACTTCATGTTTTGTTAATTATCTGCGGTATGGATATGTAGTTGGGACCATGGGTGGTTCTAAAGTTGCAGCTGTTTCAGTGGTAGTGGTGTTCTTGATGTGGTATGGAACATTGACATGTTGGGGAAGAGAGGTGTCAGGGGCTGTATGATGGCCTACGACCAAGGTGGTGCCCTGCTGATTTCACTTCACCTGAATGCCCTCCTCTGGAATTTCTCTATTGAGTCTCCCAGGTCGAAGGAATAATTGCCACTTTTCTATTCTGCAAGGCTGGAGAGAGTATCAAGAAGACCGTGTGGCTTGTGATCTTTCCATTGACGTCCCAATCTTAGGTTCTTTCCTCTTTTATTTCCATTGGCTCCTTCTTGTACCATTATATTGCTCTTCAAATTGAGTTTTTCTTTAATTATTTTCCCTCTTTATTGAAATGATGTTTGTGTGAGATGACAACTTGGATGGTAAATCCTATAAATGATTGTTCTGGCATATCGTGGAAATTCTTGGAAAGGGGAGAATCAAAGAATTTTCTGTGATAAAGCAAAATACCTCTCATTTCCCATCAAATAGATTCTTTTTTTTGGTTTCCAAAGGAATCTTGTTATAGTGTTTTGAAGGATGCACGAATCCTTTGAAACCAGTCCCGCCGGGTATCATACCCCTCAAAACAACGTTTTCTTTTTAAACCTTTCAACCAATCGATACGCCCCCATAGAGCTGCTTTTGCTAAAACCCACTTGGCTCTAGTAAGCACTAGACAATTGCTGCTTGTCCATCTTTTGAATTAGAAACGAATGTCTACGTTGGGTATTTTTTTTCTTTGCTAATTTAGTCATGTGTAGCTGCAGATGGTTAGTATATCTTTCATGGTCAATCTGTTTATCTGCAGACCAAAATGGCCTGAAGCATGTCAACTTCAGTGTTGCTGCAGTTTTCGATGGTCATGGAGGTGATGAAGCTAGTGAATTTGCTTCCAAATATTTCTTGAATTACTTTTTGTTGCATGTTGTGTTCAACAACTACAAGCGAGCATTTCCATTTCACAAAGAAAAAGAAGTTACAGATCGCCAGATAAATGCTGCTGAAAGGTTGAACTTACGTATACAATCATTTCATAGTTCTCCATGTGTAGAATTTTTTAATGAAACTGTGCCTTCAGATGTATATGAATTTATCCATGTTTCTAGTGCATGCACGGAATTCATTAATAATTTCTGAAATATACTGCTTAGTTGCAATTCGTTTTGGAATTTATTTAACGTCGCACCACTTGCTTGGTTCCATTGATGTGATTGGACATTATGTTTGCCTGTCCAGATATTTTCATCTTTGAAGATTTTGTGTTCGTTCCCAAATTATCACTTTTACATTGTTCTTCATTATTTTTTTTATGGAATTCCCATTGTGATTGTCTGTTGATGCATAGTTTTTCTTACGCAAGTACATGCTCAATGCATTCTTACTTTCGTTTCTGGCGTTCTGATGTTCCTCCCTTCTTTCTGTCCCATCAGCAGGCCATTTAATCAAATTCTGGAGGAAGCCATGTTAAAGACATTTAAAGACATTGATTCGGAATTTTCTCAGGCATACATCCTGTGCATTTACTTGTTTGGTTGTGGTTCTAAGTTTGTTTTTACATGCACATCACATTTTCCTATCTTCAGAAAGCTTTGGAAAATGGCTACATCTCAGGATCCACTGGAACTGTTGTTCTGTTGGTTGACGGTCATGTTTTAGTTGGTCAAGTTGGAGATTCAAAGGCCATTCTATGTTCACATAGAACAAACACTCATCCGGATGCTGAAGGTATGCTTTGATCTGGCTGGAACTATTGTTTTTACTTCCCTTTTGTAGGAATGACGGTTTTCTTCTTGTTATGAAGAACAAAGAACATAAGACCGCGTAGGCAACTGAAGTCTACTTAAATGCAATCCAGGGGCTTGTGAAACAGATCTTTATGCTAGTAAACTCACGAGAGATCATCACCCAGATGCAGAAGATGAAAAGGTTCGGATAGAAGGTTCTGGTGGTTTTGTCAGTCAGTGGGACGTGCCTCGAGTCAACGGCATATTGGCCATGTCTCGAGCTATTGGAGATGTGCAGTTAAAGAGGTATAACTTCAAATTTGAACAGGGAGTTTCATTCTGCGGATTGCCATGTTTTCCTGTCCACTTGTTGTACCTCTGGGTTAAATCTTGGTTACACCATCCAGTTGCTTAAAGACATGGTTGATTATTGATTAATTTGGTTTTGATGCTGGACTTGATCCACCTGTTCCCCCCCCCCCCCCCCCCCCCCGCAGATATGGTGTTATTGCTGAAGCAGAAATAAGTTGGCGAACTTTGACAGATGCCGACAGCTACTTGATTGTAGGATCTGACGGTGTATTTGAGAGAATGACTGAAACTGATGTTTGTAATCTCCTGAGGGAGGATAGCTGCTGTATTACAACAAACACCACATCAAATCACCAGATCTTAGGTTCTTGTTCGTCTCCATCTCTGTTAGCTAAGCGCATTGTTGATGCAGCATTTGAAAGCGGCAGCACCGACAACTTGTCAGCTATCTTGATTTTATTGGAGCCATATCTTTCATCTCATTAGTTAGATCTACTGGTCCGCTAGAAGGGATGGTGAACACAACCAAAAGGAAAAACCCTGATGAAAGAGTTGAAGCTTTAAGCTGGATCACAAATAGGCAGGGAGAACTAACATGTATTAGTTTATTTCTCATCAAAGAAATACACAGCGGTATATAATCATGGTTTATGCTGTAACTGCTGCTACCGTCGTCAAAGTTTGGGTATGGTCACACTTTGTTGGATAAAAACCGCTTGCTATAATAAGTGATTCGCTGCAATTAGGTTTCACAGGTCTCTGCATCTTGCTTGATTTTCCCTCATCTTATCTGAGCTGGTAAGTGGACTTCCATATAGGTCTAACCTTTGTTCGACTTGACAGCATGAGCATCATCTAAATTCTGAGCTTGCTTTTTGGCCTGAAGTATGAGCTGCTATCTTTGTTTGCAGTGTGTGTTGTTTGGGGGGGGGGGGGGAGGTCGGGGTCGGATGTATACTTAAATAGCTTTTATGTTTGCTTTACCCTTTTAACTGCATATTTTTATTTAAAGAATTGATCACATGATTCTCCCCTGTCACAAAAATATTGTCGTAGTTAACTTTTTGAAATAATATACATAATGTTGAAAAAGTCAACTACGACAATATTTTTTTTAAGTAGACGGAGGGAGTATGTAGGAAGTTAAATTGCGCTTCCTCCGGAAGAGCTAGGATTAAGGGATATCTCTGCAAATGTATCTGCATGTATTCTGAGGGATCAGCCGGACAATTGGGCTCGAGCGCTTATGACTTCTTTTGTCGGTCCTATTTTTTACGCAATTGACTTTATCTTATGATTTATGATTTTCAGCTTCAAACCGTTCCACCAAAACCTCTGGTCTTTAGAACAGTCATAATTAAAGATCCGGCCGATTTTGTCTGGTCCTCTATGCAACACATCATAAAAGTGCTCCAGTAGCTCTAATGCTTGGTATTTTGGTATATCGGGTTTGGTTTTTAGTTCAATTGGTCAGCATGGCGCTCAATTGGGATTTATGTATTCGTGTGGTATATGAGGATTGGTTCAATTGGTATTGTGGTATATAGGGTTTAGTCAAATTAGTGTTCACGTGGTATGGTGTTGAGGTATACATGGTTTAGTGAAATTAGTATTCGTGTGGTGGTAATTGGTATTGTTAATATGGTTCAGTTAAATTAGTCTTCGTGTGGTGTGGTGTTGTGGTGTACAGGATTCACTTAAATTAGTATTCCTGTGGTGTGGTATTGTGATATCTAGGGTTCAACTAAATTAAATTAGGAAAACAATACATTCAATTAAATATTGGATGTTTTCTATTTATCAAATCTATTCACTAGTACATATTCCTATTAATGTGCTATGCAGATACATATAGACACGGGGGTCTCACTGGAAGCAAACTCTTCCAGTGAATTCGAATTAGTGTTCACGTGAACCAAAGGGTGGCCCACCCAAATATTTTTTGAGTTTTGATAAGTAAATCGAGGCTAGGTAATATTGAATGCGAATGATGGAAAAAGCCGAAGACAGATATTAATGGTAACAACAATAGCTCCAACACACGTGTTGAGAAGATTATCATTAATTATTGGTTTTAGTTGTCTCGTTGCAAGATCAGATCACGAAGCGATTCGACTCTTTTTCGGACTATGCGCAAACACAGGAGCCTAATGCACAAAGAACGTCATTAAATGGTTTTAGCTGTCTTAACCGGGGTTTAAGATTGCCAGAAAAAGGTAGCCAAGGGATATGTGTAAGTTAGGCACATGAGCATACGTTTAAAGGTGAAGGAGGAAGCATATATCGTGCCTTATCCCAAAAGAAAAAGGGGATATGAATCTCAAGTCTAAACACACAAAGCAAGCCCACCGATGCATTAATTGGCCTTCAAAGAAGCAACACAAAGATTCTAAGGAGTACAAAAGGAAGAATTTCACTTTATAAAATAACCTAATCATTAGCCCTAAAAGCACTCCCCTATGGGTCCTCGCTGTTGCATGCGAGACGCTTCAAAGTTGGCTCGTTTGCATGGCTTCTCTCCCTGTCCCTTTCCCTTTCCCTTAGAGCTTATTAGCTTCTGGTTAATTAAGCAGCTCTACTTCGGGCTTGAAATATAGTTTGTTCGTTTTAAAAATATTGTCACAGTTTAACTTCAACACAGTTTAAAATAAACTATATATGCTCAAGTCAAACTGTATCAATATTTTTAAGACGAAATGAATATATATGTTTTGGATCGAAAATGCCAAGTATTCCTAATATTTTTCTTAATTCTGTTGTGTTTTAGGGTGAATATTTATATTCATGAGTGCAACTTGCATTTAACCCTAGAAGAAAATATTTTTGGCTAGTTATGATATAAAGAAAAGAGGTATTTAACTTTAAAGGTAAATAAGTTGTTCCATGCTTTTAAATTTTTATTTCCGACCATCCATGCTTTTTATTACATCAAGTATGGATGTAAATAGGGTTGAAATGTGGTCACTAAGTACGGTAGATGTAATACTTGGGGGGGGGGGGTGGAGGAAAGTGCAAGACTTTAGCTAGTGCTACTTGACCAGAAAAGCTACTTGTAGACTTGATCATTAACTCTTGAATTGCAATGTAAATTCACCGACGTGATTTAAACACATCCTTTACGTCATTTTTGACAACGTTTACTATGAAATTGTATATTAATTTATTTTGTAGCATTTTTTTCAATTTTATTTATATAGATTCGTCACAATGAGCATGAAAGAACATACTACAGTATACACATAACATCGAGAAATTTACTGATTGAATAAGCCATATGGTATAAGTATGCAATAAATCTTGTATTATTAGTGTTATGTTACATAAAATGTTTATCGGGCAACCAAATGCTAGAAGAAAAAAAAATCTTTAAGCCTTTCCATGAAGTCCATATCTCTAGATCCTGAGATTATGTAATTAATGAAATCATTACTTGCAAGCTAAAAGTACTAGTGTGATATTAACTCGCGTAATAAGTTCAGAAATCAGCTCTAAAGTTTACTTTAACATATAATAAATACTACTAAATGATGGTAAGCATAGTTTTTTTTTATTAACAAAATGATTAGATATATATGTACTGACTGATAATATGATCGTAGCAACAGTAGATCATTAATTGAAACTTGGTTGATAGAAGCGCACTTTGGCAAGAAGAATTAAGGGGGTTAGGCTTCACTTGGTATAGTAGTGTTTGATGAGAAGAGTTGGTGACCAACTCGGACAAATTTTTACAGCAAAAAGTGATTAACTGGTATATGATTTAGTATTATTTACTTGTATATAATTTAGTATTAACTGGTAAGATTACTGTTTTGTGAACTTGAGTTCACGGGTTTGAGACCCGTAAACAGCTTCTCAAACAAAGTGTAGGATAAGGCTGCATACATTAGATTTCATCTCCTCTCCGGACTTTGTGTAAACGCGGGAGTCTAGCTAGTCTACTGGGAACGCCATATCTTTTTTAGTTTGTCCCAAAACTATTATTACCTTTTCTGGAAAATAGAAATACATTTAGTCAATGTTCTCATACTACCATTTCAATTTTTTTTTTGCTTTTTACTTTTTTAGGAATACATTTATTTACTAATATGATGGCTAGTCATAGTTCATTAAAGATTTTAAGTCGGACTGCTTGGACTATACTTATATGATTTCTCTAGTTTTTGTTAATTAATCATCTATGGGTAGAATAAAATATTGACTAAAATAATTTGATTAATTATTTTATGCTCGAATCAAAGTAGGACAATATTTTTGACACAAATAGACTATTTATCTATATATCCAGCCGTTTAGTAGTTAATAGTCCGCAACTAAAATTAAGTCGTTAGTCATTAACTCTTTAAGATTAAAGTAATATGGATATTTGCTATAATTGCTCGGGATGGGATCTCCTCACGCGCGGTGAGTCACCGCACGGCCCAGGACGCGACATGTGGCACAGTAGGGGGTGGTGAGGCTGGATGAGGGTACCATCACCCAGCCTCACCAATTCCCCTTTTTGCCACGTGTCGCGCGGTCACGTACGCTTGAGAGAGGAGCGGTGAGGGGATCCTATCCCTAATTGCTCAAACACAAAATGTAATATGTTATGCTTGTTGATTCATATAATTTTAAGCTAATATTGTTATCTTTTAAATGGAAAACAAAAAATCAATGATACATACATATCATTTTTTTGATAAATATTCACTTTTGTTATTTTTATACCGTTGATTTTATCTTATGATTTATTTTTAACTATTGACCAAACTAGAGGTAAATTATGCATTTATAAAAATAAAAAAAAAATTGTGTTTATCCATGGCCAACAACAGACTATTATTAGGCGCAGTTACCAATTGTCTCCTTCTTTTTTAAAACTTGATTTGTATGGTAATAATGTGGCGTTGAGATCAGGAAAGTCAGAAAGTGAATGCAAAATATGAGATCTCTAATTACGTGATGTCACGTGTACAAGCAATTGTTTTTTAAACACAAAAAGAAATTAAACATCTTCTCTTTTGGTATATGTGTCAGCGCGTGATTGGAGTCAGATTTGTTCTATGACTATAAAAAGTTTTTCAAAATCCAATCTTGAAACAGGTGGACCAGGAGGTAAAACCTTATCCTCCTCCAGCTTTTGGTAGCTTTCTTTCTTCTAACCACTGTTTGTTAGCAATCCCTAGTAACCTTTAAATATTACCATTCTATTCAAATCAACCCCCCCTTTCTAAGATTTGGGTGTTTTATAACAGAAACTAAAGAAAAGACAAAAGTGCCTACGTTAGACCACACGAGAAGAAATTACCAAAAGAAAAAAGAACACAGAGAATATCATGACGATCCTTAATCACGAGAATACACTGGCTGATATCTTCCCACAGTCTTCAAGGCCTTTCTTACAAGTTGGTCTCATCACTTGGGGATGAGATACTCCACCAACTGAGAGTTGTGTAAAAAATTACGAAATTAATATATATATATATATATATATGTGTAGTGTATTTTGTGTACACCTATGTATTAATTAATAAAACTACAACCAATGCCACTTCGATGTGACTTAGACGTATATCACGTTTGAATGGTGGATGAGCTGCTTGCTTGTTAAAGAGATAGGTGGAACTAGGTTCAGAAAACTTGATCTAAGCATATATAACACGGGAATTAAAGTCTTGAAAAGATATGTATGTAGTATAATATCTTTTATGATATTTATTTTGACATCTTCTACAACTATTTTTTCCGTATACATACATGCATATACATACAATACATACACAAACGCACACCTATTAACTTTTGTTCAATGATTAACCACGCCTCACATGTCCTCTATTCTTCCCTTGCGACAAGTTTCGGAAGAGTTAACATAGATGATAGATTATTTGTCAATATTTTATAATGGTTATTGCTAATGTATGTGACGCACTAGTCAATAATTATTGTACAGAATATCAAAAGATAATGTCATAGAAAATGTTAACCATCATTTTCTCGTCATATTGAAAAAACTAGTAAGTTGTTGAAACTTCTTTAAACGAAAACTTTTGTTAGCATATACTACAGGGACATTAATGTAGTCGATGCAGTGGTCGGTTTCAACCTCTATAACTCTGTCCCATGCATATACTTGCATAAATTTTTACCTCTTAATAGTGTTAGTTGCCCATTTTTAACAGTTTTTCTTCGTCACACAAAATTACCATATTCTCTAATATTTGCCAAACTTCTTCTACAGTATGCCAATGTAATCATGACCACCTGCAAGCCATCCCTACCCACTGATATTCTCCCCACATGTGATAACTAAGGTGCCCGCTTTATTCCCATATATAGTAGTTTATTTGATACAACCTCTTATGATAGCTTCATTAGGACAAGGGCTTTTTGCAGGAAACCACCTTCTTGATTCTAGTCTCTTCCATTTTACTTCATCATTGGGTTTTGTTGTCTTTGATAGATACAGATCCTCAACCAAGACAGATCAAAAAAAAAAAAACCTAACTTCTAAGAAAAAACAAGCCATTGATCAAGTAGTTTCACTTGTTGTTTCTAAGGTTGTTCCAAGTGTTTTTGTTTCCATCCCTTTGGCTTTGTCTCCTGGTATTTGAAAAGGGTTTTCGAGAGCTGAAGCGTAGAGTATAAGAAGATCAAAGTAGCTGGTTTTCTTTTTCTCTTTTGTTTTATTAAAATCTTCTTAAGATTCAATCGTGATGCTTCCAACAGTCATCTCTGGCTCCACTTGTCTGTCCGAGGATGCCACTGCCTCTTCTGTCACTAGGGTTCAAGACTTTTGTAGCTTGAATCCAACTCTTGTACCTGTTTTCATCTCAACAGCCACAAAAGATCAAGAAAAGAAGGAATCTTCCAGGAAATCCAGGTAACAATATTTATTTTTACTACCACCCTAAATTATTTCCTTTAGTTCATGTGCTCTTTGCTTGTAGATCCTTAGATCATGCACACTATTAATTGAATATTATTGTAATAATCCGACATAAAATTGTAACATTAGATAAAGGACAGCTAATATATTGTAGAATTTTCCTTAGAATTTTGTTAGACTTGAGATTGTTCGACTTATATGTTATTTTCTTTAGATCCAGATGCTGAAGTAGTTGCATTATCTCCAAATACATTACTGGCAACAAATAGATTTATTTGTGAGATATGCAACAAGGGATTCCAGAGAGATCAGAATCTTCAGCTTCACAGAAGAGGCCACAATCTTCCATGGAAATTAAAGCAGAAAAACACAAAAGACAACAAGAAAAGAGCTTACGTTTGCCCTGAGCCCACCTGTGTTCATCACAACCCTTCTAGGGCTCTAGGTGATCTCACAGGAATTAAGAAACATTACTGTAGAAAACATGGTGAAAAAAAATGGAAGTGTGAGAAGTGTTCAAAAATATATGCAGTTCAGTCGGATTGGAAAGCTCATGCCAAAACCTGTGGCACAAGGGAATATAGATGTGACTGTGGAACCCTTTTCTCCAGGTAAATTTTTTATAGTTTATTATGAGTCATTGAAAAACGGCGTATGTGTTTCTAATACATGTGTATTGTTTCGTACATCCGACTTCACATACCCCGCGATAGTCGGGAGCTTGCAATAGGGTAATGTTGTTGTTGTATTATTTTTCCCATCTCTTTTTTGCTCTATTAAATTTTTCCTTAGGTTCGTGTGCATGCATTTCTGGTGTTTTGTTAAGTTAAAATGTAGTGAAATCATAATGGTTAGACCAAATATGCATATTTTTATCTTTCTTATTAGTTCCCCTTCTTGCACTTCATTTTTGAGAAACTGAAGTAATTCCATTTAATGTAATGTGTTAATTTTATTATGTGATTCATGACACAGGCGATATTAAATTTTTGACCGATCGAATTGAAGATGCGTTATGTGCCTTTTTCTTTTTTTTTTTTTCCCCTTTGTTCACGAAGTCCTAAGTAGTAGTTGTTTGGTCTGAGGATTGGTTTCAGGCTCATCATGGAATGTGTTTAAGCTTAGATTTGTCTTGTCGTTGTCCTTTCACCAGATTAGTATTGCTACGTGAAGCGAGTATACACTGCTTATGCTTATTTGGCAGGTAACATGAAAATGGACGCCATTAATGCTAGTGTCTGCTACGTCAAAAGACCTGAAAGCAACACGATTCCTTTCTGTTTGTGACCATTTAATTATTCATATTTGCTCTGTAAGGTAATAGGAACATAGTATATGTATTCACTTTGAATCCCAAACGTCCAAGGAAAACCTAGCAGCAGAATACATTTCCCTCTTGAAAATCAGGTGAAATATATTTAATGGTATCCAAGATAATTATGGTATTGTATTTCGGTAGTAGAACATCATAGAATCATAGTTCAACTACCGTGCTTGAGATTCATCCTAAATAATGGTTACACTATTTTCCATTGGCCTTTTGGCCTCATGTACCACGGTAAAACGACTCCTAGGGAACTTTTATATACGGTTCACATATTGATATGCAAAAACATATCATATCATATTATCATTTGTTTTTCTACATGTTACAACTCTATATATTGGGTATGCAAGAAAAGCTTAATGTAAGACATTTGATTTGAGTGACTACAAACAGAATATATTGAAGGGTCACCGATTGTTATGTGTAAGTATATATATAGTCCAGTGACGCTGCTATATATGTAGTATCGTGCACGTAAGCCTCTATGGCATAGTCCAGTTGGTACTTCGGTTGAGATTTGCTCTAAGAGGTCAAGAGTTCGATTTTAGAAACACGCACAGTGTGAGTGTTCTACTCATGCTAGGCCGAATGTATGGTTTGCAAGGGGCACCTTGTGTGATGCGTAAGTCCTCACTCAACTTAAGAGGATACTGGGCACTTGATTTGCATAATCCATAATGATTCTTGGGATTTGATCAATGGGGGAGAGATTTCGACTTTTGCTATCAATTATAATATACTTACTATTCTTAAAGCTCAACTTTCAAGAACTTTTGACATCGAAATGTGCTCATGCCGTCATGCAAACATAATCCTGCAGTAACTGCATAAAGCTGAAAACACTGAGTTTATGTTCATCACTTTCTCTGCCGAGGTTTTGTTTTGACCCATGAGGTGATTTCTTTTCCCTTTAAAACGCATAGCCTCTGTCTAAAACATAATTCTCTTAGGATATGTATTCCAAGGTTGCAGAACAGCCTCACGAATGAAGTTGACGCAATTTCATGAACTCTGTGACTTATTTTTAACCCTTACAAACATTGATACCTAAACATTTTCATATTTATACTATATAATTGTTTATGCACGCTTATTTGTTAAGACCTTGATTTATTAAAAACCATTTCATAATGTAATCTTACAAGTGATAACATACTATGATTCAGATATATGCTTAAATAAACTTTTATCCGGGTAATTGTGAATGAATAAGTACTAGACATGTTATGATTAATTGTTGGGCTGCTTATGCAGGAAAGATAGCTTTTTAACCCACAGAGCTTTCTGTGATGCATTGGCCGAAGAAAGTGCCAGGCAGCTTTCAGCAAACTCCATATGGGCCGCGGCGGCAGCCACCACGAACACCACCGCCAGCCAATTACCCTTCCACCTGAATTCCCAATGCCCACCGCCGTCTCTATTCACCTGTACCACTCAACAGCTTCCAAACATAATACCAGTCAATCCATGGATTCCCTCTCCCCAGATCCAAATTCCTAATTCTAACATTCATGACAACCAAGTAATTCACATCAAACCTGAGTCCATCCACTTCCCAATTTCTTCTCCCTTTTATCCAGAACCACCGCCGCCGCCAAAAATGTCCGTTCCGCCGCTGTCAGCCACCGCCCTCCTCCAGAAAGCTTCCACGGTTGGCGCGAATTCAATGGGGCACGTGAGCTCTACCATGTCACAGCTGGACACGCGGAACATAAGTCACGTGACAATGGGCAGGAATATACCAACCGCAGGGAATATTGGCACGTGGCAGAAAACTAGTGACCGGTTGACTAGAGATTTTATGGGGTTGACTGGGGAGCAGTGCGGTGGAATGGGGAATGGAAAGGTTGATGTTAACGTAAATGTGAATATGAGAGGAGTGCTATCTTTCACAGGAAGCCTGGAGTTTCCGGCTGCCGTTGACCTGCCGGCGTTGGGGAAGTATCATCAGAGCTTTGGCTTTCCGGAGTCGAATTCGTCGGAGACGTGGAAGAACTGTTGAGAAAATATGTCGATGAAAAATTAAGATCCCACTAAGTCACTTTTTATGCCCTTCTCTTCTTTTTCTTTCTAATGAGAACCTTTTGGGCTGTTGTGAGCTAGTTTCATACTAGTTGGTTATGACGTTGAATGTACTAGTCAAGAACTCAAGCAGCATTTTCTTATCCCAATTATCATGGTAGAAATCTTCGATTTTGTCATCCGTCAAACCAGGTATTGTGTCATGTATACTAATTGAGTCTCGCGTAGTATAAATTAATACACACATTATGATCCCACCTTATATGACCGAAGATGAAATAGAATATCATTTTGTAGGTTCTTGTATGTTTGAAAAGAGGGCGGCCCTTAAAAGTGGAGAAACTGGTAGAGGTAACGGGTTCGAGTCACGGAAACAGACTCTTAAACAAATTGTAAAGTAAGACTGCGTAGATCAGATACTGAAGCGGTCTAGCTTCTCTCGGGACTCTGCGCAAATGTGGGAGTCTAGTGCATCAAGAAACTTTTTTTTGTATAGGGACGGGAACTTTGGCGTCTTGGTAAGTTATTGGGTCGTGTGAGTCCTAAGAGCTTTTATTTTTCGTTGGCCAAATTTTAATGGAAGAATCAAATGAAACAGAAAGATAACTAAGAAGTTGACATTATGTTATTATAGCGCCCCGCTCCCGAACCCTAGCATCGAGAACGGTGCACCCGCCGTATCTCGCTGAGGAGAATACAAAGCGTCGAATCAATTTCCAACATGTCCAAAAAGGCGTAGAAATTTTTTTCGCGGAAACGTAAAACCATTCATTAAGTTCTATGAATAAAAGATAATATCTCAATAAAATACTGAACCATCACTAGCAGTAACATCAATGTGTCAACAGTCTAATCCGGATAGAAATTAATGAAGTCCCAATAAATAATAACAAATGGCCGCAACGTCGTCTCATGTCCTAGCTGCGGCCATCAGTCTGCCCACTCCACTGTGTCAGCCCCGTCCTCAACAAAGACATAATCGTAGGCCTCTACCTGCTCACCTGGGGGGGGAGTAGGGGTGAGTGACTGGGAAATCACTCAGTAGGCGCCTGCCTCCAAGTAGTACAAAACACACATACAATAATGATATAACACGTAGCACATAAAGCAGGTTACCACATAAGCATATGGAGGAATACGGAAAGGTAAAGCACTCCAAGTATAGTATGCGCAACAACATGATGCATGTCCCACTAAGCATGTCACACGCAACAAAAGTCATGTCACACCATGTACCGATATCTCTACCGTGCAATGCATGAACCCGGGTCCTACTGAGCGGCTGTAGGTCGTACACCCCGCAGTCACCATACTGAGTGTGCGTGGCCGCGCCTCCGCACACCATCCTGAGTGTTGTGGCCCCGCCACCATACACCATCCTGAGCGCGCGTGACCCGTACGTCACAACACGCCATCAATGCAATGCACGTGCCATGAATGCATAAACACAAACGCCTGAGGCCCCTGGCCCATCCTCACCATTCTCCGGCACTCAGATCTGGGTTTAGTTATTACTCGTATGTCAACTCGACATTGTTCGGCATCAAATCCGCTTTTCCGCGTCTTGTATACCATTAGCGTACAATTCGTATATTTTCTTTTATTTTTCCCTTATTTATTTCTATTTATCTCCTAATTATCTAAATTAAATAAATTCTCATAATTCTTAAAAATAATTGAAAATAATATAATTTCATCATTTTATATTTACTGAAATTATTTTATCATTTTCTGATATTTATTTATATTTTTCCTATATTTATTACCATTTTAGATTAATTATTTAATAATTATAAAAAAATAGAACCTTGAAATTTCAGAAATAAGGACATGGGATAAAACTGGGAATTTGGGCTGGCCTCCTTTTTGCCTATGGCCGGCCCGCCCCCTTTTTTCGCGCCTACACAGGTCCAGTCCGCTGAGGGCTGGCCTGCTATATCTGTTTGCATTTTTTTTTTTATATAATCCGGTTAATTGGGCCGACAGTAGCCAACTCGGTCCGTTGGCCATTCGGCCCGGTCCGCTAACTGCCAACCCTTTTTTTTTATATATATATATATGTACATATGAGATGGGCCTGACTGCTAAAAAAAAATGCAGTCAGCCCAATTGATTTAGCCTGCCACCAATTAGGGCCTTCGGCCCCCCCTGACCCTTTTCCTTAAGTTTTTTTTTTTTTTTTTTGTTAATATTCAATATACAACCCTAATGCCAGAACTTCCCAGTGGCGCAGCTGTCCGTTTTCGGCGGCGCGCGCGGCGCACCGGCAGTCTCCGGCGACCATTTTTTTTTTTTCGACCCCGATCTATATTTTCGCCTATTTCCAGTCTATGGGAACCTACTCTAAGGCCAAATCAAAAAGGGAAAAATTCCTAATATTGTACCGGTTTAACTATTTTGATTATCAAATTCTTCCCTACAACCAAAACCAAGCCACGCAAATCAACTACACATTCAATAATATACGACAACCATGTATTTCACAGAATAATCAACATATCATGGATTTCAACAAAGAAGACTACATAACAAATAGATTACCACTCTCGCATGCCTGAGATTGCACCAATTGAAGGGGGAAAAGGAAACCTACCTGGGTTGCGGATGAAAGTTACACGACGAGAATACACTTTGTTGGCTACTCTCCCTTTTTTTTTTTTTTTTTCCTTCTCTCTTTCTCTTTCCTCCCTTCCCCTCTCTTTCTCTTCTGCCGTTGTCGCCTAGCCTGCAATCTTCTCTTTTCCTTTTTGTTCTCTTTTTGTGAGTGCCGTTCCCTGCCCCCTTTACCCCTATTTACGATTTACTGCAATCATGGGGGGCGGTTATTTCTCCCCCCCCAATCCACGTTTTCTGATTTTTTTTTTGATTTTTTTTTTATTTATTTTCTTTAATTTATCTATTTTGTATTTTATATTTCTATTATCATTATTCATTCATTTTTTTTTCTTTTAATTTCTGTTTACAATTATTTTATTATTATTATTTTTATTATTGTGTAACTGCTTCTTCCTATTAAAAATTTTAATTTAATTTAACTCTCTTCCCTTACCTTAATATTTCCACCTATACATACATTTACATAACCACTACATGTAATTACAAAAATCACCAAAACGTCATTAACACGCTTCAACTAACTTAATTCCGAGATGTCGTTATACCCATCGACTACTTAACATTAAATTAACGGATAGCAATTAGTTGAAGATTTTTCGGTTCGTAACATCCTACCCTCCTTACAAGGAGTTTCGTCCTCGAAACTTGCTGTAACTGAATGGTAGAGACCGAAAGAATTCGACATACCTTAGTTGAAGAGCTCAGGGTAACGTTCGCGCATCTGGTCTTCCAGCTCCCAAGTTGCTTCGTTCTCTCTGTGATTGCTCCATTGCACCTTCACATATGGAATAATTCTTCTCCGAAGCACCTGGTCCTTGCGGTCTATGATCCGAACAGGAGTCTCCTCATATGATGTGTCCGGTCTGATTCTCAAAGGCGGTGTATCCAGTATGTGACTCGGGTCTGGGACGTACTTTCTCAGCTGGGAAACATGAAAGACATTGTGCACTTGAGCTAACGCCGGGGGTAACGCCAAACTGTAAGCTAACGGACCAATCCTTTCGAGCACCTCATAAGGCCCAATGTATCGAGGCCTCAACTTACCCTTCAGCCCAAATCTCGTAACACCCTTCGTAGGCGATACTCTCAAATAGACCTTTTCTCCAACATCAAACTTCAACGGACGCCTCTTCGAGTCAGCCCAACTCTTACTTCTATCTTGGGCAATCTTAAGCCTTTCTCGAATCAACTTAACCTTTTCTTTGGTTTGCTCAACTAACTCCGGACCAGTGATAGCGCGCTCCTCCGATTTCATCCCAAAGGATAGGGGACCTGCACTTACGGCCATAGAGCGCCTCAAATGGTGCCATGCCGATGGCGCTGTGATGACTGTTGTTGTAGGAGAACTCGATCAACTTGATCATACTATCCCAGTTCCCCCTGAAGTCAATGGCGCACGCTCTTAACATATCTTCCAACGTCTGTATGGTCCTCTCTGACTGCCCATCTGTCTGCGGATGAAACGCGGTACTCAATCGTAGCTCGGTCCCCATTCTCTTCTGACACGCTGACCAGAACTTGGAAGTGAACTTCGAATCACGGTCGGACACAATACTGACTGGAACGCCATGTAACGTGATGATGTTGTCGATATAGAGTGTAACCAACCTCTCTAGAGACACATCATTCGGTACTGGTAGGAAATGAGCAGACTTAGTCAAACGGTCCACGATCACCCAGATCATGTCATTGCCATTTCTGGTCCTCGGGAGACCCATCACAAAATCCATAGTTACATGCTCCCATTTCCACTCAGGAATTTCCAAAGGCATCAACAACCCTCCTGGTCTCTGGTGTTCCGCCTTGACCTGCTGACATACTAGACATCTCTCAACAAATTCAGCTATATGTCTCTTCATACCGCTCCACCAGTAATGCTTCTTCAGGTCATTATACATCTTGGTGGCACCCGGATGAATTGACAACTTCGAGTTATGTGCCTCCTTCAATACCGTTCGTCTGAGATCCTCAACCTCTGGTACGCACAGTCTTCCCTGAAACTACATACTGCCATCATCATGGATCTGGAACCCATCAACTTGACTCGTCATCATTCTCTCTCGTAGCTCACTAAGGGTTACATCTCCTTTTTGCGCCTCTTTGATCTGATCAACCAAAGATGGAGTGATAATCAACGCCGCTAGAACACTCGCTGTGGAGTCCACAATGTCAAGATCCAACCCCGCCATATCTCTCTCCAACGGCGTCTGTCTGGCATGACTAGATTTTCTACTCAGAGCATCTGCGACCCGGTTCGCCTTTCCCGGATGGTAGCTAATAGTCAAATCGTAGTCCTTTAGAAGCTCAAGCCATCTCCTCTGACGCATGTTCAGCTCTTTCTGGGTGAATAAATACTTTAAACTCTTATGATCCGTGAATACTTCGCACTTCACTCCATAAAGATAATGACGCCAAATCTTAAGTGCGAAGACTACTGCCGCTAACTCCAGGTCATGCGTTGGATAATTTTGCTCGTATGGTTTCAACTGTCTCGAAGCATACGCGATGACCTTGCCGTTTTGCATGAGAACACATCCTGCAAGGAAACAGTTAAGCCACCGTTGTAATGCGTATAATTAAATTTTTAGAAACATATACCTTACCTAATCCGTTCTTCGATGCGTCACTATATATGACGAACCCTTCGGAGCCTGAGGGCTGAGCGAGAATAGGGGCCGTCGTCAATCGTCTCTTAAGTTCTTCAAAACTCTGCTCGCATTCAGCGGTCCAGACAAACCTTGAGTTTTTCTGAGTCAATCTGCTCAAAGGCACTGCTATCGATGAAAATCCTTCAACAAATTTCCGATAATAGCCGGCCAAACCCAGAAAACTCCTCACTTCGGTCACATTGGTCGGTCTAGGCCATTCAGTAATGGCCTCAATCTTCTTGGGATCTACAGAAATTCCCTCCTGTGAGACCACGTGGCCCAAAAACGCAACACTCTTCAACCAGAACTCGCACTTACTAAACTTAGCGTATAACTTCTTCTTTCTGAGAACATCCAGAACCTCCCGCAGGTGCTTTTCGTGGGATTCCTCATCTGGAGAGTAGACTAATATATCATCAATAAAGACTACCACAAATTTATCAAGCTGATCCCTGAACACTGTATTCATCAGATCCATGAATGCTGCGGGAGCATTAGTGAGACCGAATGGCATCACCAAAAATTCATAGTGTCCATATCTAGTGCGAAAGGCAGTCTTTGCTACGTCCTCAGCTTTTATCCTCAGTTGATGGTATCCAGATCGAAGATCAATTTTGGAGAATACTTTAGCGCCCTGGAGAATACCAACGTTGCAAAATTAATTTGGAGGATTAATAATATGAAATATGAGTTGTGTTGACTAGAGGGGTACCTTTAACTGATCGAAGAGGTCCTCAATCCGAGGTAGAGGATATTTATTCTTAATAGTGATCTTATTAATCTCCCGATAATCAATGCAAAGCCTCATGCTGCCGTCCTTCTTCTTCACAAACAAAACCGGAGCTCCCCAGGGTGAGACGCTGGGTCGTATGAACTTCCGGTCCAGCAACTCCTGCAGCTGCTCTTTCAGTTCCTTCAGCTCAGCCGGGGCCATCCTGTACGGTGCCTTCGATATCGGCTCAGCACCGGGTAGTAGATTAATCTCAAACTCCACCTCCCGACTGGGCGGTAGTCCTGGCAGCTCATCGGGAAATACATCCTGATACTCACTCACCACTGGTATTGATTCTATCGAGGGTACCTCCTTCTCTGCGCCAATAGCATATACAAGAAAACATGGATTACCTTTCCGCAACGCTTTGTGTGCCTGCGCTGCACTCATATAGATATTCTTGGGCGCCTTATGTAACTTGTAGTCTCCTTGAAAGATGGTTTCCTGCTTACTCTGTGTCTGCATGCGGACCTGCTTCTCACTGCAGTCAATCTTGGCCTCATGCTTAGCCAGAAAATCCATGCCCAGAATAACATCAAAATCTTGCATCTGGATCGGAATCAGGGTCGCTGTGAACTCCAACTCATTAATCTCCATCGAACAATCTCTGCACTGATAGTGCGATACAATCACCTGGTCACCAGCGGTTTGGACACGGTAAGGGATCTCCAGTCGTTCTGGTGGAATATTCAGATTCTTGACAACCCTCCTGGCGATAAATGAATGGCTGGCCCCACTATCGAAAAGGACGTAGACTGGGACCTTGTTAATCAATATCTCACCTAACACGGGTAAGGTTATATATATAACACATAACCATAAGACAGAAAGGTATCTTAAACAACTTCGGGTTTATGATGCTTAAATAAAGCGTACCTGCTACGACATCGCTGGTGTCCTCGGCGTCGGCGTGCGACATGACATGTACTCGGGCGTTCGTCTTTGGCCTCCCCTTCTGCTGGGTCTGGCTCTGCTGTGCTGGGGGTGCCTGTCCCTGCGCAGGGCAGTCCCTAGCAAAGTGCCCTGGTGTGCCGCATCTGTAGCATACATTCTGGGTCCTCCAACACTGACCCGGATGGAAACGCCCACAATGGACACATGGTGTAGTGGGTGCCACTGTCCTCAACGGCTGTGCATCTGTCAATGCGGGTCCCTCAATGGCTAATGGCTGAGTAAACTGCCTCTGCTGCGGTGGTCGAGAAGAGCCCCCCTGCTGCTGGCGGCGGGGTACCTTCAGCCATCTCCCAGGTCTCCCGGAACGGTATTCCTCCCGTGGCCGCTTCGTCCGGTCATCCATCGCACTCTTCCTGAGGTCACCCTCAACATCCCGGCATACCTCCAGCAAATCCTCGAAGGTCCTCGGTCTAGCACAAATGATCAACGACTGAATGCGAGGACTCAGTCCGGTCTTGAATTTAGACATCCTTGCCCTCTCGTTATCCATAACGGAGGGCATATATTTTCCCAGCGCATGAAATCTCTCTGCATATTGGTCCACGGTCATAGACCCCTGAGTAAGTAGCTGAAACTCAGTCATTCTCCTCTGTATGGCACTCTCCGGAATGTAGTGCCTCTCATATTCTTCTCGAAACTGAGTCCAAGTCACCGGAGGGGTCAACCGGCGCTGTACATTAACCCACCATCCTCTCGCATCGCCCTCCAGAAAAGAAACGACTACTTCCACCTTCAGGTCATCAGGAACCTGTAATAATCTCAACTGCTCGGTCATATTCTGAAGCCAAATCTCAGCCTCCTCTGGCCGTGTAGTGCCCCTAAACATCGGTACTCGGGAGTGCTGCATCTCCCTATAAAAGAAACGAAGTCCCAGGGGTGGTGGTGGCGGGGGCTGCTGCTGCTGCTGTTGCTGTTGCTGCTGTTCCTGCTGTTGCTGCAGGTGAGCCATCTGCGCCTGCTGCTGAGCCACCAAGGTAGTCAGGGTGGCTAGAGTATCAGCAATAACCTGGGGAATAGCCCCCTGACCCTGATGGTCATCTCCCTCGCGCCCTCGATTTCCTGCTGGCTCACGTCTTGGCGGCATTTTCCTGAAGTTCAGATTCATAGAGGTATGCAGGTTAGGCACAAGTAAAGTAAATAGTTATTTGCGGGATAAAACAGTAATTAATAAGAAAGCTCTCCATCGGCACACACCTCCCTTAACCCATTCATAACTTAGGTCTACTTCATTTATTAGGGTATACTAGTTATTTTTAGGGGAAGATCATCACTTATGTCTGGGTGATCTAGTTAATCCTGCGTTTCCGAGGCAGATCTGAAGCCTCGGCTCTGATACCACCTATAGCGCCCCGCTCCCGAACCCTAGCATCGAGAACGGTGCACCCGCCGTATCTCGCTGAGGAGAATACAAAGCGTCGAATCAATTTCCAACATGTCCAAAAAGGCGTAGAAATTTTTTTCGCGGAAACGTAAAACCATTCATTAAGTTCTATGAATAAAAGATAATATCTCAATAAAATACTGAACCATCACTAGCAGTAACATCAATGTGTCAACAGTCTAATCCGGATAGAAATTAATGAAGTCCCAATAAATAATAACAAATGGCCGCAACGTCGTCTCATGTCCTAGCTGCGGCCATCAGTCTGCCCACTCCACTGTGTCAGCCCCGTCCTCAACAAAGACATAATCGTAGGCCTCTACCTGCTCACCTGGGGGGGGAGTAGGGGTGAGTGACTGGGAAATCACTCAGTAGGCGCCTGCCTCCAAGTAGTACAAAACACACATACAATAATGATATAACACGTAGCACATAAAGCAGGTTACCACATAAGCATATGGAGGAATACGGAAAGGTAAAGCACTCCAAGTATAGTATGCGCAACAACATGATGCATGTCCCACTAAGCATGTCACACGCAACAAAAGTCATGTCACACCATGTACCGATATCTCTACCGTGCAATGCATGAACCCGGGTCCTACTGAGCGGCTGTAGGTCGTACACCCCGCAGTCACCATACTGAGTGTGCGTGGCCGCGCCTCCGCACACCATCCTGAGTGTTGTGGCCCCGCCACCATACACCATCCTGAGCGCGCGTGACCCGTACGTCACAACACGCCATCAATGCAATGCACGTGCCATGAATGCATAAACACAAACGCCTGAGGCCCCTGGCCCATCCTCACCATTCTCCGGCACTCAGATCTGGGTTTAGTTATTACTCGTATGTCAACTCGACATTGTTCGGCATCAAATCCGCTTTTCCGCGTCTTGTATACCATTAGCGTACAATTCGTATATTTTCTTTTATTTTTCCCTTATTTATTTCTATTTATCTCCTAATTATCTAAATTAAATAAATTCTCATAATTCTTAAAAATAATTGAAAATAATATAATTTCATCATTTTATATTTACTGAAATTATTTTATCATTTTCTGATATTTATTTATATTTTTCCTATATTTATTACCATTTTAGATTAATTATTTAATAATTATAAAAAAATAGAACCTTGAAATTTCAGAAATAAGGACATGGGATAAAACTGGGAATTTGGGCTGGCCTCCTTTTTGCCTATGGCCGGCCCGCCCCCTTTTTTCGCGCCTACACAGGTCCAGTCCGCTGAGGGCTGGCCTGCTATATCTGTTTGCATTTTTTTTTTTTATATAATCCGGTTAATTGGGCCGACAGTAGCCAACTCGGTCCGTTGGCCATTCGGCCCGGTCCGCTAACTGCCAACCCTTTTTTTTTATATATATATATGTACATATGAGATGGGCCTGACTGCTAAAAAAAATGCAGTCAGCCCAATTGATTTAGCCTGCCACCAATTAGGGCCTTCGGCCCCCCCTGACCCTTTTCCTTAAGTTTTTTTTTTTTTTTTTGTTAATATTCAATATACAACCCTAATGCCAGAACTTCCCAGTGGCGCAGCTGTCCGTTTTCGGCGGCGCGCGCGGCGCACCGGCAGTCTCCGGCGACCATTTTTTTTTTTTTCGACCCCGATCTATATTTTCGCCTATTTCCAGTCTATGGGAACCTACTCTAAGGCCAAATCAAAAAGGGAAAAATTCCTAATATTGTACCGGTTTAACTATTTTGATTATCAAATTCTTCCCTACAACCAAAACCAAGCCACGCAAATCAACTACACATTCAATAATATACGACAACCATGTATTTCACAGAATAATCAACATATCATGGATTTCAACAAAGAAGACTACATAACAAATAGATTACCACTCTCGCATGCCTGAGATTGCACCAATTGAAGGGGGAAAAGGAAACCTACCTGGGTTGCGGATGAAAGTTACACGACGAGAATACACTTTGTTGGCTACTCTCCCTTTTTTTTTTTTTTCCTTCTCTCTTTCTCTTTCCTCCCTTCCCCTCTCTTTCTCTTCTGCCGTTGTCGCCTAGCCTGCAATCTTCTCTTTTCCTTTTTGTTCTCTTTTTGTGAGTGCCGTTCCCTGCCCCCTTTACCCCTATTTACGATTTACTGCAATCATGGGGGGCGGTTATTTCTCCCCCCCCCCAATCCACGTTTTTTGATTTTTTTTTTTGATTTTTTTTTATTTATTTTCTTTAATTTATCTATTTTGTATTTTATATTTCTATTATCATTATTCATTCATTTTTTTTTCTTTTAATTTCTGTTTACAATTATTTTATTATTATTATTTTTATTATTGTGTAACTGCTTCTTCCTATTAAAAATTTTAATTTAATTTAACTCTCTTCCCTTACCTTAATATTTCCACCTATACATACATTTACATAACCACTACATGTAATTACAAAAATCACCAAAACGTCATTAACACGCTTCAACTAACTTAATTCCGAGATGTCGTTATACCCATCGACTACTTAACATTAAATTAACGGATAGCAATTAGTTGAAGATTTTTCGGTTCGTAACAGTTATGGCCGAAAAAAAGAAGAAGAAAATATATATATATAGAGATATATATATATATATAGATATAGATATACATATAGTAGATATATGTATACATAAATGTTATCAAATAATAATAATAATGATAATAATAATAAAAAAAAAAGATGATGATGACAACAAAGATAATTATAAACTAATAGTGTTAGAATCTCATTAGGAAACCTAAACCAAAACCAAATGGGAAAACCAAATAAATCTACCATCACCCCCCCACCATATACACGATTATACGCATAGCCACACACACACACATACACAAAATAATAAACGTACGGCAAAAGAAAAAAAAAAGAGAGAGAAGAGAGAGAGAAGAGAGAAAAGAGAAAAAGAAGGAGGAAGGCGAGGCCCCGAACCCAAATCTTAGTCCGTCGAATTTATTAGTATCGTTAATCGAGGTAGGTGCCTCTTCCCCCCTCAAATGGGTACGATCCATGCATGCTTGATGATATATTTTATGTGATTTACTTATTTTAATTGTTTATATTATAGGTTTGTATTTGTTTATATATGGAAAAGCATGATGTAATTGTTTATTTGCTGCTATGTACTTGTATGAATATGATTTTGGTGGTATGATTTGAATTAGGGTAGGAATACTCTTGAAAACAACTCAAAAGATTAGGAATTACATACTTAGGGGGTTTAAAAATTTCGTTTTGGCCTTAGAATAACTTCATCTAGCCCGGAATAGGTTATGATTGGTTGAAAATCGAAAAAAAAGGGTCTGACGGACGCGTTTCAGAGGGGTGGCGCGTGGGGCCCACGCGCGGCCCCTGACGGCGCGTCCGGACACGTGATGACGTGTCTACCTTCAAAAGTTGCGTCTCGTTATAACGAGTCCAACGCAACTGGTTTGAGGTCAATCGGAGTTAAAACGAAGATTTGGAGGTTAGAAGGAAATAGAAAAAAAATAAAAAAAAAAAGAAAATACTGTTGGACCGGCCAGGCTGCCGGACCGGACCGGATGGCCAGCGGACCGGACCAGGCATCAGGCCGGCCCAAACCGAAAAATAAAAAAAAAATAAATCTGGAAATTAATTTCTGAAATGAATAAATAATAAATAATTAATTAAAATTAGTTTAAAATTCCAGAAAAATATATTTAATTATCAGAAAATTCTAAATAAATTCCAGAAAATATAAAAGGTTAAAATTTAATTATTCCCACTTAATTTCTTAATTTTGAGAAATGTAAGTAATTAAAAATAATTAGTAATAAATAGAATTAAATAAGGAAAAATTAGTAGAAAATTCTAGAAAATTAATACAAGCTAAGTAAAAATAAAAGGAATGCTAAATAACTACTTTCCAATATCGTAAATTTTATGAAGCCAAATATTGAGTGCCGGAGTTGGTGAGGATGGGCGTACGGGCCCCAGACGACTAGTGTTGAGTGCCGGAGTTGGTGAGGATGGGCGTACGGGCCCCAGGCGATTTTGTTGTTGCATTCATGGCACGTGCATTGCATTGGGAGTGGGCTGAGATGTACGGGTCTCAGACGCTCGAGTGAAGAGGACCATGGTGTACGGGCCATGAGTATGTGATTTTGATGGACCATGGTGTACGGGCCATGAGTATGTGATTATGGTGGATCATGGTGTACGGGCCATGGATACTTGGTTATGGTGGATCGTGGTGCACGGGCCACGGGCATCGGTTGGGGTGGATCGTGGTGCACGGGCCATGGGCATCCGCAAGGGTGGATTGTAGTGCACGGGCTACAGGCATCCAGTCAATCCCGGGATCATGCATTGCATATAGGTCTAGGGCATATTGCATGACATGATTCTTGTTGCGTGTGACACGTTAATTGAGCATGCATCACGTACTTGCGCATTTTTATGTGGAGTGCTTTACTTACCGCATTTACCTTATCTTAGGCATGTTATCTTATATTTATGTGCTATGTGTTATATCATGTTTATGTGCTATGTGGCTATATCATTTCGGTATGTACGTTTTGTATTTGTTTGAGGCGGGCATCTACTGGGTGATTTCTGTCACTCACCCCTACGTCCCAGGTGAACCGGATGAGGACTACGAGCACATCTTCATTGAGGATGGGGCGGACATAGCAGAATGGGCTGGTTGAGAGCTGTGGCTAGGATATGTGGGGACGCTGCAGTTGTTTTGTTCTTATTTATATTTTGGGGATTTCCACACACTACTTTACTATTTTATTTCCAGAGTTTTAATTAGCAATGTAATGACGATTATTGGAGTTTAATATATGTTATGGTTTACGTTTCCGCGAAAAATTTCTACGTCATTTTGACAAGTAAGAGATTGATTCGACGCTTTGTATTCTCCTTAGTGAGATACGGCGGGTGCACTGTTTCCGATGTTAGGGCTCGGGAGCGGGGCGCTACAGGTGGTATCAGAGCCGAGGCTTCAGATCCGCCTCGGAAACACAGGATTAACTAGATCACTAGACGTAAGTTACGATCTTTTGTAAAATGACGATTTTACCCCTAATAAACAGAGTAGACTTAAGAGATGATTTTAGACCTAAGTTATGATCGGGTTATAGGAGGTGTGTGCCGATGGTGAGCTTTTCTTGTCTAATTATCAATTTATCCGCGTTCCACCTTTCAACTTATTATCGACAAATTTGTATTCGTTTCATGAACTCAAATTCTGGATAATGCCTCCACGACGCGAGCCGCCAGCTGGAAACGGAGGACACGATGGCGATGATCAGCAGGGTCAGGGGACCATTCCTTAGGTCCTTGTAGATACCCTGGCCAGGCTGACTGCATTGATAGCCCAGCAGCAGATACAGATGGCTCACCTACAGCAGCAACAGCAGCAGCAGCAGCCACCTCCAGCACCACCACCCCAGGGGGGCTTCGATTTTTCTACCGGGAGATGCAGAACTGCCGGATACCTATGTTCAGAGGTACCACACGACCAGAGGAGCAGAGATCTGGCTCAAGAATGTGTCTAAGCAGTTGAGATTGATGCAAGTTACGGATGGCCTGAAGGTTGATGCGGTTGTACCATTCTCAGAGGGTAATGCCGAGCAATGTCGGCAGGGCATGGCACGCAGACTGACTCCATCACCGATATAGACCTGGTTCAGGGAGGAGTACCAAAAGCACTATGTTACTAAAAGTGTCATTTAGAGGAGGATGATGGTGTTTCAGCTTCTGACGTAGGGGTCCATGACTGGGGACCAGTAGTTTGAGAGGTTCCATGCACTTGCGAGTTACATGCCCGTCATCATGGATAACGAGAAAGCAAAGATGCTGGAGTTCAAGACCAGCTTGAGCTCTCGCCTTCAGTCATTGATCATCTGCAATCAACCTCCACTTTTGAAGAGTTGCTGGAAGTGTGTCTTGAGGTTGAGGGTGATCTCGAGAGGGTTGGAGCGGTCGACAGGGCTAAGAGACCGCGAGAGGAGTTCCGTCCTAGGAGATAGGAGAGATGGTTAAAGATCTCATGCTGCCATCTGACCGGGCAATCTTTCAGATCACCACAGTAGGGACAGGGATCAGCGTCTCGACCATTGATGATTGAGGGTCCCGCAGCGACAGCGGCACAGCCACTCAAGGCAGTTGTACCGCCACCCCTAGTAGGTACACATTGTGGTTATTCGCACATAGATCATTGCTAGAGAGCTCAAAAAGGTTTGCTGCAACTGTGGCAAACAGGGACATTATGCTAGAGAGTGTCCTACACCGGCACAAGCCCCTCCACCACAGGGTCAGAAGTAGCAGAAAGCAAAGGGGAGGACATTCCAGTGGTATGAGAAATTAAGGACGGCTTCTCTGATGAGCTATCATTTTCACCACCGAGCAGGGAAGCAGAGTTCAAGATTGATCTTATACCCGAAGGTAAACCGATCTCGAAGGCGCCATACAGGATGGCAACAACATAGTTAAAAGAGCTCAAGAAACAGTTATAGGGGTTGCTGGACTGAAAGTTCCTAGTGTTTCGCCCTGGGGACCCCGGTATCATTTGTGAAGAAAAAGGACGGTAGTCTGAGACTATGCATCGACTATCGTAAGCTTAATAAGATCGCGATAAAGAATAATACCCACTACTGATGATCAATAAGTTAAATGATCAGTTGAAGAGTGCCATGGTATTGTCGAAGATTGATCTTCGATCATGCTACCATCAGTTAAGGATTAAGGCAGAAAGCATAGCAAAGACTGCGTTCTGTGCTCGATATGGCCACTACGAGTTTCTTGTAATGCCCTTTGGACTGACGAATGCACCTGCGGCTTTCCTGGATCTGATGAACACAGTATTCAGGGAGCAGTTGGACCATTTTATGGTGGTGTTCATCGACGACATCTTGGTGTACTCGCCTAATGAGGAGGCTCATGCCGAACACTTGCGGAAGGTATTGGAGACTCTTAGAAAGAAGATAGAGGCGATCACGGAATGGCCACGACCTACTAACGTCACTGAGGTACGCAGCTTTCTTGGCCTTGCCGGTTATTATCGCAAGTTTGTGAAGGGATTTTCGAGGATTGAAGCACCACTGAGTCGACTGACTCAGAAAAAGACTAAGTTTGTATGGACCTCCGAGTGTGAGAAAAGCTTTGCAGAGTTGAAGCAGAAATTGACGACTGCACTAGTGTTAGCATAACCCTCTGGCACTGAAGGATTTGTCATCTATAGCGACGCCTCGAAGAATGGGCTAGAATGCGTGTTAAGGCAGGGAGATAGAGTTATTGCATACGCTTCGAGACAGTTGAAGCAATATGAACAAAATTTCCCGACTCATGATCTGGAGCTGGCAGCGGTGATGTTTGCATTAAAGATTTGGTGCCATTATCTATACGGTGTAAAGTGCGAATTCTTCACAGATCATAAAAGCTTGAAGTATTTATTCACACAGAAAGAGTCGAATATGCGTCAGAGGAGATAGCTTAAGCTATTGTAGGATTATGACCTGACCATTAGTTATCATCCGGGAAGGCAAACCGAGTTGCAGATGCCTTGAGCAGGAAGTCTAATCACGCTGGACAGACACCATTGGAGAAAGAGATGGCAGAGTTTGATCTCGACATTGTTGATTCCACTGCTAATATTCTAGCAGCCTTAGAAATTACACCATCTCTGGTTGAGCGGATCAAGGAGACGCAAAAGGAAGATGTGACGCTTAGTGATATCCGAGAGAGGATGTTAACCAATTTAATTGAGGGCTTCCAGATTCATGACGATAGAAGTATTTGGTACCAAGGAAGGTTGTGCGTGCCTGACGATGAGGAGCTAAGGAGGGAATTGCTGAAGGAGGCATACAATTCGAAGTTGTCGATCCACCCCGGTGCTACGAAGATGTATAACGATCTAAAGAAACACTACTGGTGGAGTGGGATGAAAAGACACATTGCTGAGTTCATTGAGAGATGTCTCGTTTGTCAGCAGGTTAAGGCAGAGCATCAGAGGTCGGGAGGTTTGATGTTGCCATTAGAGATACCGGAATGGAAGTGGGAGCATGTGACGATGGACTTTATAGCAGGACTTCCTAAAACAAGAAACGGTAACGATATGATCTGGGAGATCGTTGATTGATTGACGAAGACTGCTCACTTCCTACCCGTGCCTAGTGATGTGACCGTGCAAAGACTGGTGACATTATATATTGATGATGTTGTTAGCCTACACGGAGTCCCAGTCAGTACCGTCTCAGACCGTGATTCGAAATTCACCTCTCGATTCTGGTCAGCTTGCCAGAAAAGGTTGGGGGCGGAGCTGCGACTCAGTACCGCTTTTCATCCACAGACAGACGGGCAGTCTGAAAGGACCATTCGGACATTATAGGACATGTTGAGAGCGTGCACATTGGACTTCAAGGGGAACTGGGACGGTATGATCAATCTCATTGAGTTCTCTTACAACAACAGTCACCACAGTGCCATCGGTATGACACCTTTTGAGGCTCTCTATGGACGTAAGTGCAGGTCTCCTGTTCACTGGGACGAGGTTGGCGAGCGTGTTATTACCGGCCCTGAGTTGGTTGAGCAGACTAGAGAGAAAGTAAAGTTGATACAAGATAGATTAAAGATTGCTCAAGACAGAAGCAAGAGCTGGGCCGATTCAAAACGACGTCCACTAGAATTTGACGTGGGCGAGAAGGTTTACTTGAGAGTGTCACCTACGAAGAAGGTTTCGCGATTCGGTATAAAGGGTAAACTGAAGCCTCGCTACATTGGTCCTTATGAGGTACTCGAGAGGGTTGGTACGTTGGCCTACCGATTAGCATTACCTCCTGCCTTGGCTCAGGTTCACAGCACATTTCACGTTTCTCAGTTGAGGAAATATGTTCAGGACCTAAGTCATGTTCTAGACGCGCCACCGTTAAGGATTCGACCGGACATTACATATGAGGAGACTCCTATCAGAATAGTGGATCGCAAGGACCAAGTATTGAGACACCGAGTCATCCCTTATGTCAAAGTGAAGTGGACCAATCACACCGAGCGCGAGGCGACTTGGGAGCTTGAGGAGCAAATGCAAGAGAGATAACCACAGCTTTTCGAATAAGGTACGTCAAGTTTCGAGGACGAAACTTTTTGTAAGGTGGGTAGGATGTTATGGCCGAAAAAAAGAAGAAGAAAATATATATATATAGAGATATATATATATATATATATATATATATAGATATACATATAGTAGATATATGTATACATAAATGTTATCAAATAATAATAATAATGATAATAATAATAATAAAAAAAAGATGATGATGACAACAAAGATAATTATAAACTAATAGTGTTAGAATCACATTAGGAAACCTAAACCAAAACCAAATGGGAAAACCAAATAAATCTACCATCACCCCCCACCATATACACGATTATACGCATAGCCACACACACACACATACACAAAATAATAAACGTACGGCAAAAGAAAAAAAAAAGAGAGAGAAGAGAGAGAGAGAAGAGAGAAAAGAGAAAAAGAAGGAGGAAGGCGAGGCCCCGAACCCAAATCTTAGTCCGTCGAATTTATTAGTATCGTTAATCGAGGTAGGTGCCTCTTCCCCCCTCAAATGGGTACGATCCATGCATGCTTGATGATATATTTTATGTGATTTACTTATTTTAATTGTTTATATTATAGGTTTGTATTTGTTTATATATGGAAAAGCATGATGTAATTGTTTATTTGCTGCTATGTACTTGTATGAATATGATTTTGGTGGTATGATTTGAATTAGGGTAGGAATACTCTTGAAAACAACTCAAAAGATTAGGAATTACATACTTAGGGGGTTTAAAAATTTCGTTTTGGCCTTAGAATAACTTCATCTAGCCCGGAATAGGTTATGATTGGTTGAAAATCGAAAAAAAAGGGTCTGACGGACGCGTTTCAGAGGGGTGGCGCGTGGGGCCCACGCGCGGCCCCTGACGGCGCGTCCGGACACGTGATGACGTGTCCACCTTCAAAAGTTGCGTCTCGTTATAACGAGTCCAACGCAACTGATTTGAGGTCAATCGGAGTTAAAACGAAGATTTTATGGAGGTTAGAAGGAAATAGAAAAAAAATAAAAAAAAAAAGAAAATACTGTTGGACCGGCCAGGCTGCCGGACCGGACCGGATGGCCAGCGGACCGGACCAGGCATCAGGCCGGCCCAAACCGAAAAATAAAAAAAAATAAATCTGGAAATTAATTTCTGAAATGAATAAATAATAAATAATTAATTAAAATTAGTTTAAAATTCCAGAAAAATATATTTAATTATCAGAAAATTCTAAATAAATTCCAGAAAATATAAAAGGTTAAAATTTAATTATTCCCACTTAATTTCTTAATTTTGAGAAATGTAAGTAATTAAAAATAATTAGTAATAAATAGAATTAAATAAGGAAAAATTAGTAGAAAATTCTAGAAAATTAATACAAGCTAAGTAAAAATAAAAGGAATGCTAAATAACTACTTTCCAATATTCATAAATTTTATGAAGCCAAATATTGAGTGCCGGAGTTGGTGAGGATGGGCGTACGGGCCCCAGACGACTAGTGTTGAGTGCCGGAGTTGGTGAGGATGGGCGTACGGGCCCCAGGCGATTTTGTTGTTGCATTCATGGCACGTGCATTGCATTGGGAGTGGGCTGAGATGTACGGGTCTCAGACGCTCGAGTGAAGAGGACCATGGTGTACGGGCCATGAGTATGTGATTTTGATGGACCATGGTGTACGGGCCATGAGTATGTGATTATGGTGGATCATGGTGTATGGGCCATGGATACTTGGTTATGGTGGATCGTGGTGCACGGGCCACGGGCATCGGTTGGGGTGGATCGTGGTGCACGGGCCACGGGCATCCGCAAGGGTGGATTGTAGTGCACGGGCTACAGGCATCCAGTCAATCCCGGGATCATGCATTGCATATAGGTCTAGGGCATATTGCATGACATGATTCTTGTTGCGTGTGACACGTTAATTGAGCATGCATCACGTACTTGCGCATTTTTATGTGGAGTGCTTTACTTACCGCATTTACCTTATCTTAGGCATGTTATCTTATATTTATGTGCTATGTGTTATATCATGTTTATGTGCTATGTGGCTATATCATTTCGGTATGTACGTTTTGTATTTGTTTGAGGCGGGCATCTACTGGGTGATTTCTGTCACTCACCCCTACGTCCCAGGTGAACCGGATGAGGACTACGAGCACATCTTCATTGAGGATGGGGCGGACATAGCAGAATGGGCTGGTTGAGAGCTGTGGCTAGGATATGTGGGGACGCTGCAGTTGTTTTGTTCTTATTTATATTTTGGGGATTTCCACACACTACTTTACTATTTTATTTCCAGAGTTTTAATTAGCAATGTAATGACGATTATTGGAGTTTAATATATGTTATGGTTTACGTTTCCGCGAAAAATTTCTACGTCATTTTGACAAGTAAGAGATTGATTCGACGCTTTGTATTCTCCTTAGTGAGATACGGCGGGTGCACTGTTCCCGATGTTAGGGCTCGGGAGCGGGGCGCTACACATTATAAAATCTTTTCTCAGGAAAAAAAGAAGAACATCATAACACAATTTTTCCTTTTTACAATATAAATTAATGGATATTCAACCATTCAAGAGAATTCTTGATGAGGCATCATGACTTAATTAGATATATCAACCGTAAAATCCGAGCGACCCACAGCTACTTGATTCAGTAATTAAGCTAGATATACTTCTATACACCAACCCCAATTCACTAACCTAAGATATCTGACATATTACAAGCACTTTTCAACCTCAAGAACAAAAACCTGCCCTTCTTATTATCCTAGTTACTAGAATTTTGGTTACAACTTTTCTTTTCTTGGTACTCGTAACAGAATATGCATGACTGCCTACTTTCTTTGCCTCTTCTGCTAAGTAAATTACCAGCCCGTGCAAATATCTTAATATGTTCAAACACATAGTAGTATATGTTTTGACCAAATCTTATATGAGTCATGTTTCAACTAAATAAGTGTCGTCTTCTATAACTCATTCTGATTAATAACTGAAATTGCATCTCGAATGTTTAAATAAGTTGGCTGTATTTTTTAAATTCTCTAGTTTTCATGCGATGCAATCCGCTGATGATAATGTAGCAAAGAAACTCAGTTGATTATTGAGACATGTAAATTCTATACAGGTCCCAGAAGCGGACACTTCGTCTATATAACCATATAAGAACATGGACCAACTACAAAACTACAGTATCCAGTATATTCTAACGACATCAAAAACTATCGCTAGGGTCTGAGGAAAGTGAGCAACAGACAAACAATACCTCCATTTCAAAGGATATAAAGTTCGCATCCAGTGATCCTGAGCGGTACTGGACGAACTACAAAACTATAAACAAAAAAGATTGTCCCCTTCTTCCTTGCTAATATAAGTCCACATCATAGACGACCGCATCAGGACATTACTTTAATACGAAACTTAATATAGCAATGCTTTATGTAGCTTTACCTGGCAAAAAATAATTGTTTCAATTGCAGACAAAAGATAAATGAAAAACTCAAAAGCACTTTTTCATGTCGATAGCAAGTTAAGGACGTACGCATACATTGGCATAAAAATTAATTTTTTCCAGGTCACAAATGTCTCAAAATAGTATCAAACTAGCATTTATTTTCTCACATTAACGTGTGTGTGTATATGTGTGTGTGTACACACACATACACATGAGTGTATAAAATATTTCTAATCTTAAATTGTCACATTTGCGATATCACTCCTATAACTCTGCATTTCGTGGTTAATTTGCATGATGAGCCAGGCGCTACCTTCAATAACAGGGAGAAGACAAAAGTGGAATTAAAGAAAGAGTTGCAAAAGGAAGAAGTATATTCCAAAGCCAAGAGATGGGGTAAGCACCGTGGTGAAGGGCCATCATGAGTGCTACCTTTAAGATTTAACGAATTTCATCGAAATTTAGTTTTCCACATTAAAATCCTGACTTTCACCTTCCCCTTCTCCACAATTCAAAGAATAAAATGAAAACTTTGTACTAAAGGTAAGTTATGCTATCAAATAGTACAAGTAATTTTATTATGATTCAAAAGTAACTAGTAGCTATTTTTAATTAATAGAGTATACATAAAAGAGAATTATGTCGACGTAGAAAAAGGGTGTTTGTGTGTTTAAAATAAGGAATTACAAATTTTAAACAACATATATGTATACATTTTACAAATTATGAAATTATCACGATTATTACGTTTGCTTGTTACTTTTTAACCACACCAATATTCAAGTTGCACGAGAACACATGCAAATACGAACTCATACATTGATATCTGTGGTTAATTTTAAACCAAAAAACAGACATCAACATATACGAACTCATGCACAAAAAGCATTTTCGGTGAAATAGATTGTCGCACATTTGTGATTAAATAACATTTGAGATTCCATAACCACACATCTCGTTACTAATCAAAGAAAAGTTTTAAGAACAACCGTTTGGTCAAATGTCACTTGAACGTCGCTAAGACAAAATTCTTCAAATGCAAAGAAAATGTACTAAGAAAAGTTGTGAAGAATGACCCCTAAGTCAAATTTGTTTTTTTTTTCCTTGGACGTAGCAGAGATACAATTCTTCAAATGCAAGTATGTCACGGAAATGTAATATAAGAAGTCACATCCTTAACAATATCGGCTATCATGTATAAAGTGTATATCACACTTCTATACTAAGAGGGTTGGCTATATATGTTCGACTCCTTACCTTTTCTTTACCCCTCATTTTGAAGATCTATATATCCCACATTCATGATTTTGGTCAAAGCAGAAATGAAAATGAAAAACATGCAAAACAAAAGGTTAAAAGAGGTAGGGGGAAGAAAAAGTTGAACAGGGACTGTAAATCCCCAAAATTTCTACCGTGAAAGCGATCAACTTTTACAGTGTTCTTTTTCTTAAGGTGTCAGTTCGGAAATCATGGGTTCAGCACGAGTTAAAAAGAATTTGACAAAGATCAATCCCCATCTAATCTTTATTCAAAAAGGGGTTCAGAAAATCAGAGAACAGAGAAAATTGGGCTGGAAAAAACATGGTATAAGCGTGAATGCAAAGGTGGCTAAGTTGATGGCCATAACTATATCATGCATGCATGTATGTGTCAGCATCTTACAAACGTTAGTGGTGGTCCGACAACGGCATACGACCAAAAAGAGAAAAAGAAGAAAAAAAATAAAGAGGATTTGTACAAGAAAAAAGAGGATTAAATGTCAACGACCGTGAAGAAGATGAAGAAGATGCTCAACTCTATGGAGCATTGGAAGTTGTGGAATTCCAATGCTTGGGTCTCCTTTCTTTTTCTTAAAATTCTTTCTTAAATTCTGTGCAGTCCCCATTTGAACAGCCTTTGCCTGCCAGCAAAATCTCCAATACGACAAATATCCTCCACATAGAAGAATGGGCATGCTAAAGTTTTGTTGCTCTGGAAGTTTTTCCTCGAGCCAACACTCAAACCAGAAGCGTCACTTTATGTGCATGCACATTCACAATTTTTCTTTTTCTGTAAAAATATCCTCCACAAGACTAATTACTCTGAGATACTGAAATCATGAAATACTGATAGAATCCAACTCATACATACATATTTATATAATAATTAAGTAAATAAAGAAGCGAGCCACGGTTGTTTTTTGATAATTATATGCAAGTTAGTTTATATCGACTGACTCTTATCATGCTGAAATCGAAGGAAAACCTTGTCTTGCTCAAGAAAGCAGTCAACCAGAATCACAAATTTTTGTAATTGCTCATCAGCATTAAGTAGATATCGTCTTATTTCACATGCAGATAGATCAAGTCTGACCACATTGCATCTTGAAGGTGTCTTACCATATCGACTATCCTCATGAATCGATTGTGAACACTTCACGAAAATAAATTATCATAGTACAGCAGAATCCTTGTTTCCTGGATTCCGCAATGCAAATGATGATTAATTTAAATGTTTGAAGAATATTAATTTGGAAATCCCATATTTCGAACGGGAGTCTCTAAATCAATGGGTTAATGTTGTTGTTATGGTTGAGAAGTATATTCATTTTGTGAAAAGCAAAAGAAGAGAGGAGAATGAGGTTTGGAGTTGATTATAACATCAAAATGGAACATACAAGCTTTTAAAAAAGTAGCTGTAAGTTGCAGGCTTAAGGTACAGGAACTACAATTTGCCTGGTAAAAAAAGGCTGCATCTTTTTATCTTGGACCTGAGTCTATTACACACAAAAAGTCTCTCTTAAATTCCCTATCAGAAAGCCTTGTCCCTCTCTTCTTTGATCACTGAAGTTCTTCCCCACATTCCCACCTTTTGTTTCCTTTTGCTTCCTTCCATAACCAATCATTTACGATCTTCTTTCCATGATTTTACTCTTTTATTACCCCATGCCAAAACTCATTCAAGTTACCCTCTTAGTTTAGTGCCTCACTCCACTGTTACTGTAATTTTTAATCTTCTTTTTGTGGTTGGAAAGACACAATTGAAGATGAAGTCACCCCCTGATAGACCCACATTCCACTCTTAACCTTTTTGTTCATCGTAACTACTCTTTCTGTTCTAAAAATATTCTCTTAGTTAGTCAAATAAATGTTTGATCAAACATTAGTTAAGACAAAAAATTTAAATTATTTAATTAACACGATATTTTGTCAAAATCGTAATCTCCTATCTCAAAAATATTGTTTTAGTTTGACTTGAACACATTCTTGAAATCAAACTTTATGGCTACTATTCTTATTTTATAATTAGTTTGTTATTTGAGGTAAACTAGTAAAATCATGTAAGTGTTGAATTAAAAGGGTGGAATAGAAATTGTAACAACTAATAATTACTATTTTTAGACAATATAGAAAATTGGTCAGTTGTAACTCCATTGCTTAGTGTGTTACCCGAGGAAATTATCGTGGTTGGATGTAAGACGATTAATACCCTCGGTTCTTACATCCAACTTTTTATTGCAGGGTTTTCGCTAACCGAATTGACAAACATGATGAATGAATTATTATGTTATAGTGATAAGTTCCACAAGTAAATATAAATTTTGCATTCAACATAGTTAGATGTTTTTATCATCGCAAAATACCGATTATATCAAAAATTAAAAGGTGGCGTTCTATTTACCATGCAACTGTAAACGCATCGCATTAACGAAATGGTTAGTTTTTGTATTTTGTGGCAAGAATCCAAAATTATTGTGACAGTTACAATTCAAGAAGACAAGGTTGTCATTTGCGGGTTGGGATCTCCTTACCCTCACTTTACTCACCCCCTTTGTGACCACGCGACACGTGGCAACAAAGGGGTTGGTGAGGCTAGATGAGGGTCACTTGCATCTAGCCTCACCACCTCCTCTTGTTGTCACGTGTCGCGCGGTCACGCATCACCGCGTCCCCTTGCGGTGAGGGGATCCTATCCCGTCATTTGGTAGACAAATATAACCGACAGTAATTTAACTTGTGCTTTTGAAGCGGCCTGCAATTCCCTCTTGATTCTTGCTCATGGTTCTTGCTTCCATAAGCATGTCGTGAAGTAATTTTCAAGATATTGGGCCTTTCGGCCCATCACAGTAAAAAAGAAACACCCCGTGTATAAGAGAATGGGCGAATAGAGAAATCCAAGAACAGCTTCTATGATCCATTATCAAGGTCCATTGACGGCCCACATCATAGACCGCAAAACCGTCAAGGGATTTAGATACAAAGCATGACAAATTATTTAAGTGAACGAAAGCTGCAAGTTTCATAGCTAGGAAAAGATAAACAATTGAAACGCAATAGCATGACAAAAAAAAGGTGGAATTTGCCTACTTAAGAGGTGAAGACCGCTTTCAATTTGTTTTTTTTTTTCCATCTACATATCTATGTACATGCAAACGGGGAAATAACTTTTTACACAAATTGTTTGGTAAAGCTGTGTACTTCAAATTACGAAGAGATTCAGCCCTTTTTCAAACTCTGTACAAACACAAAAACATAATGCATCAGGAACGCCATTTTATATCTATGTCATTGATGGTGTGGCTTTGAAGCTATCTAGTGTCCGGAATTCCTAAGCTGCTTGGTGCAAGAAGTCCTTGTTAGAAAAGGATTGCAAGAGGAACATCAAATTTAAGATTTATTCTTCAGCTGCTTGGTGCAAAAACTCCATTTTTTTTTTCTTTTTTCAAAAATAGAATCAGTCTGTTGACAGCACAAATCTCTAATATGAGCATATAATTCAATATACACGTACGTAATCTTTTGAATTTATAAACTTGACAATGGACAACCTAATCGTTATTTATTGGATATATTTTTGATTTACATTATTCATAAAATTTTATAGACGGATATCTTCGTAGTTGGAGTGCAATCTTTTTGCTTTTAAAACAAAACTATATCTGTAACAAAATTATGGAAGTTCGCTTCTGATCGACTTTTTCCTTTTCCTTTCTAACCTCTTTTGGAAAAAAATATGGGTCAACGTATATTTATACACTGACATAGATGGACTACAAAATTAAGTGTATTTTCTTATATAATTTTTATACGAATGGAGTTTATGAGGAAATATTTTAGAAGATGTTCTGCTCCGAACTCAAGTAGATAGAACTCCAAGTACCAATATATGTTATGTTTAAATATTTGCAAGTGCATAATTATTTTTATTTTACAGTTGTTTGTTATTCCTATCTTTTAATGTACTGGTTTATTTTTTCTTTTATGATGATTTACTTATATATCAGTCATATATTTATAATGAATTATATTATATATCTCACTATGTGATATCATATAATAATAAATAAGTCGTTTATTGGAGAACTTTGTCCGGTTCCATGCATTTTACCTAATCCATTCCACTCTGCCTTAGAACTGACGAAATTCAAACGCCGCGTCCCAAATTGACGGCTTCCAATAAGATGATTGAGTTTTTTCTACGGTGATTCTTTATGATATACGTCATACACATACTTGTACACAAATTTATAAATTCTTTCTATTTTTGTTAACTTATAAATTAATAAAAGAGTCGATAAATTTTTAACACAAACTTATAGATGTAAGATGACCCTATAAGACATTATATACTTTTATAATGATGTAGTGGATATAAAAATTTAAGTGATAATTTGAAAAACTTATGACAGAATCACGATTGACCTGATATGATATTCTCGAAATAGACATAATCTAAAAGTAGCCGACCTCAGTGGAAAAACAGGCTTTAGTGTTGCTGTTGTTGTTATAGACATATTCTAAATATGTATATTATGTCTTTGATATTATGAGACACATGAGGAAGTAGAATTTAGGCTATTCAAAAAATAATAAATAAATAAATAAATAAAGTGCACGAGAAAGAATTATTTCATATATCCGATCTGATATAGTGGTAAAAAAACTGATTGTTTTTGTATAATCATGTAGTTTCACCTAACCCACCGAAAGATAACTTTCCTTTTAGTGGTTGAATGAGATCGTAAGTCAGCTTTCAATATTTATTCTAATCCCATTCATTTGACAGTGATTTGCGTTTTAAAGATGAATTTTACACAGATTGATGCTTACCCAAATATATTAGATGTCTATATGATATAAGCATTTCCCCCCACACATGTCCGTATATTTATAGTTGTGATTAAATGATGCTCAAATGTTAAATAACATTTATTGAATAAGTTTTTGTTCCTTCGATAGAAGATATCGTTTGCTCCTAGAAAACAGAAACTATATTTATAGTTAATATCGATTACCATATAACGCGGAAAGTTAGTCGCACCTGCACAACATGATTGTCATGGTTTCACTATACTATTAGTAGACCTTTATTTATTTTTTAATGCCCCCAAAATACTTCCTTATATAAGTGTTTCTATATGCTTAATATAAAATAAATTTATGCCAACTGAACTATCATCAAAGCTTTTTCCCTTTTAGGAATCTATCCTTTTTCGCCGCTGAAGTCAAACCAGAATAAGAAGTAGGAATTAGTACACTTGACATTGATTGAAACGCAATACTACTTTTTAGACAATTGTTTCTGGTGTCCACAAGACTTTTATTATTCCAGTGATACATATATACATATGGATTTGAGTTCTAATATAATTCGGTCCAACATCATAATAATTGAGTTGTGAAGTCAAAAAAATAGGTATAAGTTACGGCAAGGTTAAGAAATCTTTGTTCAAATATGTAAACTCTTATGCATGCAACCAAATACACAACGAGTTACTTTGTTAGAGTAATAAAATTAAATCAAACCAAATAGCAATTATAGTAGTAGCAATGAAAATCAATCATTTTATTATGATATAAGATAATAAGAGAAAAAGACCCCCGGCTAATTCAGTTGTGCAGGAAGAAGAAAGTCAGCAGCATACGAAGTATAAACATTAAAAGGAAAAAGATTAATTTTCCACCAGCTTATGTACCAACAGTTCGTTCCTCTCGTATCTCATCGTATATGTATGTGTGTGTGTATATATATGTTATTTTTCTCCCTATAGACATACGATAGCTTTTGTTGTCGTTAGATATACTGGATATGTATTGGTGTTGTATATATTATTTCTGTCATCTTATTAATTTCTATTTTATTTATCTTATTCGTATTAAATTATCCATATTTCATAAATAAACAAACAAGAAAAAACTAATTTACTTGTTTGTCTTTATTGATTGTGTACATCATTCATGAAGTCGGATCTTCATTAGGTAGACCGGAGGCGATCCTTGTGGTATGGCGTTAACTCTCCGTTTGGATCCGTCTACTGAACCTAAAAAGGAAATGTAACGTTAGAGGCCAGGGTCAATGCCATGGAGAGAACCCTCCGACGCTCAAGTCAGTTGTGGACATTTTAGTGTGCAGCTTATGCTGGAATCAAATGTTGTAATGAACCTGTTTAAAACTGTCTCTTAGATAGGGTGGCTGTTTATGTGGGTCGGCTGAGGCGTAGTATGTGCCGAGCCGAGATGGTTCAGTCCTAAATGTCCCTTGGACTTGCATATGACTTGGAAATACTGGAAAAATACTTGGTCTTGCTTCTGTCGATGAATCTCTTATTTATAGCTGTTCAAGCTGAAGGCTGCGTGTCCTAGGGCAGAGGTGATGATGACACATGGCCATCTAGGTGGCAGTTCAAGCTTGCATGATTGACATGTAACAGCTGATGTTTGCTATACTGGTCATTCTCCTTTGCATGGTTGACTTGTGGAGATGAATGGTTGCGTTGTTGGCAGTCTTAGGTTGCATGAAGGCCACGTGTTGGGCTGAGATGCCAAGCTTGCTGCGTGGCAGGACTCTACTTAGGCATATTGCGGCCGAGCTGAGTCCGTCGAAGCGTACTTTTAGCTGAGTCGACTTGTGTAGTGCCAAGAAGGTGAGAGCAGTTTACCAAGCTGAGCAAAGTAGGTCAGCCATGGCATTCCAGTCTTAGGTGTTGATCAGACAAGGTGATCAAGCTGGCATGGCCTCGGCACCTGACTGAGCTGACCTCTGTCCGAGACGGGACTTTGGCTTTGGGGATGTCATCTCGCCATGCAACTTTTAAAATAGGCCGAGGCCGACAGGTTAACTGATCGAGCCTGGCTTACGTTGACCATTATTGACTAACTTGAAGTCTCGTCTTATCTAACAAGTGGACTTTGATCTCATCAATCGTCGTATCAAATTTCATCTTCTAATGACAAATTAAGAAATATAAGCATCAAACGACCATTTAACTTTCTTAATCTGTAGAAAAATTGATATGAATATATATTTGAGAATAAGAAAACTGTTTAGTGATAAATACATTTTGGTCCTCCCTAAAATGTTCTCTCAAATATAACTTTAAAATTGTCCATACGTTTTTTTCTTTGAAAACGAGGAAGATGTTATTGTTATTGTTGTTGTTGTTATTATTATTATTTTGGCACAAGGAAGACACTAAACTTAAAAGTCGTTTTTTCATACTTTGTTTTTTTTACAAAGACTATGATTTTTCAGTGGACATTCATCAATGTGACTTTTGAATCATTTCCCCCCTCTTTTTCGAATTATTTTTTCTCTCACATATTTTTACCGTAAAAAATACGTAACTTATATACAAAATATTGACACTATTAAAAAAAAAACAGTTTAACACAGAAGAGATCATTAGAAGAAATAAAACAACGGTCATATTAAGTTTTGTGTATCACCAATATTGATAATTTATTTACAAGCATACCCGATCAGAATATCTACATCAAATGAAACAAATATAATTTCATCTGAAAAAAATTTATAGTTATAAGCGAAAGTAAAAACTCGTGACCATAATTACCCAACCAACCCAACCTTATATTAAATAGCGTTTGCTGGCAAATGGTTGAACCCACAACCAAAAGTACTTACTGCATCAGCCCCAAAAAGCTGCGTAGAGAATGTAAATCAGGACATCCTCGTATATTAGGTGAGATCACGTTCGGGTTTGGGTAGGAGAAGAGAGGCCTTCACGTCTGGGCTGGAGTACATATGGAGCCCCGAGAGACGTGGATCCGAGGCTGACGTGGAAATCTTAAGTGTTTTTTAGAGGAAGGGTTTAAAGAGACCACGTGAGACTTCATGGAAAGAGTCCTTAGAAAAATTTCGAAAATTAAAAGAATTTATAACGAGAAATAAGGCGCGGAGAGGCCGTCTGAAAACACAACACGGGGAGAGAGTCAAGACAATCTCTTCTCAACATAGAAAGCCGCTGCTATTCTTCCCTTTCAATCCATCGTCGTCCCTCTTTCTTGGATAAATCTTCCCTTTCTCCAGGGAAATATCTGATTCACCACCTCCAACTTTCTATTTAGCTACTATAATTCCCCCAATTTACGTAAAGCTGCATTTCTTGATCAGCGGGATAGATAATCAGCTCTCTCCTTTTCTTTCTTTCTTTTTCTTTTTTAAATTTGACGTAATTATCTTTTCGCCTGTTTTGGATAAATAATTTTGTGCAGCGACAATATTCGGATCTTGATGCCTTTGATTTCCAATTATTACCTGATCGCTCACTTAAAAACAAGATTATAATTTTACGATATTCGTATGTATGAGATTTCGCGGAAATCGAAGGTTTGTTGAGCTAACAGGAGGATTTTTCTAGGTAGGTCTTCAAGAAGGATTTTGGGGTGTTGGATCGACGGCTGCCTGAGGTAGTGTCGGATGAAAGAGTTCTTTGAGATTATTTTATGCTTGACCGGAAATCAAGGATGAAATGGGCAACATTGCTTAAAGACTTGAAGGAAAAGGTTGGTCTCTCCCATACTTTGTCAGCAGCCTCCACTCCCTCCCCTCGCTCTTCTTTCTCCTCGCCTTTGCACGACTACCATGCGTCTTCATCCAACCAAGAGTTCACGTCATCGCCTTCAAGGTGCGAATCTTCTAAATCTACTCTTGATGAGCTTAAAACATATTATTTCCAACTATTTTCACTACGTTTGCATTTTAAATTCGGAGTCCGGTTCATATGGTCCTCCAGCTTTTGCTAGTGACACTATTAATTTTGAAGGATTCGAATTAATAGGCAAGTAGGAGATGAAGCCAAAGTCAATGCTCAAGGGTTTGATGGGCTAACAAGGGCAAGTTAGAGGGTCTAGATACATTTTGTTTGTCTATTTACTTGAAATATGTGCATTTTGATTGGATATGTATATTCGCAGCAAAAGTGGATACATTTCATGTAGGTTGCCGAAGGCAACTAGAGTACATTGCCAAACTTGTGTTTCCTTTCATCAGGTTTGCCATGACATGTCATGCTGGTATATGACATTGCAAAATAAACATGACATTTAAGCCAGATGAAGGGTCTTTCATCTGTCAATCCAAGGGCTTATTTTGTGTTCATAGTTCATTGTTTAGGTTGCAAAGTTTGATTGGCTCTATGAATTTCATCTTTTAAGGAGTAGAACAATGTCATATTAGAGATGAGGAGATTTTGTTGATTGGTGAAAATTAAGTGATAAAAAGATATGAGAGGCCAAATTGATGTTACCTGCTGTTTCTTACAACAACAGCCTCCATTCCAAGGAGTAATAGTTGAATGACTAAGACGTTGGGAGATGGCTCAGACCATGAATCTCATTATTCGTGGATGGGTTTTGTTAAATTGATGATGAATCGATGTCAACTTAGCATTCACAGCTGGGTGGAACGGGTTATTGGGAACATTTTTGAAAAATCATGATCTACCAATTTATGCTCTGATATTAACTTCAAAATGACCACAATTGAGCACAATATGCTCTATGGGCCAACCGCTCTATAGCCTATAGCTCTAAGGAGACGTAAAATGAAATGATGTTAGCTTCAAAGTAGACATTACCTCTTCAAGATCAAGACATCTCTAACGTCGAAAGATGGGATCAATTTTAAGAAGGCATAATGATGAAATTATTGACATGTTGGAGTATTTTGGACGAGAATAAGGCAATGTTCCCTGCTTCTGTTAGCAACACTTTTTGCTCTGAAACTCAAAGCTTTGTGGTTTTAGTACATCAAATTTTTCTCTCTTAGGATTAGTGTTGTGTCTGCATGTGTTTTAGATATTTGAATTCAAATATTTTTCTTCAGGGATTAATCATGTCTGACAAATATACTGTTTCAACTGCAAAGTAGAGATCTATTTGATTTGTACTTTAATGAAACCCCCTTCATCCCCTGTATGTTTCCTAATTCATTATCATGGAAGCAGAGACAAATATGAGCTGGAATTGGATTTTAAGAGATATTGGGAAGAATTCAGATCTTCAAATTCTGAAAAGGTTTTGCAATTTGTCTACGAAAGTTATTTTGCAATTAGCATTGATTCAGAAATTAAAGGACTCATTTATTATTTGCTTACACAGGAGAAGGAAAAGGCCTTGAATTTGACTGTAGATGTCTTCTGTCGGTTAGTGAAGCAGCATGCTGACGTTGCTCAACTTATAACGATGTACGAGGATAAAATTCATCTCTTTGCTCTACCTAGATGTACTTTTCTAATTTTGGTGATGATATATTGGAGATTTTTGAGTACTGTATGCTTTGTTAACTGAAATTGTTGTTCACTTTGCTTTACCTGACATGATTTTGATGTTATAGCTATTCTGGATTTGAATTTGTCTCTTCATAAGAAATTGAAATGTCAGAAATGTCTGCTTTGGTTGTCTGGTAGTAACAAGCACGTTTTCTTTTGTTCATTTTGTTGTGACTGCCTGTAGTTTGCATGTGCCCAGTGATGCTTTAGTTTCTTTTATGAAATCTATTTTAACTTTTTTCTTCCCTGGGAGAATGACTATGGATTTTGTGCCACAATTTTAAACTGTTTATCAGCATCGTGAAGACGCCTAATTACTTCCTTTCTACTTTAGCTGCTTGTTGATTGAGGTAACGAACAAGCTAACTCCTTCTCTGATTTGTATTAAGATCTATTTGTAACTTTAGTTAATTTTTAGTTCTTTTCCAGAGAGATTTGGTTCCTTTTACGAACTTGGTGTCTATAAATCCACAAGTCTAGAAATTCATTTTAGCCAATTGAACCTTTTCGAACTGTTTCTTTTTAAGAACCAAAAAGATTTGTGACAAAATAACAGATGCCAAGAAGAATAAAAGGCCTTGGACACGTAATAGATCTTGAGTACTATTTCTGCATCTCCCTGACCAAAGCCGCCTACATTAGGATTACTCGTTAATGGTTGATCCAATTTGACGGATTCGCCCTCTGAAACAAGAAGTTCTGGCCCTGGGGGGATAATATCAACCACCTGTCGACCATCCGCATTTGTTATGGTTATTTCATATCCCCCTTTTTCTTTTCGGATTATTTTGCTTACTGTGCCTGCTGCTGTAGCATTATAAA
>AP025048.1:731696-787410 GCA_036186865.1 Eustoma russellianum
TGTACTTTTCTAATTTTGGTGATGATATATTGGAGATTTTTGAGTACTGTATGCTTTGTTAACTGAAATTGTTGTTCACTTTGCTTTACCTGACATGATTTTGATGTTATAGCTATTCTGGATTTGAATTTGTCTCTTCATAAGAAATTGAAATGTCAGAAATGTCTGCTTTGGTTGTCTGGTAGTAACAAGCACGTTTTCTTTTGTTCATTTTGTTGTGACTGCCTGTAGTTTGCATGTGCCCAGTGATGCTTTAGTTTCTTTTATGAAATCTATTTTAACTTTTTTCTTCCCTGGGAGAATGACTATGGATTTTGTGCCACAATTTTAAACTGTTTATCAGCATCGTGAAGACGCCTAATTACTTCCTTTCTACTTTAGCTGCTTGTTGATTGAGGTAACGAACAAGCTAACTCCTTCTCTGATTTGTATTAAGATCTATTTGTAACTTTAGTTAATTTTTAGTTCTTTTCCAGAGAGATTTGGTTCCTTTTACGAACTTGGTGTCTATAAATCCACAAGTCTAGAAATTCATTTTAGCCAATTGAACCTTTTCGAACTGTTTCTTTTTAAGAACCAAAAAGATTTGTGACAAAATAACAGATGCCAAGAAGAATAAAAGGCCTTGGACACGTAATGGATCTTGAAGTACTATTTCTGCATCTCCCTGACCAAAGCCGCCTACATTAGGATTACTCGTTAATGGTTGATCCAATTTGACGGATTCGCCCTCTGAAACAAGAAGTTCTGGCACTGGGGGGAAAATATCAACCACCTGTCGACCATCCGCTGATTCAGGAAGGTTTAATTACCGAATCGCTTCCCAATGGCATGTTCCAGATTCGTTTAGATATAGAATCGAAGTTGAAGTAAATCGTTATGATTCAACCCGAGGGCGTATAATTTTTCGACGACGCAACAAGGATTCGAAGGATTAAACATGCCTTTCGTGGGAATGCGAATCGAGCTGAAAATTATCAAGAAACTTATTGTCTTCAAAGAAGTAGATTGAGAAATTGATTCAAATTTAAGATAAGGAATGACAATTTGAATTTATATGCAGCTTATTTTGAATTTTATTTCTGTTTGTTTAGGTGGTTCTGATACGACTTTGGTTGTCAAGTTTCTGATTCTTTGTTTTCACAGGCTGGTGGAGACCCACATTTTCTCTTTTGTTGTGGGCAGAGCGTTTGTTTCAGATATTGAGAAGTTGAAACTTAGCAGCAAAAGAAGATCTCTGGAAATTGGGAGAGTTTTAAATTTTTTCTTGGAAGTCACAAAGGTAGTTAAAAGTCTATGGTGCTATTTTCTAAATACAAGCATTAATCATTTGGTCCTTTCCTGGAAAGTAAAATCAGTTCATTAGAACTAATTTGGTCATATCAACTCATTGTGTACCAGGACGGCATCCAATCTGGCGCAAATTTATTACATGCTGTGGAAGTCCTTGTGTCTGGGGTATGCTAACCTGTTTGACTTCCTTGCTGTTGCTGTTTTTAGGGTTGTGTTTGGACAACAGAGAATTCTCTACATTCTTTTTTGAAATGTAAGAAGCTTTAGAAATAAAAAGGAAAAAGTGATTTTTGGACAACAGCCATTGTTTATTTCTGAAATGCAAAAAATGTAATTTTGTTTGGCAGCATCTTTTGTTGTCCAAACATGGTAATCGGAAAAAAAATGTCCGTTATGGGGGTTTGTCATTGACAACCTACTTTTTTCTGTAGATGAGCTTTTTTGGCCCAAAAGGGCATTTTAAAGTTAATTTGGTTGAGCAAACAACATTTGAGGGAGAGAAGAAAGAGAATGATTAATTTTTTTTGTTTTAATTTTTTTTTTTTTGCTTCCCAAATAAAGTACAGATACTATGAGCTGGTCAGAATGGAGTTTCAGCCTTCAATAAGTTGATCGGTGTTTGACTTCTACCTTCAGTATGAAAGAAAACAACTCACTTTCCTTTCAGAACTGTTTTAGGATGCTTTCTAATGTAGCATTCCCAATAAAACTTATCCATGAACTTGGCTGACCAAGGTCAAAGTAAAAAATGCCTTTTCAGTAAGTTCTCGGTGTGTTTTTCCCACCTTGTGTAATGATTGTGTAGCAAGTGGTGACATAGTCACGAAATATAGCTGATAATGCTGGATTTCTCTTTATTTGACTTGGCAGAATATTTCTTGCGTCTTAAGGTTCTCAACTTTGTTCATGCAGCCTATTGATAAACAATCTCTTCTTGATTCTGGGATATTGAGCTGTCTCATTTATGTCCTCAACTCACTTCTAAGTATTGATGAGGCTCAGCAAAGACGGGGCATTGTGAAAAGTGATGACTCGATGCTGATGGAATCAAATGGAGAGGCTGGATCTGTTCGCCGACTTGAGGTAGTTTTCCTGCGGGGGCTTGCTGCCTCTGTTGTGCTTCGCTTATGTCAGTTTTAATGTAGAACTTTTTTCCCCTGTGTGTCTCCCTCTTTATACACACACACGCACACACATATGTGTGTATAAAACATAAGTGATTCTGAAAGTAAATTAGTTTAAGTCAGAATCATGAATCATTCATCAAGGACCAGAGGTTTTACCTCATAGGCTCAATTGATCTGGGTTTTAATCATGCTCTTGCCTATGCAGGTAGAAGGAAGTGTTGTGCATATAATGAAAGCGTTGTCAAGTCATCCTTCAGCTGCGCATAGTCTGATTGAGGATAACTCACTTCAGTTACTCTTTCAAATGGTTGCAAATGGTTCTTTAGTTGTCTCTCAGTATAAGGAAGGTCTTGCTCCCTTACACACCATCCAGCTCCATAGACATGCTATGCAGGTATTGTTCCTGTAATCTCTTCCATTTATTTCCCCCCCTTGACTTAGAGCTATTTTTGTATAAATGGACAAGTGGCAGTGTGTGCTTATAGTTAGGTTTCCGAACTCTTGATTTGAAAATAACTCTTGATTCAGATACTTAGTCTGCTCCTGGTTAACGACAATGGCAGCACGGCTAAATATATTCGCAAGCACCACCTGGTAGGTAAATCATTTTAACTGTTGTGATTCAATTGTTTCCCCTGATATTTTTACAGATGACTGAAAGTCGGGTTCTCTCTCTATGTTTGTTATTTTTTTGAAATCACCCTTTTTATTGTGTTAATGGAGAGTTCGGCTTTGCTGCTATGTGAAATAAAAATCATAATTGCTGCGTTTATCTTATAGTATCTATTTTCTTGTAGCTAGGGCTTTTTGTCCGCACGAATACTAGTCTGGAGCTTTTTTTTTTTTCATTATCATCTGCACTGGCACGTCTAGGCAGTTGCTATATTTAGCGTTCTTGGTAGTACTGGATGCAGGAATAGGATTTAGAAGGTAAAGAATGATTATATGATTGGCCATACCTAAAATTCTTGTATAGTTGATGGTCTTGTTTGTGACATTTGTTGCTCAACCACTGGAACTGACAGTCTTCTCATTGTTTCCTGATGATTGAAATGAAAGCACCAAGAAGCAGTCAATGGATGTGTTTTTTGGTTTCATGCTGATGCTTGAACTTTTCCTGAAGGTGTTATGTAATGGTTTGGCTAAGATAGACCACTAAGATACACGCAGTTATTCTTCCCAAGTTATTGGAGGCTGATTTAAAAGTGTGGATAGCTGAACCCACCTAGTGGAATATGGCTCGAGTAGTGTTGTTTTAAGAGTATGGATATAAAATGACTTTAATAGAAAATTTTGCCCCATGGTTCCTTACGTGCATTTGTAATATCTGATTTTTTTCTGATTTTTTTCGAGGGCTGAAGTTGTTTCATATTCTACATATCACATGCTCGCAAGTAGATATGCCAACTTGCAGATACTTATCTTGTCTAGTGTTTAGTGCACCTTCCTGTATGACGTGGTTTGTAAATGAAAGTCGGATATTAGTAATTGTTTATGCTTTACGTAATTCAAAGTCACAACTTGCCCCAAATTCTGTGCGATTGAAATCTGAGAGTGGCTTCACACTTTTATTGCTCATTTTCTTATAATGCGTCAGCAGTTTCGAATTTGGAGAATGGTAATTGAATTGGCTTGTTGAACTACTCTTTTCAACGACAATTTACATAGTTCAAACTGGAAAAGTTTATTACTGATGCTAAAGAATGTAACTGAATAGTTTTGGATCTTGAAGGTTATTTTAAAGATGAAATTCTAATTTAGGGTCGTTGGGTCGTCGGGTCGTTGAACCTTCAATTATGACGAGGGATGTTTTGAGGTAGCTTGCCTCTGTTGTTGGTAATTAGTATCTTTTTGAATGAGCTTCAAATTATGGCTTTCTGGGTATCCTGCACAATCATTTGATCTCTTTATGTCTGATTTCTAATAGATTTAATTTTCCTTTTCATCCATACCATGGCTATCAAAATAATATCTCCTGTTGCCCCTGTGTGCTGATACTTCCCTTTTTGGTTGTTCTAGATAAAAGTACTGCTAGTGGCTGTGAAGGACTTCACTTCTGGTAGTGGAGATTCTGCTTACACAATGGGCATTGTGGACTTGCTTCTTGATTGTGTTGAATTGTCAGATAGATCTGGTCAGTTGGCTTTTTCTTCATTGCATAAGAAACCTTCCAAGTGAAGTTTCTTTATAGTATGATACTTGTAAGTCAGATCCTTTTGGTCAGTTTAGTTAAGCGCTTCAAAACTTATGTTAGTAAACCTCCACTTGCAGAGGCTGGAGGTATCCGCCTTAGAGAAGACATCCATAATGCCCATGGTTATCAATATCTGGTTCAGTTTGCTTTGGCTTTGTCAGAAAGAAATAATGATTCTGGTTCTTTGTCTGCCCAAGAACTTGATTCGGGTGATCTTGGTTCTAGTAATGATGTGGAGAGTGACAATTTTGGAGAAAAAGGAGCTACGAAGTCTTACGAAAATCTATCTCCTGCTGTAACTAGGCTGCTTGATGTTATCGTTAGTCTTGCTCTGGCAGGTCAAGCTGATGGTCCTGGTCTTCCAGGCACAAAGGGTTCAAAACTTTCTCATTCAAAGCCTAACGGTCATGGAAGAAGTCGCTCATCTTCATTTGATCGAATAGCTGATGAACTTTGGGAGAAGGATAATGACAAAGTCAAGGACCTTGGAGCTGTACATATGCTGCAAGACATTCTCCTAAAGACGAATAGTACTGAACTTCAGGCAGAAGTTATGAACAGAATGTTTAAGATTTTTTCCTGCCATCTTGAGAACTATAAGTTGTGTCAGCAATTACGAATAGTGCCGTCGTTGATCCTTAATATGGGTGGGTTCCATACATCACTGCAGGAGATAATTCTTAAGATTCTTGAATATGCTGTTACTGTTGTCAATTGTGTACCTGAACAAGAGCTGCTTTCTTTATGCTGTCTTCTCCAGCAACCAATTGCAGAAGAATTAAAGCAAACTGTTCTGTCTTTTTTTGTAAAACTCTTATCCTTTGATCAACAATATAAAAAAGTGCTTAGAGAGGTTGGTGTGCTTGAAGTTTTGTTAGATGATCTGAAGCAGCATAAATTATTGTCCGGTTCAGATCAGCAACAGAATGATATCCATCCACTGGATAGAAAATCTAGTTCAAGTAGCTTCATGAAACATTTGGACAGTAAAGATACAATTCTTTCTTCACCCAAGCTATTGGAATCTGGCTCTGGGAAATATCCTCTCTTTGAAATGGAAAGCACAGTTTCAGTGGCTTGGGATTGTATGGTCTCCTTATTGAGGAAAGCTGAAGCTAATCAAATATCATTCCGCTCTGCTGGAGGGTTGACCTTAGTGCTTCCTTTTCTATCATCTGACATTCATCGCCCAGGTGTTCTTCGAGTGATGTCTTGTTTAATTATTGAAGACACTGATCAGGTTTGTCACTGAATTCTCCTGGGTTACTTTTGAGCCGGTTTAACATATCCGTTGCTTTGCTCTACCAAACCTATGCTTTTAAGACAGACATTTTGCAGCCTGTATAGAGCTAATATTAGGCTAGCATAAAGTAAATCCCAGCTATTATGCTGTTCTCGTGTTGGGTTGACTTGATTAGGTGTTTTAGTTCACTTGCTTAGGTTACACTAATTTTAATTATTATCCTTATATTATTTTGGTACAGGAATTTCAGTCCCAAAATGTTCGTTAAAGAATGTTTCAAAAGTATTGTGTTGAGAGTAGGTGGTGTTTTTCAACAAATCTATATGTTGGTCTCAGAGCATCCTTGTAATTGCTAGACTCTTTTTTTTACTGGTATCAGCAGTCTGATAATAGGAAGGGATAAATCTCTGACATTACTCGTTCAATTGTATCTTTATAGCATATTAAAGGTGTATTGTGTTGGTACAAATAGACTTGATCATAATCCGTTGCTCTTTCATTGGGTTACTCTGTAGTGTCTTTGAATGTTCCAAGTGACTTGACTTTGCACTCTCACGAAGAGGACTATCTACTGTGTGAAGGAGATAAAATAATCACAATACTTTGTTACACAGGATCATCCAGAAGAGCTGGGAGCTGTTGTTGAAGTTCTAAAAAGTGGGATTGTGACAAGTGCTTCTGGATATCAATACAAATTAAAAGATGATGTTAAATGTGATACTTTTGGAGCCTTATGGCGGATATTGGGCTTGAATACTTCAGCTCAAAGGGTTTTTGGTGAAGCTACTGGCTTTTCTCTTTTGCTTACGACTCTTCATAGTTTTCAGAGTGATGAAATAGGCACAAGTCCGGCGGATATACTGGCATCCATTAAAGTTCTAACATACTTGTTCAGGGTAATGACTGCTGGTGTTTCTGACAATGCTGTTAACAGAGTGAAGTTGAATTCAATTTTATCTACCCAGACATTTTATGAACTTCTCTCCGAGTCAGGACTGATATGTGTTGAGTGGGAAAGGCAAGTTATACAGCTCTTACTTGAGCTTGCTCTTGAAATAGTGCTTCCACCTGCCTTGACTTCAGAGGCATCTGCCTCATTTGATAACGTGGAAAATGCGTCTGCAAGTTTAATAGAAATTGGCTCATCAGGATCTCCATTTCCTTATGGTCAACGCGTGTATAATGCTGGTGCTGTCAGTGTTTTAATACGGATTTTATTGTTTTTTAATCCAAAGATGCAATTAGAAGTGCTAAACATTATTGAACAGCTTGCTCGAGCTAACTCCTTCAATAAGGAAAATCTTACATCTCTAGGTTTGAATCGCTTTTGTTCATTCCATATGCACCGTCAACATTGCTACGAAGGTCGGTATGTTCTGATCTTTGTTGTTTTTCATTTTGTTAGGCTGTATTGAGCTTCTGCTGGAGACAATATATCCGTTTATTTCTGGCTCATCACCTCTACTTTCTTCTGCTTTAAAGATTGTGGAAGTTCTTGGTTCCCATAGGTGAGGACTTGATGACGGTTCTTGCACCCGGCTCTGGTGGTATTTAGTGCTTTCTTTCCCTCTTTCCTTTACTTGATGTGAAAATCATTTTTTTTTTCCTGAATAGGTTGTCTGTCGTGGAACTGCGCGTGCTTGTGAGGTGTATTCTGCAAACCCAATCATCAACTTCTTGTCTTCTTATTGTCAATATGATGGAAAAATTAATTCTAATGGAAGACATGAGTTTGGAAGACGTATCTTTGGCTCCTTTTGTAGAAATGCAGATGAGCAAGGTTGGCCATGCTTCCATTCAAGTGCCACTTGGGGAAAGATCTTGGCCTCCTGCTGCTGGTTATTCATTTGTCTGCTGGTTCCAATTTCGTAATTTGTTGAAATCTCAACAAGCAAAGGAACCAGAGTCTATTAAGTCTGGAACCTCCAGAAGGCAAGGGGTAACTGCCGGACAGCAGCATGGATCAAATTTTCTTCGTTTATTTTCTGTTGGGACAGTTGATACTGGAAGTACCTTTTATGCAGAACTTCGGCTCCATGACGATGGTGTTCTAGTTCTGTCCACAAGCAATTCGTCATCTCTGTCATTTTCTGGCTTAGAAATTGAGGAGGGCAGATGGCATCACCTTGCAGTTGTCCATAGCAAACCAAATGCTTTGGCTGGTCTTTTTCAAGCTAGTGTTGCTTACATTTATCTGAATGGAAGGCTCAGGCACACTGGAAAGTTAGGATATTCTCCTTCTCCGGCTGGGAAGGCTCTGCAGGTAGCAATTGGAACACCAGCGACTTCTGCTAGACTTAGCGATTTATCCTGGAAACTTAGATGTTGCTATCTTTTTGAAGAGGTGCTGTCACCAGCTTCGGTGTGTTTTATGTATATTCTTGGAAGAGGATACAAAGGTATCTTTCAGGATACAGATCTTCTGCAGTTTATTCCAAATCAAGCCTGTGGTGGAGGCGGTATGGCCATTTTAGATGCTTTAGACACAGACTTGCTTCTGTCTAACACCACACAAAAGCCTGAAATGATTGGCAAGCAAGGGACATCAAAGGCAGCTCGTAGTGGGTTCGTTTGGGATACTGAAAAATTGGGAATCATGTCGCTACAGCTTTCTGGTAAGAAACTAATATTTGCATTTGATGGTACCAGTATAGAGCAACTACGAGCTTCTGCTACAATTTCGTTGCTGAATCTAGTAGATCCCATGTCTACTGCAGCTTCTCCTATTGGAGGTGAGTTTAGCCCTTTGTTTCATGTCCAAATTTCCTTAAACAGACATGGTGGAGACCTCCTCTGAAACCTTTTTCCCCTTGTTTTTGTTCTGATTTTAGTGGGCTCTTATTTTTTATCTCCATCAGGAATACCACGGTTTGGACGGCTTCTTGGTGACACTTATGTCTGTAAACCATGTGTCATTGGTGATACCATTGGACCAGTTGGTGGAATAGCTGTGGTACTAGCTCTTATCGAAGCTGCTGAAACCAGGGAGATGTTGCATATGGCCTTGACATGGCTTGCTGCTGCACTTAATCAGAATCCTCAGAATGTGAGAGACATGCAAAAATATAGAGGATACCATTTGCTTGCTCTCTTTCTGCACCGCAGGATGTCATTAATTGATATGCAATCACTTGAGATCTTTTTCCAGATTTCTGCTTGTGAGGCATCTTTTTCTGAACCAATAAAGCATGTTAGTAATCAAATTAGTGCACTGACTGCTGCGTCACCCCACGAACCTAGCTTGGAGGATCTTAATTTGTCAAGATTTCGTGATGAATTTTCATCGGTGGGATCTCATGGAGGTATGGATGATTTTTCTGCTCAAAAAGATTCATTTAGCCATATTTCCGAACTTGAAGCTGTGGACATAACCTCTGAAACAACCAACTGCATAGTCCTGTCAAATGCTGACATGGTTGAGCATGTCTTGTTGGATTGGACTCTCTGGGTGACAGCTCCTGTTACAATTCAAATTGCTCTTTTAGGCTTTCTTGAGCATTTGGTCTCCATGCATCGGTATAGGAATCACAACCTTACAATACTCCGCAGAATGAATCTTGTTCAACATTTATTAGTAACTCTACAAAGAGGCGATGTTGAAGTACCAGTGCTAGAGAAATTGGTCGTGTTATTAGGAGTCATTTTAGAAGATGGATTTCTTCCGTCTGAACTGGAACATGTAGTTAGGTTTACAATTATGACATTTGATCCTCCTGAATTGACATCACGGAACCAAATAATTCGGGAGTCAATGGGTAAGCATGTCATTGTTAGAAATATGTTACTTGAGATGCTAATTGATCTGCAGGTGACCATCAAATCAGAGGAGTTGCTGGAGCAGTGGCACAAAAATGTTTCATCAAAGTTGATTATGTATTTTCTTGATGAATCTGTTCATCCTACAAGTATGAGATGGATGATGACTCTTTTGGGTGTGTGTCTTGCTTCTTCCTCCACGTTCACCCTAAAATTTCGTTCTAGTGGAGGATATCAAGGTTTAAATAGGGTGCTTCCAAGTTTTTATGACTCCCCTGATATCTATTATATTCTGTTTTGTCTTCTATTCGGAAAGCCTGTTTATCCAAGACTACCTGAAGTCCGAATGCTTGACTTCCATGCTCTCATGCCCAACGATGGAAATTATAAGGAATTGAAATTTGTTGAATTGTTAGATTCAGTAATTGCAATGGCAAAGTCAACATTTGATAGGTTGTATATGCAGTCAATGGTTGCCCACCAAACCGGAAATCTTTCCCAGGTTGGCGCTGGTCTTGTGGCAGAACTTGTGGAAGGAAACACTGACCTGTCTGGGGACCTTCTTGGTGAAGCGCTGATGCACAAAACTTATGCCGCTCGCCTTATGGGCGGAGAGGCTTCTGCACCTGCTACTGCTACGTCAGTCCTTAGGTTCATGGTTGATCTAGCAAAAATGTGTCCTCCTTTTTCAGCTGTCTGTAGGCGAGCAGAATATTTGGAAAGCTGTGTGGACCTTTATTTTTCATGTGTAAGGTAATGTGAAGTGCTTCTGTGGACAAAATTGGTTTCTTTTCCTCTTTAGTGAAGTGCAAATATGGGAAAGTTGTTTTCTCCTTGAGTACATTGGTCTAACAGTAGCTATTAACAGAAATATTTTTCAGAACTTCAGATCTTATTGATATTTGCTGCAGGACTGCTCATGCTCTGAAGATGGCAAAAGATCTCTCTGTAAAAGTGGACGAAAAGAATCTAAATGACGCTGATGACACCAGTAGCTCCCAGAACACATTTTCTAGCTTGCCAAATGAAAATGAAAATGAACAATCTGTCAAAACTTCTATCAGTATGGGAAGCTTTCCTCGAGCCCAAGTTAGCACAAGTTCTGAAGATGCAACAGTTGTGACAAATGATCTTGTTAATCAGGAGGCACGGAAAACCATAACTACATCTCTACAGGAGTTGCCTAATGTAGCACAAGATGATTTAAATGCTATCCCAAATTCAAACAGCAATTCTATTGACCAGACAGCTGCAGCCACCTCTGATTATCAGAGTTCTGTATCTTTCCGCACACTTGAATCTCCTACTTTTTCTGAGAGATCAAATTCTAGATTCCCATTCACACCTCCGACCCCAGTTATAGCGTTGACTTCATGGCTGGGGTCTGCGAATCAAAATGAATCCAAAGGCTATGCTGCTGGAACTCCTTCTGTTGAATCTTCACCATCCTTTGGTGAAGTTGATTCCTCTTCTGATTTGAAGATTAATTCTCAAGGTCAAGTTACTGCAACCACTCTGTTTTCAATATCTTCAAAGCTTCTTATTGAGGTCGATGATTATGGTTATGGTGGTGGTCCATGTTCTGCTGCAGCTACTGCTGTTTTAGACTTTATGGCGGAAGTTCTCTCTGATATTGTCGCTGAGCAGATAAAATCTACACCTAGCGTTGAGATTATCTTGGAAAGTGCCCCTTTATATGTTGATGCTGAATCTGTTTTGGTATTCCAGGGGTTATGCCTAAGTAGATTGATGAATTTTTTGGAAAGACGTCTCCTGCGTGATGATGAGGAAAACGATAAAAAACTGGATAAGAGTCGTTGGGCCATGAACTTAGATGCATTGTGTTGGATGATTGTGGACCGTGTTTACATGGGTGCTTTTTCTCGGCCTTCTGATGTGTTCAAGACGCTGGAATTTTTGATATCCATGCTGCAGTTGGCAAATAAAGGCGGTCGGATTGAAGAAGCTACTCCAGCTGGAAAAGGGCTCCTATCAATTGGAAGAGGCAATCGGCAACTCGATCCGTACATTCAGGCTGTTCTGAAAAACACCAATCGCATGATAATGTTCTGCTTTCTTCCTTCATTCTTGATTAGTATAGGAGAAGATGAATTAATTTCAAGCTTGGGGTTGGTAGCTGAACGGAAAAGGCTTTTCCAGAACTTGTTAGTCGAGGATGGTGGAGTAGATGTTTGCACTGTTTTACAGCTACTGGTTGCTAATAAGCGGATATTATTTTGTCCCAGCAATCTAGATACTGATCTTAGTTGCTGCCTGTGTATAAATCTTATACATCTTCTTGGTGATACTAGACAAAATGCTCAGAGCATGGCTGCTGATATTCTTAGGTACCTTTTGATACATCGTAGGGCTTCATTTGAGGACTTTTTGGTCTCTAAGCCAAACCAAGGACCTTCTTTGGATGTACTTCATGGGGGTTTTGACATGCTTTTGAATGGAGCTTCGTTTGAATTTTATGAGTGGCTTCACCGTTCAGAGCAGAGGATAAATAAAGTGTTGGAGCAATGTGCTGCAATTATGTGGGTGCAATATGTTGCTAGTTCAACAAAATTTCCAGGTGTGAGAATAAAAGGCATGGATGCTCGTCGCAAAAGAGAGATGAGTAGAAGATCTAAGGATATCTCAAGATTAGACCAAAGACATTGGGAGCAGGTGAATGAGCGGAGAATCGCTCTTGAATTGGTCCGTGATGCAATGGCTACTGAATTGAGAGTTGTCCGCCAAGATAAATATGGATGGGTACTCCACGCTGAAAGTGAGTGGCAAACGCATCTCCAGCAACTTGTGCATGAGCGAGGCATATTTCCACTCTGTAAATCTTCCTGGAGCGAAGAGATTGAATGGGATCTCTGTCCAATTGAAGGTCCATATCGAATGCGTAAAAAGCTTGAAAGATGCAAATTAAAGATTGATACCATCCAAAATGTTGTGGAAGGGTATTTTGAGACTGGGGATTTAGAAGTGGGGGTTTTAGAACTGTTAAAAGAGCAAACAGATAATGAACTCAATGCTTCTGATGATTCTGAATCCTTTTTCAATCCTTTGACTGAGAATGCAAAAAATGAGACTTTTGATGTTGAGATGTATGACGAATCCATTTTGAGAGAGTCGGATAATGTCAGAGACATAGCTTCAAGTAAAGCTGGATGGCGAGATGATCGAGATAGTAGTATGAATGAAACAAGTATCTTCTCTGCTGCTGAATTTGGTCTCAAGTCCAGTGAAGCCTCTGTTCAAAGGGCTGAAAGCGTTCAAGAGAAATCAGAAATAGGATCTTCTAGGCAGTCTTCATCTATCAAATTTGATGATGTTAAAGTCGCAGAGTTCAGATCCGATAAGGACTTAGGTGATAACGGTGAGTACTTAATCAGACCATATCTGGAGCCTTTTGAGAAAATAAAGTACAAATACAATTGTGAAAGAGTTGCTGGCCTTGATAAACACGATGGAGTATTTCTGATTGGTGAACTCTCTTTATACATCATTGAGAATTTTTATCTTGATGATTCTGGGTGCATTTGTGAGAAAGAATGCGAAGATGATCTCTCCATCATCGATCAAGCTTTGGGTGTCAAGAAAGACTTCTCCCTCAGTATAGATTCTCATTTAAAGTCGACATCCTCCTGGGGTGCATCAGCAAAGCCATGCATTGGCGGCCGGGCATGGGCATATAATGGTGGTGCATGGGGAAAGGAAAAGTTATGCACCACTGGTAATGTACCTCATCTTTGGCGTATGTGGAAACTTGATAGTGTTCATGAGATTTTGAAGCGTGATTATCAACTTCGACCAGTTGCTATTGAAATATTTAGCATGGATGGTTGCAATGACCTTCTTGTTTTTCACAAAAAGGAGAGAGAAGAAATCTTTAGACATTTGGTGGCCATGAACCTTCCACGAAACAGCATGTACGTTTTTATATTATATGTTCTTTCTGCTCTCTTTGGATTATGTTGTCTTAATTTTGTTTGTTTGCATAGTCATGGATTTCCTTTTCGTTCTTGTAGCATTTATTATTGGGAGATGTGAGAGTTAGATGAAGAAAGTCGATAGTTTGCAAATGCCATATCTGGAAAAAATGAATCAGTTTGTATTTCTAGATAATGCCTGTGGTGACATAAATAATTTTATTGATACCGATGAGCAATATGAATGATTTCAAATACAATACAACGACGACAACAACATTTCTCTATCACCTTATAGTCTCCCGCCTATGATGGGGTAAGGGGAGTCGGATGTATGCATCCTTACCCATGTGTTGGAAACATACAGAGGTTGTTTCCAGATGACCCATAATGAACATTGCGTAAGTATTATGTCGATCAACTGCTACTTAACATTTCAAGAAGGGCAGACAAATTAGTTAGTCATTTTGTTTTATTATATCATATTCTAAAGTCAAACAAGAGTGTGTCCTTATATCTGTTAGAAATGGAAAGAATTGATTTCAAATATAATGAATAAAATTAATAGCCCCACAATGAATAAAATTAATACGAGTGGTTCTGTGATAACATGATGCTTTTGCTTTCATTGGCTGAACATATACACGACCATGTAGAATCAGTGGATACTTGTCTCTGTTAATCTTTGGTTTTTTAGCTTCTTGAGAAGGCACCTTTTAGTTGACATTTCAGCTATCTGTTCCTTGAGTTGTCTTCTGGTTCCAAGTCAATGAATAATTAAACTAAAACTAGAGTACTTTGAGCTAAGATTCCTGTGTAATATTTTTTATTTTAAAATATGTAAAGTTGGTGAGCTACATTTGATATGTATCAGTAGATATGTACTTACGTAAAAGAATAGATAAACAATAGAATAAACGTGTTTATTATAGTTAGATAGTAGTGATTTCATTTAATTAGGGGTATATATATGGTTTCCTTAAAAAGGAGATCACACTGATCTCATATCCCAAATTCAAATAGTTGCCTAAAATAGAGAGGTCCGATTGATCTTTTATTAGTGTGCTGGTAGGCTATAAATAAGTGAATGTATTCTATTAAGTAATAGACAGATTGCTTCTTCTTAAAATCTTTGTTGTATCAGAGCCGTAGGGCCTTCAAAACCATCACTTGACAACCTATCTTTCGTGTAAAATGGTTGAGAAAACTCAGCTTCATCCACTCCAGGCACTAACACTAGAGTAGGGTCCAATTCTACCACATATGATGGTATTCCAATTGTCATATTCGGCCATAAACTTAATGGTAATAACTATCTCTCATGGTCAAGCTTATAAAGATGTTTATCACTGGAAAGGATAAAGAGGGGTACATCTTTAGCACCCGCAAGCCTCCAACTACTGATGATCCAAAGTGTAAGGGCTAGAAGGCCGACAACAACATGATTATGTTATGGCTGGTGAAGTCTATGACATCTGAAATTAGTCAGGATTTCCTTATCTATTCCACAACTGATGAGATCCAGTCAGCTGCTAAGGAAATGTACTCCAAGGACAATACCTCAGAGCTATATGGAATATAAATCCAACTCCAGGATCTTAAACAGGGTGACATGACCGTCATCAAGTATTTCACAAAGCTAACTAGGGCTGACAGCAGCTTGATGCATTTAAGGTCTATAATTGGACTTGTACTGCTGATGCACAAAGATATAAAGATATTACGGAAATAAAAAGAGTATTCAAGTTCCTTATTCGCCTGAATACAGAACTTGATGGAGTTAGGGGGAGGATTTTTGGAACCAAACCCCTACCTAGCCTAAAAAAAGCCTTTTTCGAAGTCAGACATGAGGAAAGTCGTAGGAAACTCAATATAACTATTGTGCCTAGTGAAAGTTCGGCCCTTACAGCAAAAAGGGCTCGCTTCCAGAGTACCACTCAACCTAATAATGACAGGCCCTACTGCATATATACTAAAAGATCTGGACATACTGTTAGTGAGTGTTGGAAACTGAAAGGTAGACCCACAAAAGGCAAAGATAGCAGAACAACCAAAAACAATTGGCAATCATCCAACACAGGTAATGCCACCAACTGGAGGTCCTCTGGGAGGGGATTCTCCTAACACCTATAGCAATATGGTTGTCCCTGAGACTCCTGAGGGCATTAGCCTCCCTACTAAAAATCAAATTGAAGCACTGGTACAACTCCTCAATAAAAGAGAAGAAGGCTCTCAGGAACCCATCCAAGCATCATGTCCAGCACTGATAACATATGTAATCAAAATCAACCTTGGATTATTCATTTAGGGACTTCTGATCACATGAATAACGAAGGTACTATTATAGCTGATTACACTAAATTTCCTAATCCTAAATATGTAAAGCTTGCCGATGGTACATCTAGGAAAATCATAGGGAAAGGTCAGTAAAACTGAATTTTCACCTACTATTGAAAGATGTACTGCCTATACCAGTCTTTTTTTCCGTGGGAAAATTAATGCAAGATACTCAATGCACTGTTAAATTCTCACCTAGTGTATGTTACTTTCAGGACGCCAATTTGAAAATGAGGATTGGCAGTGCTAAATACACAGGAAGACTGTTTCTTCACCAAGTTAAACCACCAAATATGTATGAATCTTCAAGACACACAGTAGCCTACTAGGCATGAATAAGTGTAAAGTTCCTCACCGGATATGCCAAAATAAATGTAATGTCTCCAGCCAAATCATACTTTGGCATAGGAGACTAGGACACCCAAACTTTCAGTATTTGAAGAAGTTGTTCCCTAACTTATTTACTCATGTTGACTCTGATTTACTTACATGTAAGATATGCCAACTAGCTAAACATACAAGGCATACATACCCCAGCAGATCCTATGTGGAAACACAACCAATACTGACATTTAGAAATCGTCCCAAGTCACCAACATTGGCAGGACAAGGTGGTTTGTCACGTTGTAGATGATTATACACGGATAACATGGGTATATTTAATACAACACAAATCTGAAGTAAGGAATATATTCATAGCCTTATGTAAACTTGTACAAAATCAGTTTAATACTAAAGACAAGATATTAAGGTCTGATAATGCATCTGAGTACCTACACGAAACTCTCAAATGCTATATGACAGAAGAAGGGATTTACCACCAAACCTCATGTGTTAATACCCCTCAACAAAATAGGTAGTTGGGAGGAAAAAAAACAATACTTATTAAAAGTTGCAAAAGCACTTATGTTCTCAATGAAAGTGCCAAAATACTACTGGAGAGAGGCAGTGTTGACAGCCACATATCTTATAAATAGAATGACATCTAGAGTCCTAAAGTTTAAAACTCTTAACCAATTAATAGTAGCCACCCACCCACATGTGCGCTATTTATATGAGTTACCCATTAAAGTCTTTGGTTGTACAGCCTATGTTCATATTTACCCCCATAACAGAACCAAATTGGACCCAAAATCCATAAGATGTATATTCATAGGTTACTCTGCCATACAAAAAGGCTACAAATGCTATTGTCCAAATACAAGAAAAACATATACTACTCTAAATGTAACCTTTAATGAGACACAAGCCTTCTATGACGACATAACTCAGAATCCAGTCCAGGAGAGTAGTTTGAACTTAATAAACCTAAAGGGACACAACTTAATTAATATTTCAATCCTAGGAAAAACACTAATTCAACACCATGCAACACTAGTGCCTGAAGACTTGTATGGTATAAAACCAACTATGGGGAGAAAACCTCATATCACCAAAGTTTATACCAATAGGAATACACTACATACACCCTCTGATCAACCTGCTATTGACCAATATGCATTACAGAATGAATTATAACCAAAGACCTAAGGATGAGGAGAAAAATGACGAACGACAAATAGTTGATGACCGACCTATAGTCCTTAGAAAAGGAGCCAGGGAATGCACAGAACATGTCTTATACAACTTCATGGCATACTCTAAACTTAGCCCACATTACCAGGCGTTCACAAGTAACTTAGATACTCAACTCATCCCTAAAAACATTTAGGAAGCAATGTTAATACCACACTCGAAGGAGGCTATTGAGGAGGAAATGAGTGCATTAATTAAAACCAACATCTGGAAGCTAACACTACTAACAAAGGAGGTTAACCCAGTTGGTTGTAAATGGATTTTCTCAATAAAATACAATACAGACGGAACAATAAACAGACACAAAGCCAGATTAGTAGTTAGAGTTTACTCAAACATATGACATACTATTTAAAAACATTTGCTCCAGTGACAAAACTAAACACTGTTAGGATAATATTCTCCACAGGAGTAAATCTAGACCGGAAATTGCATCAACTAGATATCAAAAATGTCTTTTTAAATGGTGATTTATAAGAAGATGTGTATATGCATGTTCTTCCACGCTACAAAAATAAAAGGAAGAAAGACCTGGTATGTAAACTAAATAAATCCCTCTATGGCATCAAACATTCTCCCACGGCTTGGTTTCATAAGCTCACTAAGAAAATTAAAGAACAAGGCATTGTACGGTGTCACAATGATCATACTTTGTTTATTCATACTTCTGAAACTGGAAAACTAATTGTCCTGATAGTCTATGTTGGTTATATAATCATCACAGGAGATAATGTGTCTAGAATTCAAGACACAAAAAGAAAGCTATCACAATAATTTGAAGTCAATGATCTTTGAGCACTTAGATATTTTCTTGGAATGGAATGGTAAGAAATAAAGAATGAATGGATATATCATAAAGAAAGTATATATTTGACTTACTTAAAGATACTGATATGCTAGGGTGCAAACCACCCTCAACATCAGTGAAACCAGGGTATAAACCAAAAGATGTGTGGGATACTACTCCAGTTGATACTGTAAGATACCAAAAACAAGTAGGAAAATCGATATGCCTATCTCATACCAAGCCAGATATATACTATGCCACTAGCCTTACTAGTCATTTTATGCATCAACCTACTGATGAACATCTTAAAGCTGCTATGAGAAATCTCAGGTATTTGAAAAACACACCAGGACAAGGCTTGCACTTCAGAAAGACACAAGACAGACCCATAACAGTATATACAGATGCAGGTTGGGCTGGTTCAAAGACAGATAGGAGGTCCACTACGGGTTATTGTACATGTGTGTGGGGAAAATTGGTAACCTACAGAAGCAAAAAAGCAAGGAGTAGTAGCTAGGAACAGTGCAGAGGCAGAGTTACGGGCTTTGACATTGGGACTATGTGAAGGAATACGGCTTAAGGCAATTGTAGCAGATCTTAGGCGGGAGAAGTGATAATATCTCAGCAATCAATATGGCAGAGAATCCAGTTCAACACGATAAATCTAAACACATGGACATTGATAGACATTTCATCAAAGAAAAGCTTGAAGACAAATTTATCCCTAGAGCATGTATCCACTAAAGATCAGCTGGCTGACTTTCTGACCAAATCAGTCTTAATCCAAGTATTTCAACATTTATTGTCCAAGCTTGGTTGTATTAATATCTACAACCAAGCTTGAGGGAGATGTAGAAATATACTCATGTAAAAGAATAGATATATAGTAAAATAAATGTGTTTTTCTATACATAGATAGTAGCGATATCATTTAATTAAGGGTGTAGATATGGCTTTCTAACACATGTGTGTGGTTGCGTACATTCGACCCCCCGTATCCCGTCATAGGCGGGAGTCTCTAAGGCAATAGGGTAATGTTATTGTTGTTGTTGTTGTTGTTGTTGTATATATGGCTTTCATAAAAAGGAGATCACATTGATCTCATATCCTGAATTCAAATAGTTGTTTATAATAGAGAGGTCCGATTGATCTCTTATTAGTATGCTAGTAGGCTATAAACAGGTGAATGTATTCTACTAAGTAATACGTAGATTGCTTTTTCTTCTTCTTAAAATCTTTAGTACCTGTGGTATCTGTTAGCTTTTTTTAGAAACTCTAGTCTCAATATGCGAAAAGGACAATAGGATAGATGTGTTATTCTTCACACACTGTCTTCTGTATATGGTGGACGAGGATCTGACTGCTCATGGTTGGAGGTCTATATGCTGTGGTCCCTGGTTGTATTTCACAATTAATCACAACTGTGAAATTTCAGAAGGTTTTATATATATGTATGTATGTGTATGCATTTGATTTACTGCTAGGATTGGTCAGCTAATTCTTCTGCATGGTATCCTCTTGACTTTTTTCCTTGCATTCAATTGTGTGCGTGTGCTAGCGCATGCATTGTTTTCCTTTTAGGCAATGCTGATAACTATTTTATCTTCCTTGCATTTGAGCTTGAACCGTGCTGAGACTCTACTAAGCTTTTGTTGATTGAAACCATTTTTCTGCTGCATCTTCCCAAAGGATTATCAAAATCCCTAAAAACTTATCAAATCTACAGGTTGGACACAACTATTTCTGGGTCATCGAAGCAGGAAAGCAATGAAGGCAGTCGCCTATTTAAAGTTATGGCAAAATCCTTCTCCAAGCGATGGCAAAATGGAGAAATAAGCAATTTTCAGTACCTCATGCATCTAAACACTCTTGCTGGTCGTGGGTACAGTGACTTAACCCAGTACCCAGTTTTTCCCTGGACTCTAGCCGATTATGAGAGTGAGAATCTGGATTTCTCAGACCCCAAAACATTCCGTAGGCTTGATAAACCAGTTGGATGTCAAACATTAGAAGGAGAGGAAGAGTTCAGAAAAAGGTTGCTTTTCTTGTGCTGATCGACTACTTCCCTTCCTTGCCTTTTTGTTCCTTTCCTTGAGTATATCTTTTCTCATGTGCTTGTGAACTCTGTGATTCATGATTCAGTTTCTTTCTGCTTCTTCCTTCTCCTTTAGGTATGAGAGCTGGGATGATCCTGAAGTTCCCAAATTTCATTACGGTTCTCATTATTCTAGTGCTGGGATTGTGCTCTTTTATCTCATAAGATTGCCACCATTCAGTATTGAAAACCAACAGCTACAGGGTGGCCAGTTTGATCATGCTGACCGCCTCTTCAATAGTATAGGAGATACATGGTTGAGTGCTGCTGGAAAAGGCAACACATCAGATGTCAAGGAGTTGATTCCGGAGTTTTATTATATGCCTGAATTCCTTGAAAACAGGTTCAATCTTGATTTGGGGGAGAAACAATCAGGAGAAAAGGTTAGTTTCAATTTTGAGTTCACGGTTTTGGAGTTGCAGCAACTGCTCCTTTCCTATCACATCTCTGCCCCAACACCGTAACAAAGTATCTTGTTTTTGTTAGGTAACTGATGTCATATTGCCCCCATGGGCAAGAAGTAGTGCGAGAGAATTCATCAAGAAGCATAGGGAAGCACTGGAGTCGGACTATGTCTCAGAGCATCTACATCACTGGATAGACCTTATCTTTGGGTACAAGCAAAGAGGGAAGGTAGGCACATTTTGTACTTCGAACTCTGTTTGCGGTTTGACTTTTTTCTTCTGGGTTTTAGACTTTAGTACATACCAGAGAGCAGAATGTCTATGTCTAAGGTTAAAGTATTTTATCCGGCTACTTTTTATCCATCAACCATTTCTAAAACCCTAACTTCTCCATGACTTCTCTTCATTGATTCCATCAATAACGGGAAACTAAGTTATAATATATTTGAGTGACAGGTTCATCATTTGTTTTCTCTATAAGCTCACTTTTATATCAAAGAGCACCTTGTCTTTTATTGGTCAAATATGTTCCTTTCTTATTATATACTTATATATATATATATATATATATATATATATATATATATATATATATATATATATATATATATATATATATATATCTGTGTGTGTGTGTGTGTGTGTTGACGTTATGAGGATTTCTTTGGCATTCTAGTCAAAAGTTTCTTCTGCTCTACGAAAATATGCTTTCTTTTCCACAAGTATGCATGTTTTGATCTCACTTATCCCTTTAGTATTTTGTATCGGGTTGATTTTGAACTTTGAAATTTGTGGTTATGTTTAATAGGCTGCCGAGGAGGCTGTGAATGTTTTCTATCATTATACATATGAAGGCAGTGTTGACATAGACTCGGTGACAGATCCTGCAATGAAAGCTTCAATTTTGGCTCAAATCAATCACTTTGGGCAAACACCAAAGCAACTCTTTCTTAAGCCACATCCCCAAAGGCGGTCTGACAGGAAAATTCCTCCTCATCCTCTCAAGCTTTCTCAGCATCTTGTCCCTCAGAAGGTTCGGAAGATATCATCCTCTGTATCGCAGATTGTCGCCTTCAATGACAAGATTCTTGTGGCTGGAGCAAAGAATTTGCTGAAGCCCAGAACATATGCCAAATATATCGCATGGGGTTTTCCTGATCGCAGCTTGAGGTTTATTAGCTATGATCAAGATAAGCTTCTGTCTACTCATGAAAGCCTTCATGGAGGTTGCCAGATCCAGTGTGCGGGTGCTAGTCATGATGGTCAAATTTTGGCTACTGGGGCAGACGATGGTTTAGTTAATGTTTGGCGAATAGTAATAGATGGACCTCGGGCACTGAGACGGCTGCAGTTGGAAAAGGCTCTTTGTGCCCACACAGGCAGAATAACATGCCTTCATGTTAGTCAACCTTATATGTTGATCGTGAGTGGATCAGATGATTGTAGTGTAGTGCTATGGGATCTTAGCTCTTTGGTCTTTGTTCGGCAGCTTTTCGAGTTTTCTTCTCCAGTTTCAGCTCTATTTGTGAATGACTTGACTGGGGAAATCCTCACTGGGGCCGGGGTTACACTTGCAGTCTGGAGCATCAATGGTGACTGTCTAGCTCTAGTTAACACATCACAGCTTCCTTCTGATCTCATCGTCTCACTTGCTGGTTGTACCTTTTCTGACTGGCTGGACACTAGTTGGTATGTTTCTGGTCACCAGAGTGGAGCTGTTAAGGTATGGAAAATGGTTCATTGCTCTGAAGTCTTTGATCAGATGAAACAGAGTGAAAGCTATTCTGGAGCAATCGCGATAGGGAACAGAGTGCCCGAGTATCAGCTGATCTTGCACAAGGTTCTAAAGTTTCACAAGCATCCCGTAACTGCCATTCACTTGTCTAGTGATTTAAAGCAGGTGCTGAGTGGGGATTCTGGCGGCAACGTGGTTTCATGGACGCTGCCAGACGAAAGCTTGAAATATTCAGTCAATCGGGGGTGAGTTTCAGAAATGCAATCTGGTGTTTTGCATTCTCTACCGCATGGCAGCATCCGATTCTCCAGTGTCCCCAAATTGGTTGCCGTGGTATTTCTCTGGAGAAAGAGGAAATGGTCGCCAGATGCTGCTTCAGCATGAAATATTGGAGATCGCGGTCGCAGGCGGAGGACTCTGAAACAAATTCATTAGGATGACATGAGCGTGTAGATCCCATACACAGTGAAAGATGTTGGCGCTTAAGATGCCTTGTGGTCCGAGTGCCTCATTGCTTCATGTATGGGAGGCAGACTATGGATTGGCTTGCAAATCATAACCTTACTAGTGAAATGATGGAAGGGATTCATCGCGGCTTTTGGATCCGAAGGTATGCATTCCCTGAGGTGTTGTACATATGTAGGCAAATGAGTGATAAGGAGTTTGTATAGAATGTGTTGGGAGTATGCGGTTGCTTTGAGAAGTTGATGACTGACTCGCTTAGCGAGGTGCCTTTTGGGCTTGAAAATTCATTTTGGAAGAAAAGAGTGCAACAGAGAGGGGGGGGGGGGGGGGGGAGAGAGAGAGAGAGAGAGAGATTTCTCATTTGTAGCCCTCATCTATAATTGCGGTATGTAAATTACTTTTGTTCATGTAAAAAGAAAATGAGAGAAGATGGGTTTTTCCTCTTTCCCTTCTTCCCAAGTTCAAAAGAGAATTTGTGATTGTAGCTTGAATAATCCTCCGTGGAAAGACTTATTTCCGCTGTTTAAACCAAAAGGCCCAATAATTGCTTTATGTAACTTTATTAACCTTCAAAGAATAACACGACTCCCTTCGTCCCTTGTTATCCCATAATTAATGTTTTATAATGTGTCTTCTTTTCGGAATCCATGCTATTGTATACTTTAATTGGTATTTTTATGAGAAGCATAGTAGAACATGTTTTGTCATAATCTTTTTTAAGGTATCAAATATTGTGCTACTATATAATTGACTTTGTTGTTATATTTTCTTTTTAATACGGCAAATACATAATAATTTGTTTTCGGTTGATTGTATTGTATTGTATTTTCTTTTTTTTTATATCATTAATACATCATTATACATGAATATATTCCAACAACGACAGATTCTTCTTTTTAATTCTTCCGCACTGAGAAGAAGAGTCTGTTTCAACCAAATTATTTTAGTATTATAATTGTAAAATGTAAAAATATAAACTGAAGTGAAACTTTAGAATCCAAATATTTATACTCAAGTTATAAAAAAAAACTATAAATAGCTACGTGTTTATGGTTATTCTTTGTGAGGGTCATTTCTTTTTTTTTTTAATTTCTTAATGAATTAAATTTTACATCGTTCAAGATATTAATTATGTATCAACCTGCAATTTTGTTACAATAAAAATATTATATTTAAGCTGAGAAGTGAAAGAGGGTGTTTGGCTTAGCTTGGATGATGGGAAGAGATTGAATGTTTCAAATCCCGTCTGTGAGTCGACGAAGGAAATGCAAATTTACCTCTTTCCCATCCCTCCTCCGCCCCCTCCAGCCTACCTCAACAGTCCCTCTTGACATAAACACCACCAGGATCAATGAATTTCACGATTAGTGATTAGAAAATATTGGTGGGCTGTTATGTTTGTTCGTATGAGAGTGTTCCATGGCATATTTGGATATATACAACCAAAACCAGAAATGCAAACCTCTGTAGCCTCCCATGAGCCCTCAGGATCTCCTTCTCAAATGATTTCGTTGATTTGGGCTCCTCCATGAACAGCTGATGAGAATGACATGGGAAACGCCTGCTTCGTTCTATTTTGAGTTTTTGGTGACTAACTACTCGATGATGAGTGACAATGAGTCTTATTCTCAAGGTAGGATGTGTTTGCCTGTGAAAGGAAACGGTAGACATAAAACAACTAATAAGTGAGATTTTTTCGAAGAAGAAGTGTGTGCACCTAGGTGAAAGGGCAGAAGATAAATGGTAGAATTCCAAAATCATCCTTGCAAATTTAAGGAGGGTATAAAAGGACATTCCCGAAGCTTCCACGTTTGCATAGAGTTTGAAGATGAGCCGAATCGTTTCGCGATATGATATACGCAGCTTTACCTAGACACTTTGTGTAAGAAGATGTTGGATAAGGAAAAAAGGTGTCAATGGGGTGCATACTAATAAATATGTATTAAATTATGTTCAATTCTAAAAGTATCATTATGAATAACTAATAAAAATAATGTATTAGTTATAACTGAATAATGTATGGAAGAGAAAATTGTGATAGTATGAGTGATATATAATGTAATAATGTTTCTAAAAGGGTTACGCAAATTAGATCAATAAACTGCATTATTGGAATTGGAATAACACTTCTTCAAATCTGTATGCCCAGTGTCACCCATAAGAACCCAAGACATCAATACTTACTAATGGTGAAAAAGCATTGGGAATATGTGCTCTGGACATTTGAATTTGATTTACTTAAAAGTAAAGCTAAGCTTCATGCTCAATCCTTTTTACAATAATTCGATTTTGGCCAGGGGAGGGGGAGAAAAAGACTAAACGAAAAATGAAGAAAAAGAGACTGTCTAGCCATTCTGAGTGAGTTTTCCGAGGAAAAAAATTATTCCATTGCCGGGAATCGAACCCGGGTCTCCTGGGTGAAAGCCAGATATCCTAACCGCTGGACGACAATGGAATTTGACAAACCTGGTAGAAAATATCGTAATGTAGAAAGATTCTTCCTCTTTGCTGTATTATTTTCTTTCTGTTCTTTGAGAAATTATTTCCGTTTACTTCGATCAAATATTTCTATGGAAATTTATTATTTCGGAAATAAGATAAATGAAAATAGAGTAACAAATCATGTCATAGGAGAGTGGTGAACTTAATTGACAAGTCAAAGCTTCATCGTCAAGTCTATTTTTTGGATCTAAAATACACTAATCCAACAACCTATATATGAATAATTGCAAATATCACATATGAACTAAACCCAAGTTACAAAATGCTTCACGGACTATTTCTGTGTGTATTTTTCCCCCTATCTCTTATGGACTGTTATTGATAGGGGGAGAAAATGTCTAGAAAAATAATTAATGAAAAATGTTGCAACTTCTATTTAGTTGAAGGAAGGTTTTTCCAAATGCCCCACCAATATCTTACAAACTTTTGCAAGGAATGTAAGAAATTCCCTTCTGTTTAATACATCAACAAGCGTGACTCTAGATCTCTCGCATCCTTTGCAACTTATGTGTTAAAAGAGATTGCCTAGAAAGAATTATAGACTCGCATTTAGATTTACTCAATAAAAAACGATACATTAAGATTAAAATATAACTAATGGAGAGAACGTGCATGTAAGTAACTAATATTACTTACTTACTTATCATCATTAAATTTGTTGCATAAAAAATAACGTATGCACAAAATAGTGATGTTGTTCTCCAAAAAAAATATTATTTAAATAAAAAACACTACGATCATGTAAAACAAATATCTTATCATATAATTTATATTGTCAAACCCACAAAGTCTCAATTCTTTGAATCATCATAATAACAAAATTTCAAAATGTGGAAAACAAGAAAGTTTTTTTTCTTTTATTTAAGACATAATTAAGGAATCTTTCTTTCAGCTAGTAGCCCTAGAAAAATAAGAAGGGATCTCGCCGCTCTGATTTGTGACCCTGACCTAGTGTAAGTTCTCTGTCCGACTTATTTCTCAAACTGGCATTTGATTTTTCGACTGAAGGTAAATCTCATACCCATCACGGATTTAATTTTTTTTTTCCTTCTCTATTTTGGTCTGTTTTTTCTCTGTATATTCCTTGCGTTTTCTACTGAAGTATCTGCTTTTGCTATTGGATACAAGTTTCGATGCGAAAATATGTCATAAGACGTTCAAGGGACGAGGCATACAAAAAATTCGTTCATAAAGTGGCCATTCGAGTTTCAGGTCAAGCTCCGATAGTTTAGAAAGATCAGGGTTCAGGGTTTTGGCTGATCCTGCAATGTTTAATGTCCGATGGTATCACGCGGTGTTGTCATAATGGCGTGTTATCGATTTTTTCAGGAGCATTATTTTTTAGAACCGGATTGTTTTTGGTTTTGTTATTGGTAGTCCAGGATGATGTGTATACTTTACTGGATAAAGGTTCTAGCTTCTTCAGCGGGTGTTAGGGTTCTTTGGTGCAAGTTAGCAAACTGCGAGAGTAACACTCGGACATGGACTAAGCTAGCACATCTTTGCTCACAGCATAGAATGCTACTTTGATTTGTTTGGAATTTCGTTGTATCTAGTCAACTATATATCTTTATCACCTCAGATCCATTTCTAATCACTTTTTTTAATTCTCTTTTGCATTTTCAGGTAGGTCAGATTCATGTGGCCGTTGTGTTTTGTTGGCTGCTGAATACTTCAAGCCCTGCAAATAGAGGCATAAAATATGTGAGTATACATTTATGCATTTCGAAGCTATTTGGGAAAGAAACCGGATTCAACCCTAGGACACTGAGAACTAATGTACCAGCTGCAAAATTATCCTGAGAGGGTTTAGAAATCTCTATTCATTCTGTAAAAGTTATTTAAGTTTTTTTTTTTTGATTTCCTTTTTTTTTTGTCCCTTGGATTATAGCCATTTGATCTTGGGTTTTAGATTGACATACTCTTTCTCAAAGATAATTTTGTTAATTTTATGAACAAATTCTGTTATGAAAGATTAAGCTTACGCTACATCCACCAGGTTCTAGTAACCCTTGTAGCTGTTATCCTAAGTCACTCGACTTTGACCAGAAAGTGAAAGGAAAGTAAAATGTACAGTTTTCAGCAATCAAGTTTTTCGGTTTTTATGTCCGGTGAAGTATTAATGGAAGCTCTTCCAGAATTTTTTTCATCTGGTATTTGAAATTTGCAACCTGTATCAATTACCTACTTTCCCTGGAACAGGTGGATTTTGTTACCAACTCTTACTGTGAGTTTTGTGGCGTTCTCTTTAACACTTTTCAGTAGATTTTATCTTTTAATTTGCAGTGGTTTGATATTGACCGACCTTGATTTATAATCATCAAATAAGTATGGAAAAAAATGTAGCAACAGAATAGGCTCTCTTTCTTCTTCAAATTTAGAGGTGGGCTGCTTGATGAGATTTTCATTAAACATACTTATCCATGGTATTTTCAGAGTTTATTTCTGAAGTGCATTTTGATTTCTATGTGATTACACCATTATTATGCTGGATAGAGATGACGAAGAAAAGCAACCCACTTGTTTTTTTGGCTGTGTCAATAGATGGAAGTCCGGCTGAAAAAATTGTAATAAAGGTACTTCTTATCTTAGAAACTGTGTTTGTTACATGGTACACTATCAATGTGCAGTTAAGCCTCAAGAACTCCGTAATTACGCAATTTTGTTATGTTTTTTGGTGGCAGTTATTTGCTGATGTGGTCCCTAGGACTGCTGAGAATTTCCGGGCTCTCTGTACGGGTAAGTTACTCTAGATTATGAAATTTGGGTGTTGGGATTGACTCCACAATGAGATAGTGGTTTTAAATATTGCAGTTTGGTTAGGAACTGTCAGATAATTGTGAGGGTCCTTTCATGAACTATATTAATCAGTGTTGCAAATTGTTTGTTCAATTCCAGTTTCTTCTGTAGGTGTATTTTGAAAGTGTGCTAAGATATATTTTACATCTCGCGAGTCCTGACAATTGAGGAAGCGTGTCATTTGCCTCTTGTCCTGTTCTGAAGGGTAGAGGTGGCAATGTATGCAAATATTCAGTTTTGGCTGTGTAAATGGTGTGTTTAAAACTGATCCTTCCATGTAATAGTCTGACATGAGTCAATATAAGCTCCAAGGGTCGTGCGTTGTTGTTTACTCAGTTACGTATTTATATGAATTAAGTTACTCTTTCAATGCTTGTTTAAAGATCATGTTCAATGTTCCCGTACCGGCAGCCACTTTTGCAATATCTATATCTTACAGAAGTTTTGTATTTTGGGAGGTGATGTGGAGGGGGAAATGTGCATGTGTTTTTGCTTCTGCAAATTTAATTCTTCCTTTAAAAAATTAGTTTGGACACGTATGGAACCAAGTTAAAGAATTTCAAGTCGAAAATTTTTGTTGATTGAACATTAACTTTTCCAATTACCAAGTATTTGGTCCGCTTCGTGATTTCAGGAACTTTAAAACATGGATTAGGTATTCAGGTTGTACAGTAATGTAAAACTCCCAGTTGTTTATAAGTTGGTGTGCTTTAGTTGCAGTGATGTTGTATGCATATTTACAAGTTGCGGATGTCTGTCATTTACTTCCAATATTAACAATTGGTGGTTGATTTGGGCTGCTTGAGAGTTTGGACTTCCTAGTTTTCGCTGTTCTTTTTTAAAACTTTGCTTTCTCTTTCGATCTGTTTGATTAGATTGAATTTAGTTGCTACATATAAGTTGGTTTGTTAAACTTCCTTTATTGTGTGAGGGGGTTGATGTGGAGGTGCTTTATATGACTGCTGTATTGCTGCAAACTGCAGGAGAGAAGGGGATTGGAGCTTCAACAGGAAAACCCCTCCACTTTAAGGGTTCAGTCTTTCATCGCATTATCAAAGGGTTTATGGCACAAGTACGTTCAAGTGTTATTTTATTATGTTATAGGATTGGAAGATACCAGCCGTGGCTGCAGTAGATTTTCTTCTATTTTTTTCTGGCAATATGAATGAACTGTACGCCTCATGAAGTTTGCAGGAATTAAATTTGGAACATACTGATCTGAGAACTTGAGTTGACCAAACTCTCTGTGAAATGTTTGTAAAGGATCCATTTCTATATGATCTATATTTGGCTTCATGCATTTCACACTTGAAACATTTTTCTACCGAAAAAGTAATTTAATCTTGATTTTGTTAGTCCATCATGGTTTGTAGATTTGATGCTTTTATCATTGTAGTTGTTCGCTATGCAAATATCTGTTCAGTTATTCTATGATCTTAGTTTATGTTCGTTTATGTATTTATTTGTCCATGGTTCTTCAGAGCAAAAGATATCTAATCCCTCTTTTTTTTTTCACGGTCAACTGCAGGGTGGTGATTTTTCAAACGGAAACGGTATGAATTTAAATCTTATGGATCTCATACTTTCAAATGAACCAGATGCTCTGGGTGAACTTCATTTCATCTTCATGCCCACACGTGTAAGGCACCACCTTTTAATGGTTTGCAGGCACTGGTGGAGAGAGTATTTACGGAGGGAAGTTTCAAGGTAATGGACAATTTAAAGCTAATGTGGTGATTTTTGGTGGTCTACCTTAAGCTCTACATCTTATTCTCTTTCTCCCCTCACAGATGAAAATTTCAAGTTGAATCATACTGAGGGCGGACTTCTCTCTATGGCAAATAGCGGTCCAAACACCAATGGGTCTCAGTTTTTCATAATTTTTAAGCGTCAACCTCATCTTGATGGGTAATAAGTTGATCATTTAGGCACTAGTTTCTGCTCTAATCTTGCTAAGTTAAAGTCTATTTGTTCATATATGTGTAATATGTGATTCCCTTTATTAGATGTGAATGTGCACGCTCATTTTCCATTTCTCCTGATATGGCAGGAAGCATGTTGTTTTCGGTAAGGTTGTCAAAGGAATGGATATAGTTAAGAAAGTTGAGCAGGCGGGGACAGCGGATGGGAAGCCTTCTGGTCTTGTAAAAATTGTGGATTGTGGAGAGGCATCAGACAAAGTAATGCACGGACAACTTGAAGCTGTAAAAGGTATTCATACGGCTGTTCTTCCAAAAATGGATTCTCTTTGCATATTTCGTTTTCCTACTTCTTTCTGCTGCCTTTGTGTGCAGGAAACAATAAAAAGTCCTCCAAAGTTCCGCCTTCTGGTGATGATTCTGATAGGCAAACCAAAGGAAAGCGCAAGTCAGCAGTGAAAGACCGGAGAAAAAATAAGAGGAGAAGATACTCATCATCTGATTCGGATAGCTCTGAGTCGGTTTCGGATTCGGCATCAGATTCAGGTTCTGAATCAGATTCATACTCTTCCGAGACTGAATCCTCTTCTGGCTCAGATTCAGAGTCTCCTTCCTCGAGCTCTTCCAGTGACGGAAGAGGTAGAAAGAGAAGATCATCTTCAAGCAGAGTGAAGAGTCGTCATAGTCGGAGAAAAGGAAACGCACGAAAATTGGGGAGGAGAGTTCAAAGGCGTAAAAGATCAAGGAGAAGAAGGTATTTGCGTAGCTTGCATCACAACTACTGATCTAAAGATGGAACGTCCTTTAACTGATCTTGCTCTTTCTCAGGCATGAAGAAAGTTCTAGTTCTGAAAGCGATGATAGCCCCAGGGGTAGCAGCAGCAGCAGTGGCAGCTCTGATGGTGATAATGCACGTGTTCGCAGTTCACGTAGAAACGCTTCTAACGCCCATAACAGTGAGTTTGAGGAACTCTCTTGCTTTTTAAATTTGTGACTGTTCCACTTGATTTCATTTATACAAGTAATGTTGTGGCCAAAGAAACTAAATTTTACTGTTGAAATACATCGATCTCGCACAAATTATGCAAAGTTTTCGTGTCCTCAGATGTAGACAAGAAAAAGAAATTGTCAAGTGTTACTGAAGAACAGATGATCTCAGAGCTGCATAATGATGACATTGTCAAATGGACGAAAGACAACTCCATTCACGAAGATTCCTCTCCTCGAGAGGCTAATAGAGTTTTGAATAATGACAAAAAAGGAGGAAAAGCTGACAATGCTGCTGACAGGAATCATGAAGAACCAAATGACACAAGGTGGCTGGTGTCTGCTCTTGTAATTGTTAGGTTACAAGACAATGGTGGTTGTGGTGATGATAGCTTGATGATCGTTTCTTTTAGTTAACGATTTTTCTTTTGTGCTCCAATTTGTAGGAGTCCTAAAACTAGTCCAACGCCAACGCCAAAATTCAGCCGTCGGAGTATTAGCCCAAGTCCCAAAAGAGACACGCAGCCTCATGTATCAAATGATCATGAAGCTAACAGATTGTCGAAGAGAGAAAGAATTTTAAGTGTTTCTCCCCAACGTGCTGCTTCAAATCTGGATCAAGATGACAAAAGTGGTTCCCAGGACGGAGCTTCAAAGCGCGTCAGGAAAGGACGTGGTTTCACCGAACGATATGCCTTTGTAAGGCGCTACCGTACACCCTCTCCAGAACCCACAGCTAAGAGGCCTTATGGTTATGGCGGTAGTTATAATCAAAGAAACCATGATAGGTGACTCCAGGAATATGGTTTCTGTAGTGGATTGAGTATACTGCCACATGTTCACAGGTGATTTGACCTTCAACTTTTCAGGTATTCAAGTTACAGACGCAGCTCACCGCCAAGAAGATTCAGGACCCCGCCAAGAGCTAGGAGTCCCCCAAGGTTGCCTACTACTCGTTTTGAAGCTTGCCTGTTTTGGAGCTTCATGTTCCTGATTCTGTTGTGCTTGATTATATTGATATTGTTTTTCCTTGATCAGAATAATACATATATACGTTTTCTTGGTTAGGTTCCAACGCAGAAGAAGCCGAAGTAGGAGTGTTTCTCGCAGCCCGGATGGTCGATATGGTCGTGGCAGGCGTCATGAAAGCAGGAGCCCAGTGCGTGGTCGCCGTGAAATCAGTGACAGCTTGAAATCACGACTTGGTTCTCGTGTGGATGATGCGGGGCCTGGAGTTAGAGGAAGATCGCCGTCTAGCAATGGAAGCCATGATCGACGTTCTAGGTCACCTCGTGATATTCCAACAAAGCAGAGCACTAAAACCCGATCGCCTTCGTCTTCCCGATCCAGTTCCCCTGGACAGAGGGGTTTGGTGTCATATGAAGATGTCAGTCCCACTGTTGGGAAGAACTAGATTTTTAGGTCAGTATGATATTAGCATGGGGTGCCATGTGTGTGAGATTAGATTTACCTGCCTGTGACCGAAGTCATTTTGTTCCGTTATATGCATTTTTTTTTTCAGTGTTGTTTGAATGTAATCTTAAAACGAGGTTTTAATCTGATTTGGATCAAGGGTTTTCTTTGTCAGTTTCTGTGCAGAAGTGCTGGGTTTTATGAAATTTCAAGATAAGCATCTTTTTCATTTACAATACATTACAGGTACTTCGTAGATAGCAGCTTATGCATGCCATGAAGTGGTCATGAAGCATGAATTGTTTTTATGCATCAAGTTCATTTACCTTGTCTTTTAATGCATGCATGCTGTCAATTGTCTCACTTCACGCTAGACTTATAAATCATGTACATCTACCTCCTTGACAACCGTTGAATCATGTGCATGCTAAATCTGCTGTTCTGAAATCGCGTTCGAACCTGGAACGGTCCTGTCCTATTCTTAGACGATGGTAGACTTGAATTTTCTCCAAAAGAATTGCATAAGCCGTATGCCATGATAGTTGAACACAATCAGCTAGAGCAAATTTTGGTTATGGCCAAAAAGGTCGACATATATATAGGAAAACTCAGACCGAGAATGAGGTCTGAGAAGGTGCCGGCAAATTACAGAAACTTGTACAGATAAGTGCTTTCTGAAAGCAAGGAAATAAATGCAAAACCACACTCAAATTGGTTGATCTTTTGGCACAATCTGATCTTTCAGCCACATATAAATGGGAATCAAAACAAAGTATGCTCCTGCCGTGGCACCAAGAAGGAAGCGTAGTAGGAAGACAAACGGATTCACCGATTTTGAGACGTCTTCTGCTTTTGGGCCAAGCTGTAATCAAGTGCACAAGTATATCATTCACAAAGTAAACACCAGTGCAGAATGGATAATTTGTCATAAGAACCAAACCTTTATTAAGTGAAAACGTTACGTGGAGCAGAGATTGAAATAGGTAGATGCACAATAAACAAACAATATATCCCAACGACAACAAAAAAAACTATCGCTAGGGTCTCCAACCACTCAGTATATCAGTTTATGGTAGAAACGTGCAACTCAATACCTGCAGAGGTGAGTCGCCAGAAGCAGGTTTTACACCAGTAACAGAGCATCCCATGATGAGGCCATGTCTACGCACTCCACGATACCATTTTGGGCCGATCCTCTTCAGCTGGACATCCTTAAATCCTGCCTTTTCAAACCACTCAATGTACTCTTCCTCCTTAGGAAAGAGCATCCAGACATCAGCAAAAAACCTTGATAACCAAAAAGTCGGGTAAACAGGACCTATTAGACATGCCTTTCCTCCAAGTTTCAAAACTCGATATGCTTCCTTGATTCCACGTTGTGGGTCTGGCCAATACTCGATGCTGAGAAGAAACATACATTCATAAAATTTGAGCTGGATAAATTGACAAGAATGTACTCCAGATATTGGTGTACTTCCACTTATGCTAGTTTTTCTCCAAAATGAACGAACTTGTAATTGAACCTTGGACCAAATACAAGATACAGAATTGCTTCCAGGAAGCAATCGATTTAGCATGGTGTTTCATATGCAACATTTGTCTACATGGATTAAAAGAAGTCCAAGATGAAAATGAGTTGAACTTCAATAGGCCATGGTGACAGCAAAACCAGCAAGATGGACCCAACTACAAACATTAAACTTATCCTGCAGCTGATTGAAGTCATAGAATCTAGAACTAAAGGAGACAGATCAAAAGAAATCATAAAATGTACCTCCCAGCAGATATATATCTATCAGCATAATCAGTTCTAAAAGGTAGATCCTCAGCATCACCCTCAATTATTTTGCATTCTTTGAGGGGCTCTTTTTGCTTAGCCTTTGCCAGCTGGTGAGGAGACTGATCAAGAATGGTGACATTATTGGCATCGACGTTCTTAACAATCCCCAAAGTAGTAAAACCTGTCCCTCCACCAACATCCACCACAATCATATTCCTACTGTGAAGATCTGCTGGCTCAAGTGCCTCGTCTCTCATATCTTCAGTCCAATGGCCTGGGTTTATCACATGATCATACACAATTGACAAAAACCTATAGAACCAAAAAGCTTCTTTCTTGTGCTGAATGAATCTTGGTTGTGAAGCAGACCTAGATGCTGAAAGACTGCATCTTGGAACAAGGGTTCTGCTCGTGAGGTTCGAATTTCTAGTGCAAGAAACTAAATTAAGTCTGGGGAGATGCTTTCCATGGAAATCTGACCCAACAAAACCCAACCCGGATGGAGCAATTCTTCTAAATGGAGTGACATTTTCAGCTCCATTGAAATTGAGCATGGAAATTGAAGAAGCCATCAATGAACGAACAGTGAAAATTCGACTAGTACAAAAGCTGTCGAGAGAAACCAATCAGCGAAATCAAGATCTTCAGCAGTTAAATAGAGGTCTTCACATGATTAAGCGAAAAGGGTGTCAGAAAAAACAATAAGTCGCTGTTGGTGCAGCAGGTGATTAACAACCATAGGCTTCGAGTAGCGACAAGGGTACGGGAACAGAAGTTTGTGGATAATGGTTTTTCTGAAATCAAATTGATATTTTATCCCAATTACTGTAGTAAGCTCATAGCATATATTTCTTTAAGAAAAACTGATTTATTATTTTACTTTTGGCTGTGTAAACGATTTGATATAAATACATACATGGTAAAGCTTTATTCCCCTTAGGTAAAAGTTCTGAAGTATTCATAAAATCATACATAAAGAGATAAAAATATGTCTAAACTAAAAGAGCAAAAGCCTAAAGACAGAGAGAACGAAGATTTGTGATTAGCAAACAATAATTACACATATGTTTTTGGTGAATCTAGTCATTTTGTAATTACGTCTATAAATTTTGACATTTTACGTTTACGATATGTGCAATCAAAAGCTATAGTTATATGCACTCAAAAGTTATAGTCAAAAGTATAATCCAATAAATATAAGTTGATCGACACAACTTGATGCAATTTTCATTATGGATCACCAGAAAACAACCAATGTGCGTTTCTAACACATGGGTATGGTTGCGTACATCCAATCTCTCATACCACGTCATAGACGGAAGATTATAAAACAATGAATCAATGTTTTTATTTTATATCTGAGACAACATATTGCGGATTTAGCATATTTGTGTTTGCCAAAGAAAGTAATGGGGAAAAAAGCGTATTTGTCTTCTGCATGATTTAAAGATATCGAAAGTTCTTTATATTAGATTAATATTATGGAACATGAATACATGTTTATAACAATTCTAAGTCTTTACATGGACCAATAAAAGAAGGAAAGAATATGTAGACAAATTAAGTATTTCAATATTCTTTTTTATTTTTATCAATTCACCTCAATAGTGTTTCTACAAATGTATTGCAATACAGCACTCGTTAATTAGAAAAAAAAATTCTATACTTTGTTAATGGGAGATAATACCTAATAAGTCTAAATGGTAAAATATTTAATAAGATAAGAGTCATGCAAATATCTCTACCTTTAAAGTATTAACAAAGGGAAACGTCATCTGTATAGATAATTGAGGTGAGACCCAATTAATGAATATTAACAATCAAACTCCTATCATCATCCTCATACCATGTATATCCCAACGACAGAAAAAGCTATCGTTAGGGTCTGGGGAGGGTGAGCGGCAGACAAACAATACTTCTATCCTTAGGGATATAGAGTTTGCTTCCAGTGAGACCTCCGGCTCTGGCTGTAACTGCATAAATGACACAATAATAGGAATATGACGTGTTAATGTGTTAGAATAATCAAACTCCTATGATTATTACAAAGACCTCCAATGAAATCTATACTTTTACATTTACACGCTATAAGATTTGAAAATTTACAAACTGTTCTCTTCAATGTTTCATTACCATAAAGCTAAATAAAACTCCACCAAAGACTTATGAAAGTAGACATAAATTTAGGACCACATTTCACGGCGTTTTCTGAAACAGGAGAGGCACCCATTCATAAAAATACGTTGAGACATCTATTCTAATTACTTACATGAGCAAGCTTTCTGTTGCCATCTTCCATGTGGTCCTCAACCTTTTGTAACACTAATTTTTACCCTGAAAATCTCCATCAGAATTGCCATCCAATCTTCCACGCATGTTCATTCGTGGTAAAAGATTGTACTCCAATAACGAATATTTTTATTGTGTAGCTTCATAAATTCTGCATATGATATAAATTTTACTAAAAGTCTTGTCGGCAAAAGGTTGAACCCCAACCCCAAGGGCCCCCACTGTCCTCGCCCCAAGGAACTTTGTGGAGGATGTAAATCAGGAGTTCAGCGGCCTCCTAGGCTGAGGGAGATCTCACACAGTTGCGCCACACAAGGTGCCCCTCCACAAACCAGTCATTTGGCCTGGCAGCAGAGAAACACTCACACTGTGCGTGTCCCTGGATTCGAACCCATGACCTCTTGTCGGCAATACCCAACCCGAATACCAACTGAACCAAGCCCTGGGGGCAAATTTTACTAAAAGTCTGGTGCACTAGTGTTTGTAAAAACCTAAACTTAAATCTGAAAACATAGCTCAAACTCCTATACTTTAACTGTCAAAAATCGAACCAACATCAATGGTTTCCGTAACAAAGTATAGAAACAAGCCCAGCTGAGGTGTGTCAAGCTCAAACAAGATGCGCCGACCTGAATATAGGAGTAGCCATGATGGGGAAAATAAGACAAGTGACTGAAGTAAGTCAGCCGTGCTGAGCTGACCTGAATATAGGATTGGCTGTTGAGTAAGAATGGATGAGCTGAAGCTGTGCTGAATTGACGAAGTTCTACTAACGGGCTAAGGTGATTAAGACAAAAAAAATAAGGTGATTAAGACAAAAAAAAAAAGAAATGAGATGAAGAGTAGCAAAGAACTAAGAGTAGTCTAAGTGGAGAAAGATAACAAAAGATAACAGGAGTAAAGATGTGGTGAATCGATGACGAGGTGAAATGACGCACCTTTACCATTTTCTCTCAATTTCACCAATATGGTATTCTCCATTAAGAGTGATGTGACCCTTTCTAAGAGAGACACATTATTCACTTTTAACAATTTTACTCCTACTTTGATTATAAATTTTTTTTATCGGAAATGAATGATTAAAAACCTAAAATCACCTACTCATTATTTAGATGATTATAAGCCTATTATTTCTCATTTTTAATTGATAGAATCTAATCACAGTTAAGTCCAGAAATGACAGCTCAATATGTTCTAGCTATCAATATAATAGAACCTAATCGTAATTAAGTCCAAAGATAACACCTCACTATGTTCTAACTAGCAAAATAATTGGACTAAAAGCCCAATTTCTCCAGCACTGGTTCTGGTACATACGGTTGCATGTTTAATCACTTGTTTGCTAAATATGTCTCATGAAACTGTCTTACGCAATTGTTAAAATATTTTTAAGGGGAATTTAAAATTTTTTTATGTCTCAAAGAAGTCTGTTGGTTTTTGCATATTAATATTAGAATTTCAAGGTAAAAATAAATAAGCATACAGATTATATCAACATGACCTTCATTTTGCAAGGCCAAGCTACCTTGAAGATCAAGCAAGTTTACTACGGTGGATTCTACACTGAATTGAGTGTAGAAGGTATTTTAGAAGCACAGTAGTTTAGCCCTGCCAAGAAATTGAGTCACATAGTGCACCAGCCATTGAAGCAAACAAAAGTTATCACTACAACACCTAACTACAACAGAAATAAGGAATTTAGAGTCCAACCAACATACAATTAAGAACTTGCAAACACAAAGTGTACACATTCCATAAGTCAAACCATATCTATGTTAAAAGCCAGGAAGCATCCTCAATCCTTGGTGGTCTTGTTGATGAGGGACTTGTGAATGTGAGGGATGACACCACCACCAGCAATTGTCCCTTTAATAAGGGTGTCAAGCTCCTCATCTCCCCGAATAGCCAGCTGCAGATGCCTTGGAGTAATACGTTTAACCTTGAGATCTTTGCTTGCATTTCCAGCCAATTCAAGCACCTCAGCAGTTAGATATTCAAGGATTGCAGCTGAGTAAACTGCAGCAGTTGCACCAACTCTTCCATGAGCAGAGGTCCTAGTCTTCAACTGGCGATGGATACGACCAACAGGAAACTGATATGCATTTCACACAACGATAATATCAAAGACAATTTCCATAAAATCCCTCTATTATGTGTGAGTGCAAATAAGCATTAGAATACACAGTGCAAAGGGGTAACTCTACAGCATTGCTATACATATTAGAGTTACAGAAAACTCAAAGCACACATTAAATCCAAGAACAGCCACGCACACATGTTATAATTTCTAAACAATATATCTTTGTGCACCAAAAGATGGAATAATCATAAAGGGTATACAATCTACATGTCATACATCACAATGATATCACAACACGTCAACCTACATGAGTAACGCTAATCTTAAGTCTCGGGTAACTGCTTAATCTAAGCCTTAATCATTCTAACAGGCATGGTTCTTGGATTCTCAAACTATAACATACTTTTATACCCACGTGTTTGGCTCTCTTGATGGAATTTACATAGTAAATCCATTACCCGAGGATCACTTAAGAGAACACAAAAGCAAAGTAAATAAATGCGGAAGTGTACCTTGCTCCATTGATTATGCTGAGGTAGTTCTGACACGTGCGTCAACTGTGTCTTCCAAGGAATACACGAGCCCACCAGTTGTTGAGTTCACTAAATAGTATCAACAACTATCACTACTATTCCCGATGGAAAGAATAGATAGTGTGTAACCCTCTCAAAGTGTTTTATATATATGAAATATATGTATGTTATGACTTTGCAAATGAGCTTTTTCTATCCCACCCTAAAAGCTTTCACTGCACACACATATATATATAGGATGGAATAGTGAAATATATTCCAACGTTTTAATTGAAGTTAATGTAGTCCATTAATTCAAATGAATGCAATATTTCCATCGAACGTTTCTTTATATTCAATGTTTGAAACGTTCTGAACATTCAATTGATCTAATTGCTAAAAAATGTTTCTTGCATTAATAAATTATACATATATTAAAAAGATTAAAACACTTCGAGAAGAATACTCGTGGGTTCTTGTCCCTCGGGGACCAGATGTCATTAATAATACGGTCTTGACTTTACGAGTCCTACCATCAAAGACTGTAACCGTACGACTGTCTACACATTTAGTGATCCATTCAGATTACACTGTGTATCCACTAATCTACCGAAGTGATCACTTAACGTGTGGATACGTACAAATATTACGTAACATTAGTAACATATAATATATAACATACATAAGTCCACATATGTTTGATATGTAACTTTAGTCACATGTGTCGTGCACTACACGTATGAACATATCAAATCCAACAATCTCCCACTTGGACTATGTATGTTTATGTTACTTATTTGAGCTCCTTTACTGAATGTCCAATAGTGTAATCAACTTAGTCCGGTCCACTCAGTCAATGCCAATAAGAGAAACAAGCAGTACATCGCCACACTTATGGGTGACGGGTCCCGAATCATGAATCATGATACCAACATTAACTGAATGACATGGATGCTAGAATGGATGTGTAGTGTGGAAATTACATGCTATGTGATTATACATGTCAATTTCCAACTTGGTCCTACTTAATGAGATCGACAGAATTCAGAATGAAAGTCACAAATAATGTACAATCCTGAAAACTGCAGTAAAACTGAAACTGTAATGTACATCATAATGAATGTCTGAAACAATATTATTTATTGAGCACTACATAATGTATTAACAGGCTCCCACTAAAGTTGAATATCTTTGGCTGTACTAATACCCATACGAGCCACATGCCCGTGAAACACCATAGGTATTACCCCTTTGGTCAAGGGATCGGCCACCATAAGATCTGTGCCTATATGCTCAATGTTGATCAGACCATTCTGAATTCTTTCTTTAACAGCCAGATACTTGATGTCTATGTGTTTCGACTTAGACGAACTCCGGTTGTTATTTGAATATAGCACCGCAGAGTTATTGTCACAATAGATTCTCAGAGGTCTCTGAATAGTCTCAACAATACGCAGCCCTGTGACAAAATTACGAAGCCATATCGCTTGACTGGAAGCATGGTAGCATGACACATACTCAGCTTCCATGGTAGATGATGCAACTAGCGATTGCTTTGCACTTTTTCATGAGATAGCACCTCCTGCCAGCAAAAAAATGTAGCCACTGGTAGACTTCATGCTATCCTGACATCCACCGAAATCGGAATCTGTGTACCCAATGATCTCTAGCTTTTCAGATTTTCGATACGTCAGCATGTAGTGTTTTGTCCTTTGTAGATATCGCAGTACCCTTTTGGCTGCTATCCAGTGATCCATACCCGGATTACTGAGGTACCTGCCCAGCATTCCAGTGATGTATGCAATATCAGGTCGTGTACAAACCTGGGCATACATGATACTCCCTATCGCCGAAGCATATGGAATATCCTTCATTTCCGATCGTTCAAGTTCTGTTTTGGGGCATTGTCTTAGACTGAATTTGTCTCCTCTTGCTACTGGGGTATCAAAAGGTCTGCAATTTTCCATGCCAAATCGCTTGAGCACCTTATCGATATATGTCTGCTGTGAAAGACCCAAGATACCTAAAGAACGGTTTCTATGTATCTTAAGTCCTAGCACATATGACGCTTCACCAAGATCTTTCATCTCAAAATGTTTATATAAGAACTTCTTGGTGTCACGTATCATATTGATATCGTTTGCTGCAAGCAGTATGTCATCAACATACAGGACCAGAAATGCAAACTTACTCCCACTAAACTTGTGGTACACACACTCGTCAACCTGATTTGCCTCAAAACCGAATGAGGTGATAACTTGTGCGAACTTAAAATACCACTGTCGAGACGCCTGCTTAAGCCCATAAATGGATTTCTTAAGTCGACAAACCATGTGTTTAGGATCTCCCACCTCAAAACGAGGTGGTTGAACCATGTATATGGTTTCATCGATGTCACCGTTTAGAAAAGCGGTTTTAACATCCATTTGATGTAACTCAAGATCAAAATGTGCCACTAAAGCCATGATAATCCTGAAGGAATCCTTCGTCGACACTGGCGAAAAGGTTTCTGTATAATCTATGCCTTCTTTCTGGGTAAACCCTTTTGCAACAAGTCTAGCCTTATATCGTTCCACATTACCCTTTGAATCTCGTTTGGTTTTAAAGATCCATTTACAACCAACCGGTTTCGAACCTATGGGTAATGACACGATGTCCCAAACTTTGTTGTCATGCATAGACTTAATTTCCTCATTCATAGCTTCAATCCACCTTTCTGAATTTTGACAATGTATGGCCTGATGAATATTTATTGGATCATCTTCCATCACGCCTATGTCAAATTCGTGTTCTTGAAGATATACCACATAATCATCTGATATGGGATTTCTCCTTTCACGAGTGGATCGTCTTAGTGGTACATGTTCTTGAGGTATTGATGGTTCCTCTATCGCATCAGTAGCTCCTCGTTCTTCAGAAACGATTTCCACAGGTTCCTGTGGACAAGAACTACTAGGGATTACATCGTTAGATGCGTGTGTCTGTAGTGGAATCTCACCAACGATTGGTTCAATTCGTATGTTTACACCATCAGAACGATGTTCATCTAATTCAGTGATCTGCTGATGCAAACCATTTCCCCCCAGAACCAAAATATCCTCAAAGAACTGTGCAGAATTTGTCTCGAATATACTTTTGCTAGTGGGATCATAAAATTTGTAACCCCGTGACCTCTCGGCATAACCAACAAAATAGCAGCTGAGCGTTTTAGTGTCCAGTTTTCTTTCGTTTGGCCTATAAGGCCTAGCTTCAGCAGGACAACCCCATATTCGGAAATGAAGTAGACTAGGCTTTCGTCCAGTCCAAAACTCATATGGAGTTTTATCAGTCGCTTTAGTTGGTACACGATTGAGGATGTAGGCTGCAGTTTTAAGCGCTTCTCCCCAGAGAGATAATGGCAACGTAGTTTGACTGATCATACTACGAACCATTTCCATTAATGTGCGATTGCGCCGTTCAGCTACACCATTCATGGAAGGCGTGCCTGGCATGGTGTACTGTGGTACAATGCCGCACTCCTCTAGGAATCTGGCAAAAGGCCCTGGACATTGTTCACCTGATCCGTCATATCGACCATAGTATTCACCTCCACGGTCTGATCTAACGGCCTTAATCTTTTCATTGAGTTGTAACTCAATTTCTGCTTTATAGACTTTGAACATGTCCAAAGCTTGCGCTTTGTCTTTGATCAAGTATATGTAACCATAACGTGAGTAATCGTCGATAAAGCTAATGAAGTATGTATGGCCATTTCGGGTGGCTGTATGAAATGGACCACAGATGTCTGTATGAATTAGCTGTAGTACACTCGACGCACGATTGGCTTCATATTTGCGGACTTTGGTTTGTTTTCCTTTAGCACAAAATATACATGATCCGAAATTCGTTGTGTCTAAAGGATCGAGAATTTCATTTCTGACTAGACGTTCAATTCGGTTTTTCGAAATGTGGCCTAAACGTCTATGCCATAACGTTCCTGAATTCTCATGAGTTAATTTTTGCTTAACGTTTCAAGTACTTGTTTGCAAGGTTTCTTGAGTTGAAGCGACATTCATAGAATAAAGTCTATCTATCTCGGACAATTGACCGCAACCAACCAATTTAGATGCAAGAAACAATCTGAAGGTGCCATTCCCAATATCACAAAAATAACCATCTTTGTCTAAACGATAAAAGGAAATTAAGTTGCGTCTGAAAGACGGTACAACATAAGTTTCATGCAAATCTAAATAATAGCCAGTAGTCAGCAATAGTCTGAAGTGCCCAATAGCTTCAACCTTTGCCCTGCCATTTCCTGAGTAGATATATCTCTCAGCTGGATTTGGCTTTCGATGGCTCAGGCAACCCTGCAAAGACACAGATAAATGGGTTGTTGCACCCGTATCAATCCACCAAGTGTCTTTAGGTACTGAAACAAAATTAATCTCTGTACAAACCAAAGCAGAAGATGTACCTCTCTTAGCAAGCCAAGAACGAAAACCGGTACAGTCTTTCTTCACATGTCCCTTCTTTTTACAGAAGAAACAGGCGGGGCCCGTATCCGACCCTTTGGCAGCAGTCGGTTTTGCCCTTTTATCCGCCTTCTGAATGCCTTGATCTTTAACTGCTTGTGCAGCCTTGCGTTTCTTTCCACCATTCTTTCTCTTGGTGGTGGTGACGTGCACACTTGCAGCGGTTTCGTTCTGAAGCCGTTCCTCTTCCTGAACACAGTGAGCGATCAACTCATTCACTGACCACTTCTCCTTTTGGCAGTTGTAACTTACCAAAAAGTGGTTAAACTTAGGAGGAAGGGAGTTAAGGACCATTACCACCAGCATGTCATCAGACACGTCCAGTTTCATGCTCCTCAACTTAGAAACCATATGAGACATCTCCATGATGTACTCCCGTATGCCACCATCACCACGATACTTGTTTGAGCAAAATTTCTTTAAGAGATTACCCATTTCGGTTTTCTCATTCCTCATGAATCTTTGCTCAAGCTCAGCCAAAAATTCCTTAGCCGTGGTGGATTCTGAAACAGACCCCCTGAATGCCTCAGGAATGGTCTTCTGCATGATCTTCAGACATATACGATTGGACTTTAACCAGCGAGCCATAGTATCCTTATGCTCACTAGTGCTATCATCATGTAGCACTGCTGGTCGGTCCAACTGAAGCGCAATGTCCAGATCGGCTAACCCCAAAAAGATCTCTAGTTGATCTTTCCAAGCCTTAAAGTTAGAACCGTTCAACATCGGAATATTATTAACACCGGAAAAGATTGCTGAAATAAAAGGAAAAACAAAGAACAAAACAACACATAAGTCAATATCAACTGCAATAAAATGTAAATTAAAATCAAGTATAGAACACTTCCATCTCCCAAAAATCTTTCAATGTTAAGTGCTCTTTGGAGTCTCATTAACATTGTCCAACAATTGGGGTGTAGAAATTGATGCAACGATACACCATACGTAAAGTAGTCACCTTCCTTTGGGCCGATGAACTAGTCACGTATTCCTTATTATCGCCGGACTTTTTCAATTACTACAATGTGATATATGTGACTTCGACAACTATGTCTTCCTTTGGGCCGACTAATAGCTGTGCGAAGCACATATCCACCTGTCACAAAACTTAACAATTGCACATGCGATGATATGATTGCCACACTTTAAGGGGATCATATTAAAGCCATACATTTGTTAAGATGCGTATCCTTATGGTTCTATACACAATTGCAGTTTATCAACTAACATGAAGATTAATGTTTGACCGTAACGTTTCATCCAAATATACGTCTGGTTGAACCCTTGCATTTTCTTCAAACTTTGAGAAGTAAATTCTCAAAATCAAGAAAATAGCGCCTCATTGATAATTCTGAAGACCAATGAAGCTTTATCAATCAAATCTGCTTATGACATAACTTAATGATGAAAACTTCATTGTTCATCTATCACAAGCAAATATATATTTGATTGATAATGATTGTCAAAATAGGTTCATGTCGGTCAAACCGTCCGGTCAAACTGAATAAAATGTATGTAACAACATATCATATAGATAATGCAGTATATGACTACTAGATCAAAATACAATAATGCTGCAACTGTGTCATAATAGTAAGAGTGCATTGTAAGCCAAATCAAACGTAATGTGCATAATAGACACTAAGCACTATAGTGTGGCCAACACGTGTGAAACTAATTATCACATCATGCACTTTTTGTCACACCAACAATCTTGCAACAAAAAACATATTGCAGTGCTATTTGATCTTGTTACAGTAATGCAACTGTATGTAGCATTAAGCAAATTAGCTATATTGATAATAAAGTCACTAAGCTTCAGCAATGCATGCAAAGGAACAAACAAATGCAAATCAATGGAAAAATTCAGCAACCATGTCATTTCCTTCCTCTCTTTTTTTTCGTCAACAGACTTGCGAAAGAAAAAAAAATTTCCTTTATCTTGACAACATTTATGCAGCAACATATAAAAAACATTCAACATATATTCATTATGTTGCACTGAAAAGTTGCAGCAACGTTTTTTTTTTTTTTTTTCTCTTCTTTGTTTTTCCAAAGAAACAGCATCGTTCCTTTATACCTTTAAGAATGCTTATCTGAAGGCTTATAAAATGCTGTACGCAAAACAACGCCGTGTTCTCATTAAGCGGTCTCTGATACCACTTGATGGAATTTACATAGTAAATCCATTACCCGAGGATCACTTAAGAGAACACAAAAGCAAAGTAAATAAATGCGGAAGTGTACCTTGCTCCATTGATTATGCTGAGGTAGTTCTGACACGTGCGTCAACTGTGTCTTCCAAGGAATACACGAGCCCACCAGTTGTTGAGTTCACTAAATAGTATCAACAACTATCACTACTATTCCCGATGGAAAGAATAGATAGTGTGTAACCCTCTCAAAGTGTTTTATATATATGAAATATATGTATGTTATGACTTTGCAAATGAGCTTTTTCTATCCCACCCTAAAAGCTTTCACTGCACACACATATATATATAGGATGGAATAGTGAAATATATTCCAACGTTTTAATTGAAGTTAATGTAGTCCATTAATTCAAATGAATGCAATATTTCCATCGAACGTTTCTTTATATTCAATGTTTGAAACGTTCTGAACATTCAATTGATCTAATTGCTAAAAAATGTTTCTTGCATTAATAAATTATACATATATTAAAAAGATTAAAACACTTCGAGAAGAATACTCGTGGGTTCTTGTCCCTCGGGGACCAGATGTCATTAATAATACGGTCTTGACTTTACGAGTCCTACCATCAAAGACTGTAACCGTACGACTGTCTACACATTTAGTGATCCATTCAGATTACACTGTGTATCCACTAATCTACCGAAGTGATCACTTAACGTGTGGATACGTACAAATATTACGTAACATTAGTAACATATAATATATAACATACATAAGTCCACATATGTTTGATATGTAACTTTAGTCACATGTGTCGTGCACTACACTATGAACATATCAAATCCAACATCTCTCCCCTGGTCCTTAGCCCTTGTGACTTACAGCTAAATAGCTAAATAAATTCAGTAATTTGAGAAGCCCAAAGGACTATATACTTATTCTTCGAGACAACACATCATTCCATGATAAAAATTTCAGATGCTAAAACAATAATCTACTCTAAAAATCAGCAATTATTAAAAAAAAAAGATAATCGTATGTGTTGATAGATATGAACAATTAATCTTTAGTTGGATAAAAGGAGGCACCTGAAGGCCAGCGCGGGCAGATCGAGAAATGGGTCTTTTCTTGTCCTTCTCCTTGCTGGCCGCTGCCGCCGCTGTTGTCTTTCCAGCTAAAAGACCTTTCCCTCCTTTTCCAGCCATTTCAATCCTGCAAATTTGCACTAGAATTACAACAACAAAAAATACAAGTAAAAGTGACGGAAAGATCGATTCTTTTTGCGAAATAAACAAAGCTCAGATCTCCGATGTAGGCTTGTAGTTATAAAGAAGACTATGGAAGTAAAGGTTTGAGTTTAAGTTTACCTAACTGCTAGTGCTAGGGTGGTTGAAAACAGAATGATGAGCCGAAAATTATAAAAGCAAAAGCCTCCTGAGTCTTTTAATTGGGAATTTATTGCTAGCCGGGAGATGGCTTTTGGAGGGATTTGAATGTATAGGCTCGCAGAATTTGGCGCTCACTTTTTTAGGTGGGAAAATTCAAAAAAAAAGACAGCGATTGTCCGTTGTTTTCGATTTGTCCCACGATGTTGTAAGAAGTCGATCAGGGCCCATCCTTATGATCGAGGCAGCGCGATAAGTTTGGTCTCCCCCTGTCTCTCTTGATCTAAATCCACTTTGAAAGTCTTCCGTTGGGTTTTATATTTTGACCCAAACATATTTTATGTTGCAACAATTGTATTCAATTTTTTTCACTGATTAATTTAATTTACACATCCTTTCAATACTATAAAACCATAAAACTGATAGAATGTATGTAGCCCACAATTAAAGAAACTTTATTGAAATAAAATCGATTGAATAAATTGTTTGTCAGTAGTTGTGAAGATTAATATATGTCAAATACATCACGATGTAGTTTTGAATGATCAACGTTCAATTACAGTTTTTAATAAAAACGAGAGAGAAAAAAACTTGAACAGTTTTAATATATGTTTAGAGCCACATAATCTGTAAACAAGAACCGCTATGTGTTGTGTTTCGATTACGATATTATATATGAATTCGTTTATTCACTAACACACGATGCAACGTATCAGCTGACACATATATATACATATATATATACACACACAAACATAATCAATCTACACTTTTCCATCATATAAATCAGTTTAGTCCTATATAATCATTTTTTTGGAGAAGGGGATCATTTCATGTCCTATATAATCATTTGCCCTCAAACCATACACAAGTAACATAACACGGAAAAAAAAAGTATCAATAGCCCCGTATGGAAATAATTTAGTGAAAAAAGTACCAAGATGTTAAAATGACGGTAAAAAAAATAAACCGCCATGTGCGGTTTATGTCCTATCATATATAGTCAATGAGTGTAAGGTATTCAATTTTTTTTAAAGAAAAATATGCCAATTGAAATCATGCTATTAAGTTTTTTTGGATTTTCACTGGACCACAATCCACCAACCATCTAACCGCTTACAACATCTACGTACGAGTCATATTAGATTATGGATGAGAAACATATTATATACTTTATTAATAAAATTATATCATATGGTCCAAAAAAAACCATAATCCATTACCGGTCCATCTTTCAATGAAATGAGCTCCTTATGGCGGATCTATATGAACTATAATCTTTAGACCATAATGTTTCATTTTCTTATACATTTTACAATACATGACCATAATATTTATGCCTTGAAGAACCATGATATATTATTAGTCTATCTTACAATAAAATGGGTCTTGCGTATGAGAACTCAATAAATTTTAAAAACTAAAAGATTGTGTTCTGAACTTAAACCGGATCGGTTAGTCGATATAGACTAAATCGTATAGCCGAACGATTTGGATGAAAAAACCCCGTAAGTAAATAACTTGGTCAAACTCAACCGAACCAGCCGGTTGGACTAGATTTCCATAGAGCTGGGACTGGATTGAACTATTCTTTTCCTTTTCTTTTCTTCTTCTTCTTCTTCTTCTTCTTCTTTTTTTTTTTTTTTTTTTTGAACACCGAAAGGAGAAAAGCAGCACACCTGAAATACAGAATTGGTCTTTACTAGCGCACGCCAACCCACAACCGAAGACCCGATTCAAACTTCAAGAATGTTGGTTGATGCACAAATCCTTCCCACAGTTTATGGAGACTGCATGGTCCGTTTGTCCTGGAGACTTGCCTCGCACAATTCGGGAATTCACAAAACGTATGGAGAAATGGCGTTCGAATGTCTTTGGAAACCTCATGCAACATAGAAGACTGTCAAATCATTCGAAGACACAGCAAGGTTGGAGGAGCAGTTGGTTAAGTAGGGTGAAAGCGAAATTGTGTTGAGATTTATTGTGGACAGGCAATAGGCTTTGGGTGGTAAAAAAGGAGGGAAGGATTGGTTGCTGAAGGCTGGGCTAACGGGCAGAAGGGAAAAAGGCAGTTGGCGGTTAAAAGGTTTAAAATTGGTGAAAAGACAGTTTTGCCCTTTTGTTTAATGCCAACAACAACTTGGTTTAGAGGACTTGTTTGTAATTGCAGGGTCTCCTTCTTCCTCCTAGCTAAACGAGTTGTGTATATATGCTGTAGGCAGTTATCATTTCATAGTGTGAGAAATCTTTGGTTTGTGATAATTCTCTCTCAACTTTCTCCACAATTGAATAAACATTTGTTCTTCATTTCGTTTAAATTCTCGGTTCGGTTTACCTTCATTTGTTATCTCGATTTGTGTTTTTGCTTGATCAAGTAGCAACTCGGTGTTTAATCCGTGTTAATTGCAATTTCATCATGGTATCAGAGCTATAGTTATCTTCCGCACAGGAGAATTCTACTCACTAGGTTGATCTTCGAATAATCTTGTCTTAAAGTGTTTTGGATGATGAGTTCTGCTTCAGCATCTACGAGCAGGAGCAACAATGTCGAAAATCCTGCATCGAATCCATTATACCTGCATCCGAATGAAAGTCCGGCAGCTGTGTTAGTTCAACCACCTCTCAATGGTAATAATTTCCACTCTTGGAGTAGGACACTACGTATGGCATTGACAATTAAGAATAAGATGTGCTTCATTGATGGATCGTTGAGAAAGCCATCAGAGAATGATGATACATACCTCGCGTGGAATCAATGTAATACGATGGTGCAATCGTGGATTCAGAATTGTGTAATTCCAACGATTGCGCAAAGTATCATGTGGTATGAGACCGCTTGTGATGTTTGGAAGGATCTTACGATGAGATTCGCAGGAGGAGATCCGTTCCGTTTGTCTGATTTGATGGAGCAATTCCATGGAGTGAAGCAGGAAGGTATGTGTATTAACGAATACTTTACAAAATTGAAGTCATTATGGGAGGAAATGCTCATTTTGAGACCTATGCCTAGATGTTCATGTAATAGGTGTACTTGTGATATCGTTGGAAAGGTTAGTAAGTTTGTTGAAGAGGATTTTGTCATAAAATTCATAAAAGGATTAAGTACAGAATTTGATGCTGTAAGATCGCAGATCTTCGTTATGAGTCCTTTGCCTAACATCTCAACTGCGTTTTCTATGGCGCTGCAATATGAACGGAAGATCACGTCAGGAGGAGTACTGCCTCAGTTTGCTAATAATCCTACGGCCTTAGTTGCGGATGTGAGTAGTAAGATTGAGCCTGCTAGTTTTGCAGTTAGCAATTTCAGTCCTAGACCACAGAATTCGAATTTTAGAGGTGGTTCTAGAGGAGTGAGCAGAGGTTATCATAATTTCTCACAAAGGCCGGTGTGCACACATTGCGGTATGGCCGGACACACCGTGGATAGGTGTTATAAGAAGTACGAATATCCCCCCGGGTATAAGTCTAAGCCTCAAGTCAATATGGTTGATGGTTGTGCTCAGGAGGTGAGTATGCCAGAAGCATATGAAGTGAGCCAAGTGTTGGCTAATAGCACACCAGCACCTCAACAGCAGGTACCCATGCCTATGCTCACGGTGGATCAGTACAACAAACTGTTGAGCATGTTGAACAGTTCCAGCGTGTCAAAAGTTGATGATGGACATGACTCAGCTGAGTTTCATCCGTCTGTAATGAGTGCTCAAGCTGTGTTGCGTGATGGTAAGGAAGCAGGTAAGCTCTCACCTAATGTTTCTAGCATTTGGATTTTGGATTCAGGAGCTACAAATCATATTTCCTGTTCCTTGTCATCCTTTACTACATATAAGTCTGTTAGCAACTTGTCAGTTAGAATGCCCAATAACACCTCAGCTTTGGTTACTCATGTTGGCACGGTGGTTCTTAGTCCGTTCATTACATTGACAGAGGTTCTGTATGTGCCAGCTTTTTCCTTTAACTTACTATCTTTGAGTAAGTTGTCTTTAAGCTCTCATGTTTGTGCTTATTTCTGTGGTCATAACTGTGTTCTTCAGGACCAATACTCCCAGAGGAAGATTGGTTCAGCTAAGTTGATAAATGGACTCTATCTGATCACTGCTACGCCCAAGTTGTCAGCTACCAAATCAAACAGTCTAATCAGCACAGATTCTTTAGTTGACAAGTGTTTTCCCAGCTGTTTTTCTTCTTGTTCTCATTGTTGTTCTTCTTCTATGTTGTGGCACCTTAGACTTGGCCATCCTTCAGTGGCAAGACTAAGAGAAATAAATAAAGTGGTGCCTTCAGTTGTAGTTACAGATGTAAAACCTCATTGCACTGTCTGTCCAGTGGCTAAGCAGAAGAAAATTCCGTTTCCCGTGTCCACATCTGATTCTAAATTCTGCTTTGATTTAATACATATTGATATTTGGGGTCCATATAGAGTACCTACATTATATGGACAAACCTTCTTTCTTACCATTGTGGATGACAAAAGTAGGTTCACATGGACTTACTTACTCAAAGCCAAATCTGAGGCTAAACAAACCATCCAAAGCTTCTATCAGTACGTTGAAACCCAATTTTCCCAAAAGATAAAAGTTATTCGCTCATATAATGCACCTGAGCTAGCCTTAAACCAATTTTTTTCTCAAAAGGGCATTGTTCATCAAAGGATATGCCCATACACCCCGCAGCAGAATGGCTTGGTTGAACGCAAACAACAACATCTTCTTAACGTTGCCAGGGCATTACGGTTTCAGGCAGATCTCCCTCTTAGTCTTTGGGGTTTTTGCATTCAGCATGCTACTTATCTTGTTAACATTCTGCCTACACCATTGCTTAACAATAAAACTCCATTTTCTATTCTCTATGATCATAGTCCTTCATATTCTGATCTCAAGGTCTTTGGTTGTCAAGCTTTTGCATATAACTCAGCACCACAGAAGGGCAAGTTTGATGCTAAAGCTCTGTCCTGTGTTTACTTGGGGATACCCCTATATACTAAAGGTCATATCTTGCAAAATCTAGAAACTAAAGCTATCTTTGTGTCTCGACATGTGGTGTTTCAGGAGCACGTTTTTCCTTTCAAGTCTACGACTTTACCTATCGTGCCTCCTTCTCATACTTCCTTACCACATCTCATGCCAACGTCCACGACTAGCCCCTTTTCATCTGTGCCACAGGACAACCATCCTTCTGCCATCCTTCCTTTGATCCCTTCTGATCATTCTGAGTCACGATCCCCAGTTCTTCCAACTGAGCCACAGGACAGCCATTTACCTAATACATTGTCTCCTACTCATGTTCCTCACATTGTCATAGATCTGCCACCTTTGGCTTCCTCCAGACCTACCAGACACAGAGAAAAACCTTCCTATCTGCAAGACTATTACTGTAATCTTCTCACTGGCTCAGTCCCTCACTCTACTTCGACGTGCCATCCTATTCATCAATACATGTCGTTTGATTTGTTTTCTCCTGAATATAGAACCTTTGCTCTAAACATTAGTGTCAGACCTGATCCTGTTACTTATCAGGATGCCTCACAGCATGAGTGCTGGTTACAGGCTATGAAACAGGAACTGGATGCCTTGGATGCTAATAAGACTTGGAAGTTAGTGTCTCTTCCTGCAGGTAAGACTCCCATTGGATGCAAATGGGTCTACAAAACGAAGTACCTTGCAGATGGTTCGGTGGATCGCTATAAAGCGCGGTTGGTGGCCAAGGGGTTCACCCAACAGCCAGGGATTGATTACATAGACACTTTCTCCCCCGTGGCAAAATTGACCACTGTCAGACTGGTGTTGGCATTAGCTGCCAGCCAAGGTTGGTTCATTCATCAATTGGATGTAAACAATGCGTTTTTGCACGGAGAATTGTCTGAGGAAATTTATATGCATCCACCTCCTGGTCTTGTTTTGCCTGCCTCAAATATCGTTTGCAAGCTTCAAAAATCTTTATATGGCCTTAAGCAAGCCAGCCGGCAATGGAACGAAAAGCTCACGTGTGCTCTCACTCAGCAAGGCTTTAAGCAGTCTCAACATGATTACACTCTGTTCACTAAAGGTGTTGCAGATCATTTCTTGGTTGTTCTTGTGTATGTGGATGATCTTATTGTGACTAGCCCCTCATTAGCGGATATTCAGCAGCTTAAATCTTATATTCATGCTACGTTTCAGATCAAGGACTTAGGAGATTTGCATTATTTTTTAGGCATTGAGGTGGCTAGGTCAAGGGGGCATTATGTTATGTCAGAGGAAATACGCTGTGGAGTTGTTAGATAACACTGGCTTTCTTGGTTCTAAGCCAGCAAAAACGCCTATGGACAAGAGTGTCAAGCTCCAGCATGGAGACTCTCCAGCCATTGCAGATGTTTCGAGCTATCGAAGCCTCATTGGGAAATTGCTATACTTGACTATCACTAGGCCAGACATTGCTTTTGTTGTGCAGCAATTGTCACAGTTTCTTGACACTCCAACTGAATTTCACCTCAAAGCTGCTCATAGATTACTTAGGTATATTAAAGGGACTGCGGGACAAGGTCTGTACTTTGCTAAGGACACAGATTTGAAGCTCAAGGCCTTTGCTGATGCAGACTGGGCAGGTTGTCAAGAAACAAGACGATCAATCACAGGTTTTTGCATGTTTTTGGGGAACTCACTGGTATCATGGAAGGCCAAGAAGCAAACTACTGTTTCTAGATCATCTTCGGAAGCTGAATATAGAGCTTTAGCGGCAGCAACATGTGAGGTACAGTGGTTGCTTTACTTGCTAAATGATTTGGGGGTAAGCCAGACAGCACCAGTTGAGCTTTTCTGTGACAGTAGGAGTGCTTTGTACATAGTTGAAAATCCTGTCTTTCATGAAAGGACTAAACACATCGAAATAGACTGTCATATTGTGAGACAAAAGTACAATGAGGGGGTGATTAAGCCTATGCCAGTTAAAACTGAGTATCAGCTTGCAGATATATTTACCAAAGCCTTGGATTTGCAGAGGATGCGTAATCTGACTGCTTCACTTGGTTTGTGCAATGTGTATGTGCAGTCAGATTTCAGGGGGGGTGTCAAAGCATTCGAAGACACAGCAAGGTTGGAGGAGCAGTTGGTTAAGTAGGGTGAAAGCGAAATTGTGTTGAGATTTATTGTGGACAGGCAATAGGCTTTGGGTGGTAAAAAAGGAGGGAAGGATTGGTTGCTGAAGGCTGGGCTAACGGGCAGAAGGGAAAAAGGCAGTTGGCGGTTAAAAGGTTTAAAATTGGTGAAAAGACAGTTTTGCCCTTTTGTTTAATGCCAACAACAACTTGGTTTAGAGGACTTGTTTGTAATTGCAGGGTCTCCTTCTTCCTCCTAGCTAAACGAGTTGTGTATATATGCTGTAGGCAGTTATCATTTCATAGTGTGAGAAATCTTTGGTTTGTGATAATTCTCTCTCAACTTTCTCCACAATTGAATAAACATTTGTTCTTCATTTCGTTTAAATTCTCGGTTCGGTTTACCTTCATTTGTTATCTCGATTTGTGTTTTTGCTTGATCAAGTAGCAACTCGGTGTTTAATCCATGTTAATTGCAATTTCATCAAAGACGTTGCATAGCACAACTGGAAGGTATACAACAAGCACAGTCAGGAAAACCATCAACCTTCCTTTCTCGGTTGGAATCCGAATTATTAGCAGAATATGATGATATCTTACTTCAAGAAGAAGTTTATTGGGTCAGAATAATCATTTACAGTGGCTAGCCGAAGGGGAACGAAACTCACGCTATTTTCATAATTTAATGAAAATACAGCATCGCGCAATGCAAATCAACGCTCTTTGTGACTCCAATGGAATATGGACGAGAGATGCCGATGAAATTAAAAACATTATACAACAACATTACAAAGCATTATTCTCATATTCTAATGGCCAAACAATGCTTGAGGGCATTGGGTTACCTTCCTTAGATGCAGTGGATAAGCAATGGATAAACAGACCAATCACAGCCACTGAAGTGGAAATAGCTCTATTTTAGATGGGTACGCATGAAGCTCCTCGCCCGGGTGGTTTACCACCGGTATTCTTTCAAGGGAGTTGGACAATCGTAGGGCAGGCAGTGACAGCCTTTGTTTTAGATGCATTTCGTGATGGGTGTTTTCCGTCAGAGATGAACGCCACATTGATTATACTGATACATAAGCAGTCTCCCCCTGAAGATGCTTCACGATTCCGGCCAATTGCACTTACTAATGTTGTTGTGAAGTTGATTTCGAAGGTCATTGCTAATCGGATTAAAGGTGTCATCAACAAAAATAATTTCACCGATGCAACGAGCTTTTATCCCTTGGCGACAAGCAGTTGATAATATAATTATTGCTCAAGAGATAATGCACACTATGCGCATGAAGAAAGACCGATCAGGGTGTATGGCGACCAAGATATATTTGGAAAAAGCGTATGATAAAGTGCAGTAGCCTTTCCTGC
>AP025048.1:787420-803391 GCA_036186865.1 Eustoma russellianum
CAATTTCATCAAAGACGTTGCATAGCACAACTGGAAGGTATACAACAAGCACAGTCAGGAAAACCATCAACCTTCCTTTCTCGGTTGGAATCCGAATTATTAGCAGAATATGATGATATCTTACTTCAAGAAGAAGTTTATTGGGTCAGAATAATCATTTACAGTGGCTAGCCGAAGGGGAACGAAACTCACGCTATTTTCATAATTTAATGAAAATACAGCATCGCGCAATGCAAATCAACGCTCTTTGTGACTCCAATGGAATATGGACGAGAGATGCCGATGAAATTAAAAACATTATACAACAACATTACAAAGCATTATTCTCATATTCTAATGGCCAAACAATGCTTGAGGGCATTGGGTTACCTTCCTTAGATGCAGTGGATAAGCAATGGATAAACAGACCAATCACAGCCACTGAAGTGGAAATAGCTCTATTTTAGATGGGTACGCATGAAGCTCCTCGCCCGGGTGGTTTACCACCGGTATTCTTTCAAGGGAGTTGGACAATCGTAGGGCAGGCAGTGACAGCCTTTGTTTTAGATGCATTTCGTGATGGGTGTTTTCCGTCAGAGATGAACGCCACATTGATTATACTGATACATAAGCAGTCTCCCCCTGAAGATGCTTCACGATTCCGGCCAATTGCACTTACTAATGTTGTTGTGAAGTTGATTTCGAAGGTCATTGCTAATCGGATTAAAGGTGTCATCAACAAATAATTTCACCGATGCAACGAGCTTTTATCCCTTGGCGACAAGCAGTTGATAATATAATTATTGCTCAAGAGATAATGCACACTATGCGCATGAAGAAAGACCGATCAGGGTGTATGGCGACCAAGATATATTTGGAAAAAGCGTATGATAAAGTGCAGTAGCCTTTCCTGCGAATCGTCCTACAAAAGGTGGGTTTCAGCGATCGTATGGTGGATATTATAATGTATACAATTACATCAGCATCTTTAACAATCATTTGGAATGGCGAATGCTTGGAACCGTTTAAGCCACAACGCGGGATACACCAAGGTGACCATCTAGCACCGTATTTGTTTCTACTGTGTATGGAAGTGTTGAATGGCAAAATTATGAAGGCTGTAGGAACAAAACAGTGGCTACCTATTAAAACATCTCAGCGAGGTCCTCGGATTTCTTACCTCTTTTTCGCGGATGATCTATTACTATTTGGAGAGGCGTCTGAACGACAGTGTGCAACCATGGAAAACGTCCTCAATGAGTTTTGCCAAATTTATGGACAACGAATAAGTATCCGAAAGTCCCAAGCCATGGTCTCCCGCAACATTGATGGTCAATTTAACTCAACTGTGTTGGGATTAATTCGAGATACGTGTGATGCGCAGCACGTTGATAAAGTTCATACGAATTAATCATAAGGTGGACGTTATGTATGATAATATTATATGTCACATATGTCACGTAATAATATTAATTGTTACGTAAAACATCCACACGTTAAGTGATCATCGGGTATACTCGTGGATGTATAGTGTGGTCTAAATGGAAACCCCGAATATGTAGACAGTCATATGGTCAGAGACCGCGATGGATGGGCTCAAAGTGCAGCGACCATAAAGTTACGACATCTGGTCCCCGAGGGGCGACAACTCACGTGTGGCTAGTAGATAATTATTAGCACAATAATTAAATATTGGATAATATTTAATAGGAAGATAAGGTTGAGTTTTAAATTTAAGATTAAATTTAAAACCTTATACCTATCAGATCCTTCTATCCCCTCTATATGAAAAACGCTTCACCTCCTCATATCAGACAGAGGAAAAGAACGGCTATGCATACAGAAAAGAGGGAAGGTGTGCCAAATTTTCTATGAAGCCCACACTGCCTAACCTCTCCATCGGGTAAAACAGTGAATTGTTGATTCCGGTTCAAGGGGCATATCAACAATTGGTGGGAGGTCGTGAATCCTTGGATCACGCCAGATTCTTCATCAGCCAGAGCAGTTGCAGTATACGTGATCAGATTAACAACGGCAATGGAGCAAGGTATATTTTCCGCATTTTGTTACTTTGTCCATTGATTCGATTAAACGGTCCTATTCAGGGGTTTATTAAATTAAATCCAACAAGTGGTATCAGAGCAGGCCTAATCGAATCAATTTTGTTAATCTGTTCATGATGAAAAATAAAATTTTTCCGGGTCAAAAACGTTTTTGTCGGAACAATTTTTGGTTGAAGAAAAAGCTTCTGTTTTTTTAAGAAATAAAAGCCGTGAGACTTTAGTCGCAAAACAGGCTTTGGCCTGGTGGCCAGCGCCTCTTACGCTGTCCAGAAGGTCTCAGGTTCGACATCATCAACCGAAAATCCAGGAATTTTTTGGTTTCTGGAATTCTGTGAACTTTATTATAGATATAAAAGCTCCCTACGTATTACACAAAAGCGCCGATGGCCTAGTGGCCAGCACCCCCGCCCTTGTACGAAAAGTCGCGGGTTCAATTCCCACTTTTGGGAAATTTTTGGATTTTCTGGAAACTGTATTGAGATTTAAAATAAATATAAACCCTCCTACAACAAGGCACTCAAGGCTGCTGGCCTACTGGCTAGAACCTGAGACAGAAAGACGGAGATCACGGTTTCGATCCCCCTTCAGCAAATTCTGGAGCAATTTTTTTTTTTTGCTCTTGACAGATTGAAGCCGGTTTTCGGGTTGGGCCCTGCAGATCCGGGTTCAACCCGCTTCTGGACAGGGCTTCGGCCCAAATTTCAGACAAAAAAAAGGGGAGGAGGAAATCAGATTTGGGCCGGGTACCAGGATGAGAAAAGGCTTCGGCCCACTACAGTATTTAACAAAAAAAGGCTGGAGTTCAGAAACTGGGCCGGGCGGGTCTGACCCGACCCGACCCGCGCCCCAGCTCTTTTAATTTCAGTTTTTTGTTATTTATGTGTATATTGTTATTATTTTGGATAAAGTAAATAATAATAATATTTATTATTATTATTATTTAAAGTTTATTTTCAGTAAATAGTAATAATAACAAATTGTTGTTGTTGTTATTATTTTAAAGTCTCCTTTTAAAGAAAATAATAATAATAATAATAATAATAATAATAATGATAATTTAATTATTATTGTTATTATTATTAAAGGAAAATAATAATAATAATAAGTAATTATTATTATTAATATTTTAAAGTTATTTTAAAGGAAAATAAAGTAAATAATAATGATAATAATTTGATTATTATTGTTATTATTTAAAGTTTATTAAGGAAAATAGTAATAATAATAATAAATTCTTGTTATTATTATTATTATTTTAAAGAAATCCAAAATAATAATAATCAAGTGTTAAGTTTAATTTCCGGTTATTGCATTATTTTGTTTATATGCATGCAGTTATTTGTTTATTTATTTATGCCTTATGTTTATGCATGTTAATAAATGAACAAAATTAAAGTTAAGGAACTTAACCCAATAAGGATCCGAATCTTGCTTGACCCGGTCTGACCGAGTTCAACCAAGTTAATTCGATGGGCTGAGTTGACTGAATTAACCAATACTTATCAATCGATGCGGTTTATACTCGTGATAGATGACTCATTGAGTTGTGATAAAAACACCATACACATAGTTTTGTCTAAGAAAGCCGGTACTTAAGCGAGACCATTGTGACTCCACCGGTGGCCTGGAAATTATGTGGAATGGTAATACACCCTTATGGCAAGTGGGTATTGCTGAATCGGTTCACTTCACACTCAATGTGACCCATCATAAGGTTATATCACTTGTTATATTGATTGATAAAGATATTGTTTCTTAAACCGTAAGGAGAACCGAGCTTGGTTCAAGGTGGTTCTTATTTGAGCCGTAAAGGGAATCAAGCTGGTTCGAATTGGTTTAAGTAAAACAAAACAGATGTTGGGGTTAAGTATGCACGGTACGTGCAAAAGGGTCAGTCAGGAAACTGCGGATCATTTAGAACCATAAAGTTACGCGACTTAGCAAATGTAGGGCTTTAATATGATCCCCTTAAAGTGTGGCAATCATATCATCGCCACTATATTTGTTATGATCGTGAAGGGCATGTATGTGTTGGAGGCAATCATTGACCGGCCCAAAGGAAGGTGTGATTGTCGAAAACACATATGAGCATGGTAGTGGACCCAAATAGGGCCGGCGGCGAAGCTTTAAAAGCGTAGGTTAACTCATCGGCCCAAAGGAAGGTGGTTAACCTGTGCTTGGAGAGCCGTCATATTGACCACTACACCCAATTATTGGAAGGTATTGGGATGACTCCAAAGAGCCCCAATATTGGAAGACAATTGGTAGATGGAATCGGGGTTCTATTTTGATATTTGTTTTTATGCAGTTTAAAGATTACACGTGTTGTGTATTTAATTCCGTTTCTTGTTTGTTTTTCAACAATAATGTCTAACATTAAGGATATTCCTACAATGAACGGTTCAAACTATAAGCAATGGAAAGATCAATTTGAGATCTTTATGGGGATTGCTGATCTAGACAATGCGTTACAGATAGATCGTCCAGCTGTGCTAACAGACGAAAGTACCAGTGAGGAAAAATTTCACATGGCACGCTGGCTACGATCAAATCGCATGTGTCTTATGGTCATGCAAAAGACTATCCCCAAATGCTTCAGGGGACACGTTTCTGAGTCCACGACGGCTAAAGAATTTTTAGCCGATCTCGAGCAAAGATATGTAAAGAATGAGAAAGCCGAGGCAGGAAATCTCTTAAAGAAACTTTGCTCGAAACAGTACTGTGGAATCGACAGCATAAGGGTGCATAAAGTTATGAATGCTGTCGCCACCAAGTTCGGTGGTAAGAAACGCAAAGCTGCGGAAATGGTTACTGTGCAAAAGGCAAGTCAAAAGGAAAAGGGGGTGCCTACTGCTGGCACACGCAAAAGCATGACTTGTTTCTTTTGCAATAAGGAAGGACATTTAAGGAAGAATTGTACCAGTTATATATCTTGTCTCAAGAAAAAGGGTACATTCTTAGTTTGTTCTGAAGTTAATTTTGTTTCGGATATAGCCACTTGGTGGGTCGATACGGGAGCCACGACTCACTTATCTGTGACTATGCAAGGTTGCCTAAGCCATAGAAAACCAAGAGACGATGAAAGATATGTCTATTGGGGAAATGGCAGCGGCATAAAGGTTGAAGCCATCGGGCATTTCAGATTGCTGTTGACATCCGGTTTCTATCTAGATTTGCATGACACTTTTGTAGTGCCATCGTTTAAACGAAATCTTATTTCGTTTTATCGATTGGATAAAAGTGGATATTACGGTTATTTTGGAAATGGAAATTTCCAACTTTATCATGCTTCTAGATTGATTGGTCACGGTATAATGTCCGAAATTGATAAACTTTATTCAATAAATGTTGCTTCACATCAGGAAACCTTGCATGTTGTAACGCGAAACGTTAAAGCAAAATTAACTCATGAGAATTCAGGATCACTTTGGCATCGACGTTTAGGACACGTGTCCAAAAACAGAATAGAACGTCTTGTCAAAACAGAAATTCTCAATCCTTTAGACTTAACCGACTTAGAGTCGTGTGTATTTTGTGCTAAAGGAAAACAAACTAAAGTCCGAAGATATGAAGCAAATCGTGCAAATAGTCCATTAGAGTTGATTCATACCGATATTAGTGGCCCATTTCATCTGGTTACTCGAAATGGCCACTCTTATTTTATCACCTTTATTGACGACTATTCGCGATATGGCTACGTATTCTTGATTAAAGAAAAAGCGCAAGCAATAGACATGTTCAAATCCTTTAAAGCTGAAGTTGAGTTACAACTCAACAAAAGGATTAAAGCCGTCAGATCGGACCATGGGGGTGAATACTACGGTCGATATGATGGATCAGGAGAACAGTGTCTAGGAGCATTTGCTAAATACCTAGAGGAAAACGGAATCGTCCCTCAATACACCATGCCTGAGTCACCAAGTATGAATGGTGTAGCTAAAAGACGAAACCGTACACTTATGGATATGGTGCGTAGTATGATGAGTCAAACTACACTACCATTATTCCTCTGGGGAGAAGCGCTTAAAACCGCAGCTTACATCCTCAACCGAGTACCAACTAAAGCAACAATAAGGACCCCTTATGAGTTATGGACTAAGCGTAAGCCGAGCCTTAACCACATAAGGGTTTGAGGCTGTCCAGCAGAGGCGAAGCCTTACAGACCAAATGAAAGAAAGATGGACACCAAAACAGTTAGTTGCTATTTCATTGGTTACTCGGAAAGGTCACGAGGGTATAAATTCTATGATCCCACAAGTAAAGTGTTTTTCGAGACAAATTCGGTAAAGTTCTTTGAGGATACTTTGGTTCCGGGGGGGAATGATTTGCATCAGCAGATCATCGAGTTAGATGAGACACACTCAGATGCGACAGAAATACGAATCGAACCATCTTTTGGGGAGATAGCATCAGTGATACCCGCACATGAGGTACCTCATCCCAGTAGTAACGCTCCACAGGAACGAATTCATGTTCCTGAGGAAGTTACTGAAGAACCCGATGAATTGCCGGCTGATGCAGTTCAGGAACCTACAGTATCTCAAGAACAAGTGACCCTAAGGAGATCCACTCGTGAACGGAGAAACCCCATACCTAGCGACTATGTGGTGTATCTCCAAGAACACGAATTCGATATTGGTATGTTGGACGATGATCCCGAAAATGTCCAGCAAGCATTGCAATGTCGAAATTCAGAAAAGTGGATAAAGGCCATGGAAGAAGAAATAAAGTCTATGCACGAAAACAAGGTATGGGATGTCGTCTCGTTGCCTAAAGGTTCGAAACCCGTTGGTTGCAAATGGATATTTAAAACCAAACGTGATTCAAAAGGCAACGTAGAACGATATAAGGCTCGACTTGTTGCTAAAGAGTTTACCCAAAAGGAGGGCATAGACTATACGGAAACCTTCTCTCCAATATCTACGAAGGATTCCTTCCGGATAATCATGGCTTTAGTGGCACACTTAGATCTTGAGCTACATCAGATGGATGTTAAGACTGCGTTTTTTAAACGGAGAACTCGACGAGACCATTTACATGGTTCAACCGCCTCGATTCGAGGTGGGAGATCCAAAAGGCATGGTTTGTCGACTAAAGAAATCCATCTATGGGCTCAAGCAAGCGTCTCGACAGTGGTACTTCAAATTCGCCAAAGTGGTTGCCTCCTTCGGTTTTGAGGCAAACCAAATTGACGAATGCGTGTATCACAAGTTCAGTGGGAGCAAGTTCATATTCATGATCTTGTACGTAGATGATATACTGCTTGCAACAAACGATGTAAACATGTTGAGTGACACCAAAGCCTTTCTGAGAAAGCATTTCGAGATGAAAGACCTTGGTGAAGCCTCATATGTGTTGGGACTTGAGATACGGAGGAATCGTACCCAAGGTATCTTAGGTCTCTCACAACAGGCATACATCGAAAAGGTGTTGAAGCGGTATAGCATGGATAAGTGTAAACCACTTAATACCCCTGTGGCAAGAGGAGATAAATTCAGTCTAAAACAATGTCCCAAAACAGAGTTTGAACGTTCGGAAATGAGGAATACTCCCTATGCTTCGGTAGTAGGGAATATAATGTATGCCCAAGTATGTACACGACCAGACTTGGCATTCATTACGGGAATGTTAGGCAGATACCTCTTTGATCCGAGTAAGGATCATTGGACCGCAGCAAGGAGGGTGCTGAAATATTTACAAGAAACGAAACAACACGTACTGACGTATCTGAGATCTGATAAATTAGAGATCACTAGATATACAGATTCCGATTTTGCTGGATGCTATGATAGCATGAATCGACCTCAGGTTATGTGTTTACCCTAGTCGGAGGTGCGATCTCATGGAAAAGCACGAAACAGACCTTATTGGCGTTCTCCACTATGGAGGCGAAATTCGTAGCTTACTTTTATGCATCCAATCAGGCGATATGGCTTCGCAATTTTGTCACAGGGCTGCGGGTATTGGAGACTATCTCGTCTCCAATGAGGATTTACTGTGACAGTAAAGCTGCGGTGCTATATTTAAATAACAACCGGAGTTCATCTAAAGCGAAATACATATAGATGAAGTATCTGGCTGTTAAAGAAAGAATTCTGAGTGGTCTGATCAGTATTGAGCATATCAGTACAGACTCTATGGTGGCCGACCCTTTGACTAAGGCCGTGGAACTGGTAGTGTTTCACAAGCATGTTAGCCGTATGGGTCTTAGTCCAGTTGAGGATGTTTTATCCTAGTGGGAGTCTGTGAGGTTTTTTCTTGTGCTCAATAAAGTTGTATATTTCAGACATACAGTATAATGTACATTCCGGTTATATTAAAGTTTTTTCTGCAGAAGTAATGTACATTAAGCAGTTACGGCATACGTTCTGAATTCTATTGATCTCGCTAAAGAGGGCCACGTTGGAATTAGATATGTATGATCACCTAGCATATTAATTCCACACTACATATCCATTTCAGTATCCATGTCATTCAGTAGATTGTTAGCATCATGATTTAAGAGGGACTAGCCACTAATTCAATGTGGGGACGTGCGGCTTAAGTCTTTTGCTAACATTTGCTGATGGACCGGAAAAGGAAAGACACAGTAAGGGACATAAGGTATATGAGCTCAAAAGGAGTGACATATAATCTTTAAGATACATACATAGTCCAAGTGGGAGATTGTTGGGATTAATTCGAGATACGTGTGATGCGCAGCACGTTGATAAAGTTCATACGAATTAATCATAAGGTGGACGTTATGTATGATAATATTATATGTCACATATGTCACGTAATAATATTAATTGTTACGTAAAACATCCACACGTTAAGTGATCATCGGGTATACTCGTGGATGTATAGTGTGGTCTAAATGGAAACCCCGAATATGTAGACAGTCATATGGTCAGAGACCGCGATGGATGGGCTCAAAGTGCAACGACCATAAAGTTACGACATCTGGTCCCCGAGGGGCGACAACTCACGTGTGGCTAGTAGATAATTATTGGCACAATAATTAAATATTGGATAATATTTAATAGGAAGATAAGGTTGAGTTTTAAATTTAAGATTAAATTTAAAACCTTATACCTATCAGATCCTTCCATCCCCTCTATATGAAAAACGCTTCACCTCCTCATATCAGACAGAGGAAAAGAACGGCTATGCATACAGAAAAGAGGGAAGGTGTGCCAAATTTTCTATGAAGCCCACACTGCCTAACCTCTCCATCGGGTAAAACAGTGAATTGTTGATTCCGGTTCAAGGGGCATATCAACAATTGGTGGGAGGTCGTGAATCCTTGGATCACGCCAGATTCTTCATCAGCCAGAGCAGTTGCAGTGTACGTGATCAGATTAACAACGGCAATGGAGCAAGGTATATTTTCCGCATTTTGTTACTTTGTCCATTGATTCGATTAAACGGTCCTATTCAGGGGTTTATTAAATTAAATCCAACAAACTGTACTTAGCATGATGGGAATTCAAATCACAACATCTCTCGGTAATTACCTTGGGCAACCACTGATTCATGCGTGCAGCAACAAACATACATACGCATACATTTTGGATAAGATTCGAGCAAAACTGACACCGTGTAAAGCAAAGAACATTTCTTTAGCATCAAGGTGTACCTTGATACAAAGCACCATTTCTTTAATGCCCATATATATGATGCAGACAGTTAGGCTGCCTGCCAGTCTACTAAAGGAAATTGACAAATTATCGCGACAATTCTTATGGGGTGAGACTGATGATATGCGGAAACTCCACTGGTGTTCATGGGAGTTGGTTTGCACGTCGAAGCTAAGTGGTGGGTTAGGCATCAAACGCCTAAGCGTGATGAACTTAGCATTGCTAGCCAAACTGGGATGGCAAATTCTCACAAAACCCGACCTTCTCTGGGTTCAAATCCTAACAAGCAAGTATGGATCAATACTAACCAGCCGTACTTCATCCAGCACCTCCCCTGTCTGGCGCCATATTCGGTCTGCACCACCACTGTTACTGGAGGGGCTTATTTCCATAAATCTAAACTGCCCAAACGTTTCTGATGAGGTTAAATAGAAGGGCACAACATCTAGTCATTTTACGGTACATAGTGCTTATACCATGCAAGTTTCATCCACAACCACGGCCCCAACGCACTTATGGCGACACATTTGGTCCACGAATGGTCCCACCCGATACAATATACTTCTGTGGCAGATATGCCACAAGGGCATCCCCACTAAGGAATTCCTATACAATCGGAGGCTGTGAGAAAATGCTCACTGTGACATATGCGGACGTCATCGAGAAGATATATTACATGCCCTCCGCGGCTGCAACTGGGTTAGAGGTGTTTGGAATACCATATTAAGGCCAGCTAAGGAGACACAGTTCTACGACCCTTCAGACATCATTATATGGATAACGGAGAATTTGGAGAACCCATCGCATAGGCGAGATTCTAGTGTGGATTGGCGCTATCTATTATGAGAAACCATTTACACCATCTGGTATTGGCGAAATCAGGTTGTCCATGGCACTGTCGATCGGAGACCACCACCACGCTGCATCCGAGAACAAGTATATCATAGAGCACGATTGAAACAAGTCCTAAGCACATGTAGTACTAGCTAACCGACATGTATATGTGTGATCTTTGTTAAAGACGTTGATGTACATTGCATTCATTTTGAGTTTGAATAAAAGATCATTCCTTCCAAAAAAATACAGAATTGAGCAGAGGAAAAGGAGGGATTTTGTTACTATCTCTTTAATATTATTTATTGTCACACTACTTTAAACTTAACTAATCAACATAGAAAAACTTGAAGGAAAAAAGAGATAACTGACAGAATAAAATATTAATATTGCGATTTTAAAAATAATGTTTTAGTTTTATATTTTGTTTTTTTTTTCAAAATAAAAATATACTAATAGCGAAAATTTTCACATTACCCTTTCAATTAGCACTAAATAATTTCTTTATTTTACACCAATCAACCCACAAAAAATAGAATAGCAAAAGTATATTTTTTAATTATAATAAAGTCAAACTATCACGATACTTTTTAGACCAAATATGATATTATTTCGTTTTCTGAGTGCTGGAAACGTAGCTAAAATGGAAAATATGATGCAAAAGTGGAACCTGAGTCCCTGACAATGAACATTTTAGTGGAAAAAAAAAGCAAAAAAAAAAAAAAAGGTTGGAACTTGCAAGAACATAATAAAACTAGGGAAGCAACATTTTCGACATTCTCTCCCACCTAATTGCTTACGCAATACGTCGTATGATATACTGCCTCCATCCAAAACCCACAATATGCAGCCTGCAAAGAGGTTTGAGGTTGTTTCTCTTCGTTACATGGCGGATAATGCCTGTTTCTTAGTCCTCATCAGCTCAAACTTAGCACCCATGTCTTCTTCACCGATGAGAAAATGGTAATGTACTTCACCGCTATATTATGCAATGTTAGTGAGTCCCTTGATGAACTGTATGCGGCTTTTGAGCCTTTGTTTGTTCAATCGTGTTTGATTAATGCCTGTTCCTGTTGGATATTCCTGCTTTGGTCGCAATAGGCAATAGCAAAGGTCATTTAACTACCGTTTCCTTTTTTTAATAGATTTCTGCAATTCATGGGGTGATTGTATGGAAATCTGAGATTGCTGCCTTAAATGGAAGCTGATCCATTTGGTTATATTCTTACTATTTCAGCTTCCTGTATCCGTATTGAATTTACTGAATTCCTTTATTTATAAGCCATTTCACTTCAATCACTTGTTAGTGTTGCAGCCACTCTGTACCTAATTGAACTTTCAAGCTGTCTACAATTACAATTTAACTGGCTTATCGAAGCAAATGTACATTTGAATATATGCTCTCTCAGAGGCCTCATTGAACAAACTTTGCTCTAGGAATTCCAGAAACTAAATGTTTGCCTGTCAAATTAAAAGAATTCATCGGATTGCATGTATAGCTCCTTTTCTTCTTGTTATTTCCTTAGGTTTCTTCATCCACTATTTTTAAAAGAAATCTGGTTACTTCATTTATTTACTTGTTCTTGTTCTGACATAAACAAGTCATCTTGCAAAGCAAATCTGGTACTTTAACTATGTGGTTTAGCACTTCAACTTCGTGGTTTGCTGAGATTTCGAATGTGAATATTAGGGTTTACATGTATTGGATATGGTTGGTTTCGTGTCATGATTTCCCTCTGTCATTGTTTGGAAGTTCTTGCCATCCTTTTTAGCTTCACATAGAATTTGTTTTCCTGAGTGGCTAGAGTAGTTATGTAGGTCAAGCTCTCACTCATACAGCATTTAATTTCTCTTGAACGGGAAGAACTAAGGACTATGAAGTATTATTTGCTATCTCATGGTAGTTTGAAGTATTGTTGGCTTCCTAGTCTGATTGGCATTCCCAGAGTTGCCCTCTCCTTGAGTTCTATCCTTACTGAGTTCTTTCTCATACTTTATCTTAGAAGAACAAGAAAATACAAATTTTTGCTTGAACTATTGTGTTCCTTTTCCACCTCCTCCCCCCACCCCCAGGCTTCCTCTTTTTTCAAGTGTTACAATTTCCATCTCCTGTTCCTGCCTTTCTTTTTGTAATTATTATCTTGGGAGTTAGAAGTAGCATCTGTCTTCCTTTTTTACGGTCATATTCTATCTCCTTTTCAGATATAAGAGAGTTGAGAGAGAGAGACTAACAAATAAAGCAAGAATCGATAAAATAATGAAAAAAGAAAGAGAAGAAAGAGAGAGAGAGAGCGAAAAGAATATACGAAGTATATGTTACGCTTTTTTGAATTGTTGGTCTTTCTTTCCTGCTTCTTTTTAAGAGGAAATGGTAATCATCTGTAATATTCTTGTTCATGTCTTTTACTTCTGTCGTCTTTAATTTTCTTGTTCATTTTTTTGCTCGATTCCGGCATGCCGAGGACCTGGTATAGGAGTTATTGAAATATTTATTTGAACCCTAATTCCAACAATAAGTGGCAGAAACTCTCAAGTCACCTGGTTATTTTTCTTGCTGTTTGGATTAGCAGTGATGGAAATATCTTAATGAATCTGGCTGTTCATGGTGCTCAGCAACATCTGGACTCCTTGATGGGCTATACACGAGTGTGATGATCAGATACTGCCCTTCATGTTGGTCCATTTGCCCAAATTTGATATGTTTATGTCAAGTTCAGTGGGGATGCGAATCATGATTGGAAACCTATCAAATCCTTCTCCGAATGTCTGGCTAGCATTGACCTGTCCAGCAGTGCTGCATTTTCACTGGTGGGAGTATCAGACAGCGGAAACATCTTCTGTCTCACAGATAATCTTCCAAATATGTACAGTTTGTACTTTAGAAGAAAGTAGAACTTGAGAGGTGTGAACGTGCTTTCCTCCCTCATTTATATGATCGGTCTTCTCAAATATCTTTCTTAAAATGTATCTGTCAATTGTATCATGTATATAACTGTTGAGATTTTTCGTACAAGGTATTCTTGTTCGACAATAAATAGATGTTTAAATTTCCAAAATTGGTTCTCCGGAATCCAGATAATGTTGTTTGTTTACTAGAGAGTTCCTTCTCTTATTCATATTACTACTTAGCTCAAAACCTGTATATTAGTCTCTACACGGAAAGCATTAATTTGGCTATGATTATATTGGGTTTTGACCATGTCAAGTTTTCCCTTCTTTTCAGTACATTGAAGGTGTCATGCATCAGATAAGCATTATCTATTGAACTCCTAGTGTTCAGTGAAGTGGCGTCTTACCATTCCCTCTCTTTGTAGATACTTAATCTATATCTTTTAGTTTTATTTTCTTGCTTTTCTAATTTGGTTTACTAACCATAGACAGTGAGGTCAACGCTATAATAAAAGTGGAAAGTTTTGTTTAGTACATGCTCATGGGATGTACTAAGTGATGTGAATGTTACTACGCCGTATCAAGTTATGTGGTCCTCATACTTCTATGCTTATCTTATTTTCTGAATTTGCTTAATGTTTCTGAAAATTAATCAAAAAAGGAAGGTAATATAATGCACAACTGTGCACTAATTGTGTGCTTAAGTAATAATGATTATATGAGTCTACAATCCCCTTTCATTTTTCATAATTTGCGTCTCTTCTTAAACTTTCCAGGTTGTTTTTCGTGATCTTTAACCTCTTAATTGGTGACAGTCTTCGTGAATTTTCTCATCATTGCCTGTAGTTCCTCTGCTGTCTAGTGTTTTAATCTCTTTCTGTATAGTGAAACCAAAAGTATGAATGTGATCTGATTCAATGAAATTTCAGGATTTCTGTTGCCGTTTTCAAAAATGAACGACTTAAGGACTGGAAACAACATTGAAGGTGAGCTTTTCATGTTAAGGACAATTCTGTTGCCAGTAAAATCTTTAGGGTTGATGATCTTTTGTGGGGACCCAGGGGGTGACTTGGATTTTGGGAGATCTATAGTTGTGCTACTTTTCCATTCCAAAATCGTTGTCTCGATCCTTTATCAGTTTTTTTTTTTTTTTTTTTTGTAATTCCTTTAGCAGTTCTTCATTTTCATGTTAAGGAAAATTCTCTTCCCTGTGAGCTTTTTAGGGTTGATAATCTTTTGTGGGGCCCAGTCGGTGTTTTGCCTTTTTTGAGATCTATACTTGTGCATACATTTTTACAAGAAGTTTGAACTGGTATTGCTGAAGCAAATATCCTGCTTAAGTTTAACTTTTTCTTTCCAAGTAATCTCAATCCTTTTTCAGTCCTTCATTTTCATGTCAAGGACAATTTTGTTGTCGGTAGAATATTTAGGATTGATGATCTTTTGTGGGGCTTAGGGGGTGTTTTTCCTTTTGCGAGATCTATGGTTGTGCATACATTTTAGGGAGAGTTTGAACTGGTATCTCTGAAGCAAATATCCTGCTTATATTCATTCCAAAGTTGCTGTCTCAATCATCTTTCAGTTCTTGATTTTCATGCGAAGGAAAATTCTGTTGCCGGTAAACTCCTTTGGGTTGATGATCTTTTGAGGACCCAGTGTTTCTTTTTTCCTTTTGCAAGATATATCGTTGTTCATATATTTTTATGGGAAGTTTGAATTGGAATTTCTTTGTCGCAAATATCCTATTTAAGTTTCGGTTTTTTCCTTCCAAAGTAATTGTCTGAATCCTTTGTCAGTTTTTCATTCCAAAACACTTGTCTCAATCTTTTCTCATATACTTTCAGCAGTTCTGAGAAAGCAACAATATCGAGGCAAAGTATTATTTTAGTTAGCTATTGTTCTTATTACATAGTCTTCTATTGTAAGATTGTGACTTTTTAGTGCGGTAAGTCAATTAGGCACACTGGGGATTGTTAGCCTAATTTGCTCACTTGTTCTCTTGCTTGACAGTGCATGTAATTGTGGACTCTAGTGATGATTCCTCAGTTGGTTCTTCCGCCACTGTTGATCAGGCTTCGCGTTTGACCACCCAGCCTGCAGATAGTGTTGTTGCTGAAATCATGCGCCTGGTGAGAGAATGCTTTCCATCCCTCACTGGCATGGGCTAATGCAGTGCAGTTATGCTAACCAGTATCTACTACTCTTGATGTACGCCTCAATTTTTCAGAATCCAATTGGAGAAAGCTATGACATTCAGTGCCAAAATTTTATTGGAAAAATTGTGTCCAAAAATATTGGTGGAGTTATGCATAATGGTATTGTAGAGGTGTACGGTAATTCATCTGAGATGTTCAAGGTTAAGGTCTTCGTCTCAAGTGTTAAACTTTGATTTTCTGTCACAGTTTATCTTTTTTGCTTTTTGTTCCTGAGATGTCTGTTTGCTGATCTCGTTGGAAGAAACTATATAACCTCAGTAACGTCCTTTACTAAAACCAGATTTATTTCTCTACAGGTAGTGTACACAAATGGTTATTCAGAGGAAATGCGACTAGAAAGTTTGGTCAAGCATTTATTGCCTGAACGT
>AP025048.1:826739-895385 GCA_036186865.1 Eustoma russellianum
TTGCTGTACAATCCTCTTTGATAATCTTCATTTTCTTCATGGTTTGGCGGAATAATCCAGGTTAAATTGATATGTCGACAGACTTCACTACCAAATCTGCATTCTTCTTTGTCTTCATGATCAGCTCAGCATTCGGCCGGTCATTGTAATCTATCTGCAGACAAAAGAATCCAGTGCAGAAGTTAAGCTCGCACCGCTAGTTGCATTGAGAAAGATGGAGGAGTTAGAGAAAGAAAATGCAAAGGGCATGGTATACTTGCCCGCCATTTAGCAACTTCAGGGACTTTTCCTACAGGAGGAGTAAAGACACAAAATGATCAGATTATGCCCGTTCACCGCATACGAAAATGAATTCAATTTGCTCTATAACATTTGAATACATGACTCATATCAGAAAGCGAGAGCTACCTGTTGAGATGTGTCTCTTATAAACTCTTTCCATTGCTTTCTCAAGATCAACATCAATAAACCTGATACAACATGTAAAGTTTTCTAAGTGATTATCCCGTTTGGGACATCTTTTCAAATATTTCTTCAGAGTTCCATTTCAGTTCAAATTCCCCAAAGAAGAACCCCAAATGGGAAGTAAAAAAGGAAAAGTAACAAGAAAAATCCAGTCCTTTTCTATGTAACAGCTTCCCTTGATATAAGGTTGGGAGGACTTCGTCGTTTGATGGGCAGGCATTTGAGATGCAGGCAAGGTCACAACTGATGGAAAAGGATTGATAGACAAATACAAATTGAAGAAAGTGGAATAGAGCTTTAGGAGAAAAGCTTTACCACTTCTCATCAATATGGATGATACATCCTTCCATGCCCCCTCTTCTAGAAGCAAATAATTGCCCTCGACTATCACCACTTTGTGCCTGTCAATAGTATAACTATGTGTCAATCACAATATGGTGGATTACGTTTTTCTCTCCCCCCACCCCCCCCCCCCCACCCCCGAACTTAACGACAACATAGAATGCTAGTAAATGGAACACGAGAAACAAGAAGAAAATCAAATCAACCCTCTGATGATTAATTACTATAGTATGATGATGTATGACATGCAATATATAACACCGTTATCAATACAACCAACTCCTTTAGCACTAATGATAATACCAGCAATCTTTGGCCAGGACACTAGAACAAAACGCGAATTAATTGAATAGTTATAATCCCTACAACAAAATCTGTGGAGCCATCATGTAGGGAAAACAAGGAATATAAGTTTTACCTAATATCCACAAACAATATCATCTTCCACGGGATCACCAACACCATGATCAAAAGAAGGAGCATAGACACGTCCCTACCCAGAACGTAGAACAAAGCCCAAAATAGTAATGCAGAATCCAAAGACACAGTACCACAGGAATGCAAGTAAAAATGAAATAGATAAATAATCTGACCTGGTTCCTCAGAGTCTGCAGACATCTTAGAAGTAGTTCTGGATTAAATGTCCATGGAGCTGATTTACAAATGAAGATTCGAAATGTTTCAGACATTAAAGATCGCAAATATTACATTTCATGTTAGGTTTCAGCAGATATCACCTCCCCTCCTGGCATGAGCTTCTTTTGGATCCTGGAAAGTAAAAAATATAAATCAATATAACAAGCACAAAATCATAAAGACAGCTAAAACATCACCGTTATCAACATCAATAAGTCTGTATATCCAAATATTTTATGTGAAGTAAACAGCCAAGAGTAAGATTTAGCTAGTTTTGTTCTAAAACATTGCATCCATTTCAACCACACTCATCTATATAATAACATCTTATCTATAAAGGTTAAAAAGTTATATGATGTGGAAAATCATGAAGCCAACTAAGCTAGCAAAAATTCATCAAAATCCAACCTCCATTGAGTCCAATTGGTGTCGGTAAAGGTGAAAACCATCCATTGGAAGTACGGTAGCAATTTCACAAGGCTCAACTTGGGAGTCGATTGATATGGAAGAGCATTTCTGAGGCCATAACTTATTGACACGTTCAGCTACCTCAGACGCAAGGGTACTCTTCCCCGCACCCGGAGGGCCAGCCAGACCAATGATATGCCTGTGTGACGGGAATCATAATTACCTTATAAAGAGGAATGGTTCGGTTTGGCACAGATCAAACCAGGTCCTTGAAGTCAGTAAAACTCCAAGATAGGACAGATGCAGACATCATCCATGCCAAATTACTATCTGTATTTGAAAATTGTACCAGACTGAACTTCTATATTGGACTCGCTTTAAAGAATTGCTATGGATTTTAACCATGTAGTTTGTAAAGAAACAAGTCATCCACCCACATAGAAAAATGGAAATCTGCATGATTTTCTGAACAAGAAGATTATTATCTTGACAATTTCTTTTTGATATTACTGTGGCATCCTAGAATGTTTCTATGAAATAGAGATGTGGTTTTCTGAACAAGATGGATAAGAAGTGTAATGGGCTCAAAAGATAAGATCTTGTAATACAAAAATTTCCTACTTATCCCAAGTAACACCCTGTTTGGTCAGCAATTTGAGACTCTTAAATCTATATGTGAAATTTTGTTCCTGTAACTTGTGAATATTACTTCTTCAAGGAGAGTTTTCTAAAGATGTATAAGAAGTGTAAATCATCTCAAAAGATCAGACCTTGTAATCAAAAGTTTCCCACTTATCCAAAGTGTTGAAATAATAGGATTGAATATTATCTTTTATTCCTTGTTACCGTTATTTTGTCAGTAAGGATACAATCCTTTCTTTATAGCCGTTGGAATAGTTGTAGTATCAGTGTATAAAAGGATCTTTACTTCAGCTTATTAGGAATGTAATTGTTGTTGAATTGATGAATAAAAGAGTACTTTTTATCTTGAAATGTCTTTATGGTATCAGAGCTAGAGACTCTGAGATTATCGAAAGTATCCAAGTGCAGTTTCTCTGTACTAACGAACAAGCTCAAAGAAAAGAATTGAAATTGAAGTGATTGCTTGTATTGGTGTTGTCTGCAACAACCAAAATCATTTTACTTGAAATTGACGAAAAGAACTGATTTTGCACCTGTTTTATCAAGAGTGCAGAAACTTTGAGAAGAAGACAAACGGTGCACATCGAAGAGAAGAAGACAAAGTTCAGAAAGTCGAAGAGAAGAAGACGAAGTTCTTCAGTTAAAGAATTCGTTTTTCTTCGAGAAGAAGACGTGGTATGTGATATTTACCAAAACATTTTTTGTTTAAAGCGGGAATTAGGAAAGGTACAGATAAAGTTTTTTTAAAAAAAAAAAGGTACAGATAGTGGTCATTCGGTGCACGTGCCTCTAGAAGGTTCCCACTATCTCAAATTGTGTACCACTACACAATTTAATATCTTTATTTTATCAAAGGGTGAAACGTGTCACCGTGCATGTGAGCTCAATTTTCCCCAGCTTCTTGAGGAAGCTACTATCGTACTTTTACCATTATTTTTTAGTTAATAACATTTTTTTCCCTCTGCATTTTAACACTTTGTTTTTCGATATTTGTTTGTGTTTCATCCATTTCATCATCCATCTTCTCTGCGTCTTCTGAGTCAGTTCCTCTTCTTCAAAGATTAAAACCATGTCTTCCTCTTCTACACCTACATCTGCTCGTAGAAACCGAGGGAGGATCCGGAGCTACCACAGATTTAACTGCTGGTACTCTTGGAACTGTACCTGTGCTTTCATCAGGGTCAAATCTGATGGATAATAACTCGGTGATGATCACAAATCACAAGTTAACTGGCCATAACTACCTTGCATGGAGCAAGGCTGTTGAACTATTTATCATGGGAAGAGGTAAGGATGAATACCTCATAGTTACATGCGAATCCCGTCTGTCACAGATCCTACCTATAAACAGTACAAAACAGAGAATGCTATGATAATGTCTTGGTTGCTTAGCTCTATGTCTCCTGAGATAGGAAATAATTTCATACTATATCCCACGGCTGCTGACATCTGGAAGGCCGCTAAAGAACTGTATTCTCAAACGGATAATGTAGCAGAAATATATGAGTTAGAGACTAAGGTGACTAAGGTTGAACAAGGTGAACAATCTGTGAGTTTCTTACTATTCTCAGCTCACTCTCCTTTGGCAACAAATTGATACCTATGAGACCCATAACTGGGGTCTTCCTGCTGATGCATTAGCATTCAAGAAATTCATTGAAACTAAGAGAGTTTTTAGGTTCCTGCAGGGATTACACAAAGACTTTGATTCTGTCCGTAGTAGATTATTAGGAACCAACCTTTTCCACGTTAAATGCTGTGTTTTCAGAAGTAAGATTAGAAGAATCTCGTATTAGGGTCATGATGCATGTGTCCCATGGTCCAGCAGATGGATCTGCTCTAGTGTCTAGTGGTTCTGAAGGTAATTCTTCTACCTTTGCATTCTCTAAAGGCTCTTTTCAAGGGAAAAGACCTTACTGCAAATTTTGTAATAGGTCTGGTCATTCTTATGAGAATTGTTATAGTAGACCAGATGCTAAAGTTCAACGTCCTAGGAATTTTGGTGGCAACTGGAAAAACAAGAGTAACAATGCATCCACCTGGAAACCCCCGATTAATGATAACTGGAGAAATCCTGTAACTGAAAACTGGAAAGGGGGCAAAGGGGGGTAAATCGCAAGGGTCTATGGCACATATTGTAAATCAAATGGATAATGAAGCTGCAGAAGGAAAAGTAGAATTACAGACAGAACAGGGTACTGTACAGGGGAGTACTAATCCACCTATTCAGCAGCAATTAGATGCGATTTTCAGGATTCTTGGCAAACAGCAGGATAAAACTGATTCATCATCTATGTCAGTTGCTACTATGGCTTATTCAGGTATGACAAATTATGTTTCTGATCATATAACCTGGATTGTAGATTCTGGGGCTTCGGATCATATGACCTATGACTACACTCTATTAAGAAGTTATGTGTTTTTTCCAATTCCTAAATATGTTGAAGTAGCAACTGGGATTAAAGTAAAAGTGTGTGGAATGGGTACTGTTTTATTTGATCAAGGGATAAGACTTCTTAAAGTACTTCATATTCCTGAGCTTACCTTTAATCTAATTTCTGTTCGAAAGATTCACTATTGATAATAACTGTATAGCCTCTTTTTCACCCTATGAAGTTGTATTTCAGGGGAAATCTTTGGGGAAGAGGATTGGCAGTGCTAAAGTACATAATGGACTCTATATTTTTGGAGCAACAAGATGGAGTAGAAACTCCAATGTTTGCTGTACAGTTGAGTCCAATAGTGTCAGTATGCTTGGTAGCTCAAGAACAAACAGTATTTTGTTATGGCACTATAGGTTAGGTCATCCTAACTTGTGTATCTCAGGAAGATTATGCCTAAACTTTTTGTTGATGTTGATCCTGTTTGTATTAAATGCGAAATATGTGAGCTAGCAAAGCAAACTAGAACTGTGTATCCTTGCAAGATGTATGTTCCTTCTCAACCTTTTAACTTAATGCATTCCGATATCTGGGGCCCTTCTAGGGTCAGCAATCTTAATGGAGCTAAGTGGTTTATCACGTTTGTTGATGATCATACCAGACTTACTTGGGTGTTTCTTATGAAACACAAGTCTGACACCAATTTAATCATTCAGAATTTTGTTACTTTAATTAAAACTCAGTTTAATACTACAATTAAAACATTGCGTTCTGATAATGGTCTCGAGTATATGGATAAGAATGTTCAGGAGTACTTGAGAAGCCAAGGTATACATCACCAGACGGCCTGCACATATACACCTCAGCAGAATGGCGTGGCTGAGCGAAAAAACAGGCATCTACTTGAGGTAACAAGGGCCATCATGTTCACTAAACAGGTACCAAAATTTTACTGGGGTGAAGCTATTCTAACTGCTACTTATCTTATCAATAGATTACCATCTAGGATTCTTTCTTTTCAGACTCCTGTTGATGTCCTTAAGAGTTGTTTTCCATTTACTCAGTTAGTCTCAGTACTGCCAGTAAAAGTGTTTGGTAGTGTTGCTTATGTTCATCTTCCACAGCACACACGAAGTAAGTTAGATCATAAATCACTAAAATGTATTTTTATTGGATATTCCAATACTCAGAAAGGGTATAAGTGCTATGATCCTATAACCAAGAAAGTGTTTGTAACTTTAGATGTTAAAATAGATGAGACATGTTCCTACTATAATGAAGTTCTTAATCCTGAAAGACAGCTAGATTATCAAAATTTCTGGAGTGTTATCGATATTTCACCTGTTCCATCTAATACTAATAATCTGCCTAGTATTGTCCCTGTTTCAGGAGAAACTGTGAGTACACTTCAACTGGAGAAAACCTATTATCACACAGGTTTATCATCGAAGAGGTCAGCAGCCAATAAGGGCTGAACAGGGACTGACCCAATCTTCCTCACTCAGCTCACATGAACAGAGTAAACAACCTAGCAGTGTAGAGTATGCTACTGCTACTGATCCTCATTTTTCAGGACCTGAGGTACATCATTTAGATAGTATTATTGATGATAGACCTATAGCTCTCCGGAAAGGTACAAGGGAATGCACTAAACATCCTTTAAGTAAATTCATATCTTATGCATCATTATCACCTACATTCTGTGCTTTCACTACATCTCTAGATTTACAAAAATTGCCTGTTTCTATTCATGATGCTTTGAGTCAAACAGTTTGGAGGAATGCTGTGAAAGATGAAATGTTGGCATTAGAAAAAAATCAAACTTGGATATTAGTTGATAAACAGAAAAACATGAAAACAGTAGGCTGCAAATGGGTTTTTTTCAATAAAATACAATACCGATGGCTCTATTAGTAGGTACAAGGCGAGATTGGTGGCTAAAGGGTTTACTCAAACTCATGGTATTGATTTTCTTGAAACATTTGCTCCTGTTGCTAAACTTAACACAATTAGGATCATTTTTTCTATAGCTGCTAATTGCGATTGGAAGATGGTACAATTAGATGTTAAGAATGCATTTTTGAATGGTGATTTAAATGAAGAAGTTTTTATGGATATACCTCCTGGTTTTATAAATTCAGCCAACTGTTCAAAGGTTTGCAAGCTAAAAAAGGCATTATATGGATTGAAACAGTCTCCTCGTGAGTGGTTTAGAAAATTTACTAAAGTGGTACTTACTTTTGGCTTTGTACAAACTCATAGTGATCATACCTTGTTCATCAAAGGAAGAGGTACTAATAGAATCACAATATTGATTGTATATGTGGATGATATTATTCTAACTGGTAATGATCCTACAGGAATCGATGATATTAAAAGGCAATTATCTTTGGTTTTTGAGCTTAAGGATTTAGGAAATTTGCGATATTTTTTGGGAATGGAGGTTAGTAGAACAACAACAGGAATTTGTATATCTCAAAGGAAATACATACTTGATTTACTATCTGAAACAGGTATGCTTGGGTGTAAACCATCTTCTACACCTGTTGATGTTCGCATTAAATTAAAAAATCAGGAGGAAGAAGTAACTGATAAGTTGAGTTATCAAAGGCTTGTGGGGAAGCTAATTTACTTATCTCATACTAGACCTGATATATGTTACGCTGTTAGCTATGTCAGTCAATTTATGCATAATCCTTCTATAACTCATATGAAAGCTGCTATGAGAATTCTTAGATATCTAAAAAATGCTCCAGGACAGGGTCTGTATTTTAAGAAAACAGATGTGCGGGATTTAACTGTTTTTACTGATGCAGACTGGGGAGGTTCCCCCACAGATATGAGATCTACTACCGGGTATGTAACGTTTCTTTGGGGCAATTTGATAACTTGGAGAAGCAAGAAGCAGTCAGTTGTTGCTAGAAGCAGTGCTGAAGCTGAATTAAGAGCTCTAGCATTAGGATTATGTGAAGGACTTTGGGTTAAAAGAGTAATGATTGATTTGGGCCAAGAGATTTCATTGCCAGTGCAGATTTACAGTGACAATATCTCTTCAATTCATATGATTGAAAATCCTGTTCAACATGACAAATCTAAGCATATTGAAATTGATCGACATTTCATTCGAGAAAAAGTTGAAGATGGTATTATCTGCGTATCACATGTTTCATCAAGAAATCAAATTGCAGATATGTTTACAAAGCCACTGGCGATTACTCCTTTCTATGATTTATTAGGCAAGCTTGGTTGCATTAATCCATACAACAAGCTTGAGAGGGAGTGTTGAAATAATAGGATTGAATATTATCTTTTATTCCTTGTTACCGTTATTTTGTCAGTAAGGATACAATCCTTTCTTTATAGCCGTTGGAATAGTTGTAGTATCAGTGTATAAAAGGATCTTTACTTCAGCTTATTAGGAATGTAATTGTTGTTGAATTGATGAATAAAAGAGTACTTTTTATCTTGAAATGTCTTTACAAAGTAAAACCCTGTTTGGTCAGCAACCTGAGACTGTTGAATTTATATGTGAAATTTTGTTCCTGTAACCAGTCAATATTACTTCTTCGAAGTCAAAAAATTGAAAGCCACCTGAAAACTCAAATTTCACATGAAGACCTTTTCCAACTGATCAAATAATTCCGATTCATTTACTTCCCTTTTTTCCTCAGCCATAATATTTTTCAACACTCCCTCTCTTACTAATGCATCCTTCTGTTCCAACCAATTCGATAAAGTGGTAAATATCGCTTGTTGGTCCATTATTATCTTCCGTCTTCCTGAATGTGTCCTATCCCCTCTTTACTGGCTTGGCTTTAACTCTAGGCTGGTGATGGATTGTTACACTATGTTAATTTCCATCATTTTTAAATCGAGAACAAAAAAATGAAAAAGCTCTAACTTACTTGATGTTCGAATTTGATGCTACAGCAGATGTGGGAACAACACGTTCAGCCAAAGCGTCATATATAGACTCCATGCAACTGTCACAGATGATACATTTAGATGTAGAAAGGTAACTATTAAGAAAATGTAAAGTGTCACCTTAAGCATGAAAATGATCATCCGCCTTAACAAGATAAAAGTACCAATGCATACCAAAACACTTCAAAGTTAGCGACTCCCTTCATAATCATTGAAAAGAAAGGCTCAAGATCGGTGGCTTGTCAGATGACTCTTAGAAATCAGAACCATATACTGGTAATTTGCAGAGCATTCTCCACTCTTTTCATTATTAAGTGTTGGAGAACATAATCCGTCATAAAATATGATGTTTCACATCCATCCCAACAAAAACGATAAATGACAAAGAAGTTTATTGCACAAACCACAATGCAATATATATCATGTCGCAGTCAAGGCCAAATTTGCTCCAAGCCTGTTATGGCAATTACTGTACTAATCTCAAATTCTCCACCTTAAATTTTAACTTGTTTCATAGATAAACTATCATTCGTGAACCATACTATCTACAAAAGGTTATGTCGATAAGGCACCCAACCACCAAGGAAAACTACTTCAAAGATGTACTGAAACAAAGGAAGGCCAACTGAAATATATGCAGACTTCGAGTACAATACACACACTAAAAAACAGAGTCCTGACCGTACCCATCTTCCAGGACAGAAATTTCCCTCTTTTTACTATAGCAAACCTGAAAACAATATACGCAAGAGCTATCTCAGAAGTGTTCTAAATGAACTCCGCACCGCACACCACATAAAATTGACAAGAAATATGTTAGGCCAGAGAAAATAAATGAAATCGCAAACCTGGAAACATTTTTCCCTCACAAGTATATCGCAACCGCGTAGTGCTAGAGACCAGGTTCTTTGAACTGGAAAAAGAGACACAGGACCTGGACTTCCGTTGGAAAAATTTGTCCTTGAGTTCAGCAACTTTTCTGAGATTAATGGCAGCACAAAGTTTAATCATTTTACAAAAACTATATTCATTACAAGTCCAACACGAACATCCATTTAAAGTAATACTGTAATTCACAAAGAAGAATTCTGCTGCCACCATCATCATATATTATGTAGAACTGGTAGTTCAGTCCTTTACATTTGTTCCTTGAATTAACACTTGCCAAAAAGGAAAGGAAAGTGAAGATCAATGACAGGGAATGGCCCAAGAATTGCACAAAGCCGTGACCTTTACTGTCAATCTACCCTGCAAAGTTTTCTTCCTTTTTCTGTTCTTTATTTCTTTTGTGGTGAACAACAAGTGGAGGAAATGGCAAGATGAACGATCGTCACCCATCCCATTACTTTTACTTTCTTATCTCATCTAGCAATCTGTCTGAATTTACAAACGAACGGCATAGTTCTCATTTCCTAATTAGCATTCCTGTTACATTCGGCGTCGCATGATGATTAAGTACGAGAAGGAAATGAAAACAACATGGAAAATATTTTAAATACTGAGAAAATCAGATGTCAGTTTTGTCAGTGTTTTTATTGGACCAAAAGAAAGGGGGAAATGAAAACGAATAATGATAGCATGTATGAATGGGTACAGTCATATACAGTAACGGAGACGTGATCAAGAAGGGCATCACCTGAGGTCAGGGGAGAGAATAATCGAACGGAGCTGGAAAAGAAGGGAAGAACTTCCATGATCGAATCAAATGATAGCAACTCCGGTTGGATTGCGGTGGACTGCAGGCTGATTGAAAATGCAGAGCAGAAAAATCTCAGGCCAAAGTTGTTGTTTTTTTTTTTTTTTAATCCAGCCACGAAAATCAAGAAATTTGTTTAGGTGAGAATGGAACCTAGAGGATACGACCAATTATTAGCATTGATCATTATCTTGAGTCCTATTTTAAATGAATACATTTCGGGAAAAGTGGAATAAGAGGTGAATTTTTTCTTTTCTTTGATCACATAAGACGTGATATGTTTAGTTAGAACAATTTCTTTTAGTCAAAGAATTTTTGATGAACTTTAAATCATTGTCTGTTCAAATCCATTTCTATAATGACAATGAGCAATTGTTTAATTTCAAATCTGTTATTGTAGTTATAATAATCAATAAACGTACTGACAATAACCAAATTTTATAAATAATAAGAATAGGGGTATTGATAATTCAATCGGCAAAGTCGAAAAAGTATAAGTAAATTTGAAGTCCAAACTTGGATTATGGTCCAAGCCAGCCCATATAACATTGTTTACAATTATAATTCAATAATTGTTTTATAAATCATTTATTAATCAATTTATTAAAGAAGACAATTAAGTGTAATTATGGAGTACGATACTTTATACAAATTTTAGGGAAAACATAACATTAATTTTTTTTTTTTTTCTTTTTTTGCAGAAAAGGTAACAGAAAATCAAATGTACTTGTGCCCAAAAAGAAGCTTTGCGATATCACTAGTAAGTTTCGTCTTTAATACTGGCAGCAAATACATAACCAATTGAATATCAAAAATCATCTAGCGAATGCATATGTTGAGAATATTGTGTCATATTAACTAATTTAAAAAAATACATGTGAGTCATATGATGACGAAGTAACACCACTATTGCCTTAAAATTTTCAGTAGATATGAGCACTAACTCATGTGAACTTAAGTTTCAATATGTTATCAAAACCAGTTTAAAATGTAGATTAACAACTTGACTACCTCATGATTGGTTATTTGTTATCTTCTCTCATCCAAGTTCAGATATTCATACCCAGTTTGTGAACCATTTCTTGTCTCACCTAAGTCCAAGTCCATATGTTGATGCTCAGTTAGTGAGCCATTTGGTGTTGCATCCATCCAAGTCCAAGTCCAAATATTCATTCTTGATTTGTGAGTCATTTATGTCTCCCTTCACCCAAACCATTTATTATCTCACATCTTCCAAGTCTAAGTTAAGATATTCATCATGGTTTATGAGTCATTTATTCTCTCCACTCATCCAAGTTTAGATTTTGATGTCTGGTTTTTGATTGAAACCAGGTTCTAAGGCACGTTTGTATGTCAAGCCAGCCACGTTGCCTCATGAGGACGAATGTTGAAAATATTATTTCACATTCACTATTTTGAGAAAAATATATGTGTAGATTCTAGAACGCGTGTCTATGTGAAGTCAGCCACGTGAATCCGAGTGTTGCCCATATTCACGTCAGCTACTTTAAGAAAAATTTATGGGTTGAATATTGTCTTACATTGGCTACTTTGAGAAAAATGGATGTGTTAGTTATGAGGATGAAATACCACATTCAATGACTCAAGATTTTAAATAGATATGAAACTAAAAACTTGAATAGATATAAGTCTCACATGATGTAAACTCAATCATCAGCATAATGTATAGACTTCAAAAAGAAAATATATATATACAGGGTCGTTGAGGCTGCATGTTGCAGAAACCAAATGTAGGAAGTTGTCAAGCAATTTGAAAGTGGATGAGCAGAAACCAAAAATTTGGACAACAAAAATGCCAAAGTCATTATTAACGATGAAAGGAACAGCTTCGAAATCTCGTCCATTAAATGGACAACAAGAAGTCTCCATCATCATATATAGATGAAGGAAAGAATTGAATATGTTCAGATGATTTAATCTATAAGGCCTGTAATGAGCGGGTACAAAGATAATTAGAGCACAAGTTGTTGCATGACTAGTTTAATTTCACAACAAAACTCCAACAGTTTAGTTTTAAAGTCAGGAGATGATGTTGTATCAGCTGACAAGTACATTGCACCGCCTTTTTGACGCCCTTGTCACCTCCTTTTCATTGCCAATTAGCTGCACACGGAGCAAGCAAGAAGTCAAATAAAAAAAAGGTTTAGAGCACTAGGATTCCAAGTTAACTGTACTGGGATATTCCTATTCCACACTATGTAATGGCTCAGAGAAATATTCAGTCAACAAGGCGTACCTGTGGACTGAGTTGCAGAGGCACTTGAACCCTTTTGGAACCATCTGGAAAGCGCTTGCTTGGAAGGATATTACCACATAATCCCACATTACCTGATACCTGGAAAATGATAATAATAATAATTATTATTATTATAGTACTAAAGCTCATTACCGGAAATAAATTTTGTCTTAGCTTTATACATTGTAATACATGCAGGGGAGCAAAGTTGCTTCAGGTTAAATTCAGGAAAATAATTCAATAGCTTCAGAGTAGTATGGTAATCGATTCAAGACTGGTACCAATGATACACTAGCAAGAAGGAAGTAGATGTAATAAATCAAGATACCAGAACTGCAATTCAACAATAAATTCAACAAACGTACACCCACACGAAGAAAGTAGAAAGAAAGAAGAGTGTCAATTTGGCCACTAAAACAGCTCCATTTCAATTCAATAACACAAAATAAGTAACAAAGAAGACCTTGAATCTGCAATGAGATTCCGTCCAGATATTCCTAGTTGTTGGCACCATAAGTTGCCCTCTGAATAAAAAAGACTTACCGTATTGACATAGCAAACAGAGTAAACAGGGCAACGACGGCAAGAATTATTACAAGTTTTGGCTCTCTACACTGTCGTTTATTATTTGTTCAAGGCCAGATCTGAACAGTGAACTATAGACATTTCTTGAGATCCTCATGTATTAAATCAGTTATGAATGCTATTGGGCTTCAAAAAAGGAAAAAACTTGTAAGAAAGTTTCGAAGTTTGACACCCTAAACAATACTAAGAAGGCAAGTTTTACCTGGGCCTGAATGGTATCGACCAGCACATCTTGGCATCCAGAAGCGTGCACAGTTTCCAAATTTGGACACTGAAGGAGCAACCTCTCTGCACTTAAGGCATAAAAATCACCAAACTGAAGAAGAAATGAATTAACTAGAAATAATGAAAGAAACATTCAATTTATAGCCATGCCTGGATGTAGGTTGCTGCAAGAGTTCAGGTTCAGATCACAGAGTTCTGGACAGTTTAGGTATAGTGCCTGCATCAACATGACTGGTTCAAAACGTACCCGGTCATATCAACATGTAAAAGTTTTACTGGTATAATCTTACATCCAAGTCAGAACACCCCCATAAGCTCAATTTCTTCAACCGGCTATGTTTGATAATCAGCTTCTGGTAAATAGCATGCTCCTTGTTTTTGGGCGGTGATCTTTGCAACCTGGTTTCTTGGTTCTTTTCTACAAAAGAGATTTCAGTTTCTGGATTACATATGCTCATTCCACAATCCATGAGTTCCAAGAGAGGCAACTGGGCTGCGGCAAATTGGATACCACCTAAAACTCAAAAGCACTGACAAAAATTAGCACATTATTGCATATACAAAACAACATTTGAAAAAGCAAAAGCACAATCCTAATTACTTGAGGTGATATTTGGGCAAAGAGCAAGCAGAAGTCGAGACAATGTTTCAGGAAACACATTGCAAATCATACCAATACCACTGTCGCTGATACTGGACCTAAATTTAAGAAACACCACAAGGTAAATACAACAACAATTTAAAATATTTAATTATGAAATGCACCTCAAATAAAAACATAAATGAGGCCTCCCTAAGTTTATATGGTAAAAGCAAAAGTGAGCATAACTAACCCACTAAGATCTAGCAATTGCAAACTTGAGTAGCTTGAAGCAATTGCTGCAACAGATGCATCAGTTATTTCTGAACCCAGAACAAGAGAAAGCATCCTCAATCCCCTGAATGTTGAGAATTTCAGGGAAACAGAGTCATAAACTTCAGACTATAATTATGCAACAATTGATTGGAATAAATGAATGAACAGAGGCTAATATTGCATTGTTTATACAAGTGTAATGCAGTAAAAGAACCTCAAGTTTGCATCAGAGAGAGCTAGAACCGCGCCATGGGAAAGCCGGTCAGAAGCAATATGAATGCTATGTAACCTAGGGCAGCTTCTCCCTAGATTTTCTACCATCGATTCAAGATCAGTGCTGTCATTCCCTTGGCGAGAAAAATCCAGTGCAATGTCGTTCAGATTAGGACAGTTAAAAACCTGGGGCAGAAGGCATATTAGGCAAATTGGCATTGGACACAAAAATCAGCTTACCATCTATGACAAAATTTATTGAAGATACACATTTAAAAGATTACGAGGGCACAACAAATACCATCTTAGACAGGCAGCGAAGGTCTGAAAGCGATATGGTTAACAAACTGCTCGAATTCAAAGCAAAACCACCAAGAGTTGAACACCCTTCCATTTTGAGAGAGGTGAGATATCTCTTATCAGCAACAAATCTAGCCAACTCATCGCTGCACAATAAATGAGATGATTTAGTTCAAATCTGCTAAAAATCTTTTATGAGATGAATAAACAGCTAATAAATAAAGGTGAAAGTATCCATCTACACAGGGAGGTAGACAAATCCAAAGATGCCAGGCTCCCCCCCCCCCCCCCCCCCCTCTTCTCCCAGCCCAAAGAAACCACGAAAATTAATTATTTCTTTTCAAAAGGCTTCCTCAATTCACAAAACCCGCAACAACCAGCAAAGGAAGTAACAAAAGATTATGATTGGCAAAACTAGCAAGAAGAAGGTAGGCAAGAAATCACCTTTAGGTATAGAGTCTTTAAGGTTCACTACTAAAAAATTACAACCATTTGCCGCAAACCATAGGGAAATTACCATTGGAACAAAGTATCCAGGTTAAACGCACAAATCACCAAATCAGCAACACAGTTTAGTCATGTAGCTTATTACCCTGTTATCCGATTAACCGATGCATCTGATGTCAGAATCTCCACGGACTCCAATTTAGGACATGAGAAAGCAATGCAAGCCAGCACCGTCGAATCTATAACGCTGTACACCAAGACCAAAATTTATGAGATTAGCCGGTCCCTAAAATTGCCGTCTTCATACACACGTGACTTGTAGGTTACCATGATGTAAAGATTTTTAAAGATGAATAATTCAGAATCGTTATATGTACAGCAAATTTCAACTATATTTGTACTCATTAAGTAATTATCCTCCTTATTCTGGTTTCAATTGAGCTTTTGATTGATCTGTTTTAGACTGTTCCAGTGTTGAAATTTTTGTTCATACATTTCTCAATCGAGTAAACCGTCAGAGAAAAACGCAACGCTCTGGTCATTTTGCAGTCAAATTTTAACCTTTCCATCGTCAGAGAGAGCCTAACGAGCATTGGACACTTCTGCAACACCGAACCAACGAATCCGATTTGCGCCCCAGCAGGAACTATAAGTCTGAGCTCTTCCGCCGCCTTCCAAAGTCGCTTAGCTGTCTCTCTCCATCCCTTGCACACCATCGCCGCCGCCATCAAACTTGTAGGAGGTACTCTCCTCAATACCTTCCACAAACAACTCATCGGAAGCTTACCGGACTGGGCGACACTCAGCTCCAGCTCCAAATCCTCCTCTTCCTCCTCCTCATCATCATCATCATCATCATGCGAATCCGCAGCATCAACATCATCAAACGACAGAGCTCGCCGGAGATTATAACAAGGTTGGCGAGGAGGAGGAGGAGGCAAAGAAGGCCGCACGGCAGAGAGAGGAGAAGGAACAACAAAAGAAGTCGAAGTAGAAGAAGGAGTATCGGTGGCGGTGGCGGCGGCCGCGTCGGAGATGGGGGAGATGTTTTTGGGCAAATTACAAGAATGCCCTTTCTTAGGCAGTCCACAACGGCCGCAGTTGTAGCTGCCACGCTTTTTGCCGCGCTTAATTTGGCAAGCATCGGACATCGGGGTGGTATCTCCGGCGGCGGAGTTGACGGGGTGAGGCTGGGGACCACGCATTTTTGGTGGAGCTTTATTTAAATTTTAAAAAAGGGTAAATTCAGAGGAGAAAAACAATCAGATCCAGTGGGGAGTGTGAAGGGGAGTAAAAGAATGAAAGTAAGGAGACGAAATAGAGAGAGGTAAGGGGCTAAGGGCGCGGGACTGGACAATTTTGGCGCCTTTGTTCTTTTAAAAATTTATTTATTTGGGGGAGGAGCGTTTTTACATAGAATTAGGCGCGGCTGCCACCTGCCTCCCAACGGATCTGTTTTCTATCTGGAGGTTTTAATTTCGGAGAGAATATTTTTTAAAATAAAATTGAAAAAGATAAATGATCACGTGGTTCATTTGTTGGCTGGTGAAGGATTTGCAAATAAATGCCGATTTAATTGTAACTATGTCTTTTCTTTTGGTGGGATTTTATCAGTTGCTAAAATATAGGCAAATGTTTGTGGATAGGAACAGATAACCAGAGAAGGAAAATAGGAAAGTAGCATGAGTATAATTTAATTGATACTTCAGTGAATGAAGGTGAATTTCTTCTTCTTCTTTTTTTCAATAAATGATGCATGGTGTCAACATATGTTAGAGAACAAATAATTATTGATGCATGTGTTTTTTTTAAATAAAATAAAGTTAGAATACAATATCAGATTTTGTACATATCGATAATTGTTGGGGTTCTGTTATGTTATGTCTGAAGTTGGATATAAGATTCTTTCATATCCATAACATTCATTTTAAATAGTGAAATTCTCCTTTTCAAATTGTTTATATCTCCTTATGTTATAAAAAAGGATAGAATATATTGCAATGGAACATCGGGCATTTTATTTAACCATGGAACTACGTTTTACAACAACAGTATACCTCATTTTACTTGTTAGTTAGATGAAAACAAATTTAGATCATTTTCCTTATTTTTGTTATTGTCATGTGTACATGTACATAAACATTGATAATAATTTCTGCATATCCTGTAAGATGCAATGGTCCATTGGTTATGTAACATAAATATTGTTTTCTATATTTTGTTATGTTCCTAAAATGTATATCTTCATTTCCTACCAAACAAAAGGGAAAAAGAAAAAAAAATAAGAAGATATATTTCCATCTAACCAAATACGTCCCTGCCATTCGTCACAATACATCCCCTTGTTCCCTTGTTCCTGCCCATGTGTGTTCTTTCTCATTTTGATATGGCACTACATATGATTTTTATTTTGTAATTTTTTTTGTGGAAGTCGAATCTTTAACTAGATAAAAAATGATCTAAGTTTGAATTCATATATTTTCGAACTTAAGTAAAACTCGGACAGTATCGAATTTATTTGAGTAAAAATAAATATATTTTTTATATTAAAAATAGCATGTATGAGTAGAGACATGTATTTTTTTATTGATATTATTAAACCGTTGTAAGTTTTTTTTTTACGTAAAAACTTATTATCATTATAATAATTGTTAGTTAACATATTTAATTTATTGTATGTATCAAACAAATCTATTAATGTTATACCAAATCATAAAGATTTTCATATATATTACAAGTTCGAATGTGTTTATGGAATAACGAATCAAACGTTAATATACTTAAGATTAACTTGCTAAATATTCGAATCAAAACAAATTCGATATTGACCTTTATCAAACTAAACTAATTAAGTAAAAATTCAAACCAAATTTGATTGGCTCACGAATTGTTTGAATTCATTTTTACATGGAGACTTCTTCTACAATTGGGTTCTATAGATTTTCATTTCTTCAACATTCAAAATTAAAATTTGCCCTTGTTACAAAATATCAAAATACTCAACCCTTTTTCTTAATTTGTAAACCTCCCGTGCCCTTATTGCAACTTTCCCTATAATTTTCGTATTGCAGCATTTACGAAACAAAGTCAACATAAAAATGGAATTTCTTTCGCAGAAAACCATACTATATGATTTTGTACCCAATTAAATTTTAATTTTGCTACCAATGCAGACAATAAATTCTGTACAAAATAATGTATTTTGTGTGTAACGCATATTATGTCAAAAGTGAAAAGACGCTATCTTTTGATAGGAGGGTGATTGTTTTGGTTAGCATCCTCTCGTCTATTTCCCTACACCCTATTCGGTATCACGCGACAATGATAGTAAAGGATGATGGTGAGTCTATTTCCCTACACTCTATTCGGTATCACGCGACAATGATAGTAAAGGATGATGGTGAGACTAGATGATGACCATCTGCATGACACGTGACGAATGAGATGAGAGAAAAGTGGGAGATGAGATTCTATGGTTTTGTCCAGAGAAGTTCGACTGGTGGCGCAAAAGATAGGAGTCGGAGCGAAGTCCATGGCGACGTCTCTAAGTTCGCCGAAGCTGATCAAAACCTTAACCTTTCAAACTCTCTTTAGAAAATTCCATATTTTTTCATCATCTACATGTCAAAAGCTTGACTTCTATTCCTTCCGCAACCTTCGAGAACCTAGGCGATTGGTTTCTCGCTGCCGCCGCTTTACGGCGACCACCTCCCTTCGAGCTGAGTCCACTAATGGTGTTGGCGATGAGTCAAAACCTCATTACGATTTCGACCTATTTACTATCGGTGCTGGGAGCGGGGGCGTTAGAGCTTCCCGCTTTGCTGCCAATTTCGGTGCTTCTTTTGCCGTTTGCGAGCTTCCTTTCTCCACAATCTCCTCAGATATTGCTGGCGGCGTCGGTGGCACGTAAATTCCTCTTTCCTCAGCCGTTAATCTGAGTTATCCTCTGCTTATGTTTTATGATGGTCCTTTGTTGCCAGCTGATATGATTAAGTGAATTAGCTTTGGTCTATATGTCAGTTTCCGTCCAACTTGATTGTTTTGGTGAAAACCTCATACCAAACTAGGTTTAAGGCTATATTTTTATTTTAGTATTTATTCGTTTCATCTACGTCATGATTTAAACAAAATACTTTATTGAACTCGATTTTCTTAATTACAGGATAGATTGAACGTGATTACGTAAAACCCCCACATATACATGGTTTTTCCTTTACCCGGATTGGAGGACAAACTCGTCTTTACTTGTAATGAACATTTAAATTTGCTTTAAATCAGGACAGGAGTGGATGCAAATAATTAGGTGTATCGAACAGGCTTCATGATCATTTCCTATAACTGGAGTTAAAAGAATATCTGAGATGGAGGCACTTAATAGATTTATTAAGAATCCTTGGAACTTTAGTGGTTGACAGCTGTTGCATTGTTGAGTCAATCGAGGTTTATTGTTTAAAGGGGCTAGTTGTTAATGTGATGAAAATCTTATACCTTTCTCCGGGAACTATAATAAGGTAGAAAAGACATTGCCCATATGGTGATCATACCCAGTTTAGCTGAATGTTCACGCTTCGTTAGACCAAGATTATTTTGCATTTAGAAGCATACCTTCTTCTTGGTACTTATAGTTTATAAGTTATTAGGTGGTGCAATGAGCATTCTTTTCTTGGAGAGGTATTATGCTGGTGGCTGCTTTCAACTCGGACAGGAAAATAGAAATGGCTTTAGCACTGTTTGTACCTGCTGACAGAATGTTAGTCCAATCACTTGACTCATCATCATCATCATCCGGGCCCAGCATATCCCAACGACAGCAAAAGCTATCGTTAGGGTCTGGGGAGGGTAAGTGGTAGGCAGACGATACCTCTATCTCAAGGGATAGAGAGTCTGCTTCCAGTGAGACCCTCGGCTCTATATGTACCTGCAAAAAATGACATAATAATAGAGATATACTGTGCTAGTGTGTTAGTGAGAAAATTCAAGAAATACAAAGAAAGGGCTTTCGATATTAGAATACACATCACGTATATATGTACATCACTTGACTCTGCATGCAAATTGTGGTAACTTGACTTCCTTACTTCATCACCTGCCATCTTGTTAAACGGATTTAGATTAAATCAACATATAAATCAATTTAGTCAATCAACATTTTTGGTTGCAGTGTTGGGTTAATGTGACTCTTGAACTTTTTGCTGTTGATTTCCGTGACATTGAAATGCATAAAACTCTGCTTCTTTTTCACTAATACTGATTACTTGCTACTGAAGTTGTGTACTTCGTGGGTGCGTGCCTAAAAAGTTGCTTGTCTATGCATCAAATTACGGTCATGAATTTGAAGAAAGCCGTGGTTTTGGGTGGGTTTATGAAACTGATCCCAAACACGATTGGAGCACCCTGATTGCAAATAAAAATGCCGAGTTGCAACGCCTGACTGGCATATACAAGAACATTCTGAACAATGCTGGTGTCAAACTAATCGAAGGCCGTGGGAAGGTTGGACGATCCTTCTTGGATGAATTTCTTTTCAGGCTTTTAAGTCAAACACTGCAGTGAATGTGGATTAAGAACAAGTGTCATCTATTTAAGTGGTGGACGCACATACTGTTAACATAGATGGAAAAATCTATACTGCAAGGAACATTCTTATTTCTGTTGGTGGACGCCCATTTATTCCAGCTATACCTGGAAAAGATTATGCATTTGATTCTGATGCAGCCCTTGACTTACCATCGAAGCCTAAAAAAATTGCTATAATTGGAGGTGGATACATTGCTGTTGAGTTTGCCGGTATCTTCAATGGTTTGGGTAGTGAAGTCCACGTATTTATACGGCAGAAGAAAGTTTTAAGGGGCTTTGATGAAGAGGTAGGAAATATATCACGGTCTTCCATTTGTTATGTGCCCAATAGATTTTTATTAATACGGTGTGTCTTATTTAATCTTTCTGCTGTTGCAGATCAGAGATTTTGTGGGTGAACAGATGTCATTGAAAGGTGTTGAGTTTCACCCGGAGGAGTCACCCCAAGCCATTCTCAAACAGCCAGATGGATCACTTTCACTGTTGACGAACAAAGAAACAGTTGAAGATTTCTCTCATATCATGTTTGCGACAGGTCGTAGACCAAATACGCAGGTTTGCTTTCTTTCTTTTCTTGAACTCATCCTTCTCACTTCCTTCTATCCTGCATTGACAGTGTTAGCAGAGACATCTATCAATTTTTGTTCTTTTTTTTTTTGGGCATGGTCTAGTAGTTAAATTCATTCTATCATGCCCCTTTTTATTTTTGTTTTGTAAGGCTTGCTAAATTTAATCGAAGTTCATTGACCTTTTCAAACGGAGTAAATTGATTTGAACGTCACATTGCTCATGAGGGAAGTCTTTGTGTTTTCATCGAATAGCTAAGGTGGACTTGAATATTTAGCTTTAGAATTTATTTGAGATAATCTCCCTCGTGTGCCTGTGACAGAATTTAGGACTGGAAGATGTAGATGTAAAAATGACGGAGAAGGGAGCCATAGAGGTAAATAGTGGAACCCTTGAACTTTCTCTCCGGTCACATTGTTATTTAATTGAATCCCTTGCTGATTCCTGGTTTTCTACTTAGGTTGATGAGTATTCACGTACATCAGTTCCAAGTATTTGGGCTGTTGGAGACGTAACTGATAGAGTAAATCTGACTCCTGTTGCTTTAATGGAAGGTGGAGCACTGGCAAAAACTAGTTTTGCAAGCGAGCCGACAAAACCTGATTATAGGTGATTCTTTCTTAGTTATTAGAGTTTCTCTTTCGTTCTTCCTAAATTCAAATGGTTGAATAACGTTGTATCTGGCATTCACAATTTTCATGTATTTTTCTGGCTATATTTCTCTCTTCCCTTGAGCAGGGTCATTCCGTCTGCAGTTTCTTGTCAACCACCTATTGGTCAAGTCGGCCTTACTGAGGAAGAGGTATCTCCGAGACTCTATAAACTTACTCTTGCTAGCAAAGCAACTAGTATGCTTAATGTCTCAAATATCTGGCAGGCTATAAAAGGGTATGGTGACGTTGACATTTTCACATCAAACTTTAGACCCTTGAAAGCAACCCTTTCTGGTCTTCCAGATCGAGTACTTATGAAACTTGTAGTGTGTGCAAAGACAGACAAGGTTCTGGGCTTGCATATGTGTGGGAAGGATTCTCCAGAAATTGTACAGGTTGCGGTCTTTTCTTCATTTCCTGTAAGGATAGTTATAGGATGTTTTATTCTTATGGTAATCTAACTCTCGCAAAACTTCAGGGGTTTGCGGTCGCTATTAAAGCTGGATTGACCAAAGCAGATTTTGATGCTACAGTAGGCATTCATCCAACAGCAGCTGAAGAGTTTGTGACAATGAGGAAGCCTACTAGGTCACACCGGACCAGTCAGCCCGAGGTTTGTCTTTAACTTTAGTGATCGGAAACTTCGCATTATGATGCTGAGATGTTTGAGTTTCATTGCTGATTCTTTTTCATTCTGTGCGGCTGAGATTGTATCATGTCTTGAACAATGTCACTGCCCTGAATGGTCGCACAAATCCCTGACCCCCCCTCTAGGCAGCAGTGACTTAATTCTTTCCATACTTGAAAAACATGGCTGCAGAATTTGGGAGTCTGCTCTCTTCTCTTTGTTCTAGAAGGAATAAAAAGGGAAAATTTGAAATGTGAACTATATTCTTTAACCTTATGATGCTAATAGTTTGTCCAAAGAAGTTAAATTCGCAATGAAGTATCAAACTGCAAGTTGCTGGTTGATAGAGGCCTCATGTAGTGGTATTGCCTTCTAAACATAGTATAATATTGATGAGTTCACCTTTCTATTACCCAGGGCAAGAGTAGTTCAGAGATCAAAACTGCTGCAGGGGTTTGAGGATGTGGATGAAGCTATTTGCGCACCCCATACCATTGCATGTCTGATTTGGTAATTTTGTTGCTGAGAATAAAATATGCTCTAGCACTGTTTAAACTTTATCATGGTGTCCATCCTATGGTGCCTCTGCATTTGATCTTGATCTCATCATTCTCCCCCGTCCTCTTGATTGGAAAGGGAGAAGTTTTGAAGGGGGGTTGTAGTGGGAGCTCATGGTCAAGTGATTTTTGCAAATGTTGCAGGCTGCTTTATGAATTTACTTCTACTAAATGAGTGTTAGATTGAAAATGAATTGAAAATTAAATTGAACTAATCTGATTATCTTGGTGCTAGTGCTATTAATCGGCTTACCCAGATTATACCCTTCGAACCAGTTCTCTTATTTATTTTTATTTCAAATTCTCAACGGTTGAGAAGTCTTCAACTAATATTAAATTATCTGACAGTCAGATTCCCTCTCTCTCTCTCTCTCTCTCTCTCTCTCTCTCTCTCTCTCTCTCTCTCTCTCTCTCTCTCTCTCTAGTACAGAGCTATCCCAGTTTCAAGGTGGTAGAATTTATTGTATAGGCAGAGTGGAGGAGCTTTTACTGGGGACATCGTAATCTATGGGGAGAGACGTAGGTGTATTATCCTCAGATCCTGTATTGATAGACTTGGTCAAAGCTCAGTAGAAGATAGTCATTGAAAAAGGAAAAATATGCAATAGAAATATGTAGAGTACTCTAGCATATTGTGAAACCAGATTTTGCTGAGTTTTCAGCTTTTTCGCATGCTGTTGTTTTGGTGTCTTTGGAATTCAGGATGAGGGGAGGAGGCTTCCTTGGGGAATGTGGACGAATTTGCTGCGTTTCTCATCGACTGAGTAGGAAACTAGGGCGCTGTTTGCGTTGAGTTTCCGGTGTTTTTATCCATTACATTTTCTCAAAACTTGTCTTTGCATTCATTTTTCTCACTTTTTGTCCTAGTAAATTAGCCAGGGATTAATATGTATCTTGCGGCCTTTTTTTCTTTTTTTTTGGGGGGGGGGGGGGGGGTGGTCAGATATGGTGTTTTGATGGCGTTGCTTCTTCTTTAAGGATGTAATTTTTCTAATTTTACTCCGCAACTTTGGCAATTTGATATCTGACAATTATAGGATGACTTTTTGGTCAGCAACAGCTAATTATGGACCTTGGTCAAAGTACGAAATGTTGCAAAGATAGATCTTCCGAGTTGGAAATTCGTCATTTCTTTTGGTTCTGGCTCGTATTGTTCCACAGTATCATAACGTTATTAAATAAATTTTAAAAGAAAAAACATGAAAGATCTGATACTTCTCACATAATCGAAATAAGCATAAAAACATTAGTTTAGTTCTTTATAATAAGATTGCTCTATAAATTATAGGTTAGGATCTTCTCATTTCAAATCCTTCACCCCATGTGCATCGTGCGACACGTGGCAGCAGTGATGGATGGTGAAGTTAGATGCAAGTCATCTTCATTTAGTCTTACCGTCCAGTTCTGCTGCCACGTGTCGCACGATGCACACGTGGGTTGAGAGGAAAGTGAGTAAGTTGATCTCATCCTATAAATTATTAGCCAAGCCGATGGGTGACGGTGTAGGCTTCGGCGCTTCGTCTTACTCTCTTGGCCTCGTAGGTCACAAAAGCATCTATTTTCATTATAAAGTCTTTATTTGTTTTCTATATTTGCCCAATTTTTCCTTCCTCTAGGCTAAGGAATATGTGACCGATGACGTGCACATCTCACAAAGTTATTACATGGCTTATGCACGTGCCAAAATCTTATGAAATTGGTTAGAAATGTACTATATAATAGATTAGGAGATTCATATATAGGCATCTGGAAGTGGCAAATTTTGTTTTAATTTCTCATACATTCAAAAATTAGGTTTAAGAAATCTAATTCATCTATTCCTCCTCCCTGCATTACTACAAATGTCCCTCCCCCTTCCCCGGCCTCCTCGGCCCCACTTTTCTCTGTCTTCTTCTTTCCTTCTTCCCTATCCCCTCCTGCTATCCTCTTCCCCATTACCCTAAGCCTCACCTCCCCATTCCCACCACCAACATCCTCACTGTCACTTCACATCACCACCACCAAAAAATCTTGTGTCTTCTTCCTTCAACCGCATGTAACCCTGAAGCACCACTCATCTCTACCGAAATGGTCACCGACATTACAGAAAACCCTATGGCTACCATCATATTCTTTCTTCTAAGACCCTAGCCAACATACTCGTCAAGCTGCCATTAAACATTCTAGACATTTATTTCTCTTGTAGAACATATTTTGACTTATATCCGAACAAAAGAAAAGAAGTTTTGATTTCTTTAACTGAATGATAACAATTAAAGCATTTGATTTCATTTATTAAAAGACATAAAAAATAAATTATTCTGTGGAGAGAGCTAACGAGGGATAAGGGATGCTGAAGATGGTGGGGATGGAGGTAAGTATGTGGGAGTTGGGGTTGAAGTTGGGAGGGATGTGGAAGTGGAGGCTAAGGATGGTAGGATGAAAGAGGTGGGGCTTAGGATTGGGGGGAAGGGGACGAGAAGAGGGGTATGAGAGAAGAAAGGAAGAATAAGAGAGATGGGTTTGAGGGAGGCGTGGAAATGAGACGGTGGAAGGGCGGTTCTGTATGGATGGAGAGAGGAGGAGGTATATTGAGGTGACAACCTTCAATCACACGTCAACAACTGGTTGTATGGTTTTTTTTTTAAACATTTTGTGGAAGGTTAGGATAAAAATTATAATAAATTAGGTTTTTATATTTTATATAAAAAACTATTGGTTACAAAGCATAATTTCATATTGTTTTTATTGCATTTAATTTTATCTACCATGGCGGGTAGAAGTTAGAACGAGAAATCTTTGAATGAAGCAGGTGAATGGAATGAAAGGGCCATGGCCTATTTGTTGTTCCCTTTCAATTTTGAATGAAACTCGTGATCTGTTGTCGCCGTACTTTTACTATTACCTTCAATTAGTTGTTAGTCTAAAGTTTATCTTTTTATAGAAAAAAGACTAATAAATTAATAATCAGTCAAACCCATAATAGATAAAAGGACAAAAATGATCAAATAGATATTTTTGCTCTATAACTATTTTTACTTTTGAACATTCTTGTAAATGCTTTACAAAACGATCATGTTATTTAATTATGGGAGTTGTGCATAAAAATTGGTATGTATATATTCGCACACATCATTAAAAAAAAGTTTTATCAAATGATCGTTATCATTTAGACCATTGATTTTCTCGTACTCACCTTTTTTCTCCCACACCTTTAGATTTAAAAAAAATCAGCCGCTTAACTATCATTTATTCTTTAAAATTGTGAAAAAATAAAAATAAAGATGATTGTATCACTTCTTTAATTTGGTCAAGCGGATGAAAATTCTCATTCGGCTTTGTACATTGCTTACAAATTCGTATGTATTTCTCAAGTTGTTTTCCAAATTTTCGTATATTATGTTGTATTTTTTCCCACCGTCTAAGAAATAGATCGTCCAACCGTTTGTTGAAGTTTAACGAGCGGGTTGGACGCTATGATGAACATTTAGGAATCATTCATGAAAAACATATGGAATCTATGCATTATGATGCACAAAACATAGGAGTTTTTCAGGCCGTAGTCGAACAAATGAAAGAGAAGACTCCGGAAGCTACATACACCATCGAGGGCCACCCACATGACCCTAAGAGAGCCAAAACTTTGAAGAGTATTCCTCTAGGACAAATGATGACTTTATTGGTTGATGCAAGAGGTAAAGCTAAAAAACCTGAGACTGAGCCTCCACCATCTACAAGAAAGCCCTTGTGAGTTAGGATGCATCGCTCCAAGTACGCACACCGGACATCACAGTCTTATAATAGTTGAGATGGTTATAGGGATGAGTCGTCCTCGGGCCACCAAGAATAAACCAGGGTGGTGCAAGAAAGTCTATTTTCTAAAGATATTGCAGAATATGTGGCCGCAAATAACTTCAAGGTGCCTCGGATAGACACCTACAATGGCACCTCAGATCTGATGGATCACCTCTTTCAGTTTCAAACATAGATAAACATGAAGGATGTACTTGATCCTCTGAGGTGCAAGATATTCCACGTACATTTAATGAGAAAGACCGGCATGTGACTTCAAAAATTCCCATCCCAGTCAGTTTACCCTTTTAGGCAATTGGTGCACATGTTCAAGGCACAATTTGCGTCTTCTAAACCTTCTATAAAAAAACTCTTCACAATTGATGTTCTTAAGGCATAAACCTAAAGAGTCAGTCCTCCAATATATGCAACACTTTGCTGATCAATCTTTTGAAGTTGGAGACTACAATGGAGTGATGGTTGCATCGTTCATAAATAGGATGAGGTCAGATCGCCTCTTTTACCAGCTGGCCGAGGATGATGACGAAGAAGATGATCATGATTTCATAGGTCAGCTTCATGTAAATGCTACCATTTATATAGTTTCTGATGGAACTTGTTTATCGAGATCGAGGCCAGAGCCTGAAGGTGCTGAAAGTTCAGATAAATCATCTTAATAGAATGCCAAGCTATCACATAAGTTAACATACAGGGGTGTGAAGATCCAATTCGCTTGGAATGTGGCAATGTAAGGGTCAGTGATAGACATTTCTATCATCCTTGCTCCGAATAACATTGTGAAGGTGAGCGTTATGTACCATAATGTTTACCAAGCAATTGGGCTGCAAGACAACTCATTACATCCTGTGTCAACTCTATTATTTGGGTTTTCTAGAGCGGTTGTACATCCAGCAGGAATAGTTATATTGCCAGCAAACTTTGGTGAACATACGAGGTGTCAAACCTTATGTGTGAATTTCATCGTTGTGAAGGTCAGTCTACAACATCTTGCTTGGCAGGTTGACCTTGATTAAGTTGGAGAAAATTGTCTCTCACTGCATGTCAGCTTGAAGTTTTTATGCCGAGCCAAGGTGGCAATCGTGCATAGGGATTTACAAGTGGCCCTGACCCGTTATGCTGTGTCGGTCAAAGAAAAGTTACAAGTGCTATAAGTCAACCTCGATGACATTGTGCCGCTAGCCGATGAGAAATTAGAGTCCGATGATGCGGTCCAAGATTTCATCTTAGTTTCTAAAAGGTCAAAAAATGTGATCACAGTTAGAATTTGGATGACAGATAAGCCGTTGAACTAACTCCATAACAGAGAATTCACAATTATCTTTCCATGGACAACTGAGTACATGTCAGGAATTCCAGTGACTCTCGCGGAGCACAAGCTTGAAGTAATCGCTGAAGAGATCGGCACATTGCTTACTGTAAAATTTATTATAAAAGTTATTTATCCAGTCGTGTTAACTAATCCAGTGGTGGTACCAAAACCAGATAAAAGTTGGAGGGTGTGCATATATTATATGGATTTCAACAAAGCGTGTCCAAAAGATTGTTATCTATTGCCTAAAATTGATCAGTTTGTGGATTCGAAGATTGGACAGATAGTCTTCGACTTTCTAGATGCTTTCAAAGGCTACCATCAGGTGACCATGGCCGAAGAGGACTGTGACAAAACCTCCTTCATCACAGATATAGGCACCTATTGTTCCATCAACATGCCTTTCGGTTTAAAAAATGCTATAGGAACTTACTAGTGATTGATGAATTCTTTCTTCAAAGATCCGATATTCCAAATCAATACTTGATAAAATAGATATACGTTAAGAACTTTGTTCAATAATTCCGTGCAAGATTTTATAAGTGGGAGGGTAAGACAGTAATTTTCGTATCGAGATCGATAGTAGTATAATTACATCCTCGTTGTTGGTATAAACTAGAACAAATTATTCAATGCAAAATTCAGTTTAATTATTTTGTTAGATGGTCAAGGATTTTTAAGATGTATCATGTCGTTTGTGTAATATTCACTAAGGCTTGTTTTAGTAACTTTGGCCTTACCACATACAAGATGTACTCATATTTATATCAATAAAATGGCAATAAAGTTTAGGAAGAAACACAATATATGATCAATAAAGTTTAGGAAATCTGATTTGCGATTAAGTGGTCCCTTTGTTTTGTATATCAGTAGGCATTGGCAATATTATGTGGATATACATTGACATGTTCATGTATTACCCGATTAACGACGAAGCAAAAATATTAACAACAAAAAATATTGGTGAAGTAATGGATAAATCTTCAGATATTTTTCATCGTCAAGACTGTTGTAATATTAAATCAATGTACAAATAACGTAATGTAAGTTTTTTAAATCAATGTACAAATAACGTAATGTAAGTTTTGATTGTTGGCATATACTGAGTATGATTGTTGTTGTTGTATAACACTATTAGAAAAGTGTTATGCATGTGTTCAAGTTCAGTGACATTCAATTCAATGTTCCGATGTCAAAATCATGTCAGATTTTTGTGATTTTTAGTTCCATTCACTCCTCTGTTACTGGACTATGAAATGCAATTTTAAAATTGACATTTGGATGGCCAAATTTTCAGAAAAGACTCAAAAACCACAACCTACTCTAAGTAAACCATGGCTATGACCACCTTCTCTTCTGAGCCAAATATCTCAACAATGGATGACTTTCACAAGTCAAATGAATACTCCCCAGAAAGCTGATTAAATTCCTAACAAACCAATAAAAGTTTCACAAAAATCCATCAACTGTAGTTCGAGGAATCATCAGACAAGTCGAGCACAAAAACACACATTTTCTTGCCAAACCAGCCAAGACTATTAGAATCCCAAATCCACTACTACGTCCCACAAACATCCTAAACCGTCGATGAATTCTAATCCGACAGTCTAAATTCAAAATTTCGTAGAGGTCGCGATCCGCGTCAAAGGCATTTCCACCAATCAGCTCTCTCTTTTTAAAATACGAGTCCCCAATTCTGGGTATTTAAACCCTCCATTTCTCCTCCACTTCATTTACACCTTCGGCGGAAATTTTCTGTCTAGTTTGATATTTAGTGTAATAGGTCACTGATCCATTTTCTTTTTTCTCAAGATACCTAAATCTTCTAGTTTGAAATTAGCTGTTTCTGAGATGGCAACGGAGGAACCAGTAGCCGTGGTGGAGACTGTAACGGCTGAAGTTGATGTTCCGGCGGAGAATCCTGCCGCCAAACCGACGAAAACCAAGAAGCCTAAGGCAACCAAGGCGAAGAAACCTGCTGCTCCTAGAAAGCGTAATTCGACCCATCCTCCTTACCTTGAGGTACTGGTTTGATACTTCTGATTCGATTTTTCATGTCGATTTAAGTTTTGTTATTGAAATTTGACGGAAATGTTTGCCTGTTTATGTTTGCAGATGATTGAGGATGCGATCGTGACGTTGAAGGAGAGGACTGGATCTAGTCAGCAGGCGATTACGAAATTCATTGAGGAAAAGCATAAAGCTCTTCCTCCGAATTTCAGGAGGCTGTTGCTCGTTCAATTGAAGAAACTTGTAGCTTCTGATAAGCTTGTGAAAATCAAGGCTTCTTATAAGCTTCCTTCTGCTCGTCCAAAGCCTGCCGTTGCTGTTGCTCCGGCGAAGAAAAAGCCAGTCGCAGCGGTCAAGCCAAAAGCCACAAAGGCTGACAAGAAGGCTCCGACAAAGGCAAAGGCAAAGTCAAAGGTTGCGGTAGCTTCGAAGTCTAAAGCTGCTGCTAAACCGGCAGCAAAGCTAAAGTCCACGGCTAAGCCTAAGGCGGCAGCTGTTTCGAAAGCCAAAGCCGCTGCACCCAAGGCGAAGGCAACTCCGGCAAAGAGAAAGGAGGCTCCAAAATCAAAGCCCAAGGAGAAGGCCGCTAAGGCAGCCAGAACATCAACGAGGACTGCTCCTGGAAAGAAAGCTGTTTCGGCTCCCAAGGCGCCTGCTAAGAAGGCTCCGGCTAAGAGTGTGAAGCCGAAGACTGTGAAATCGCCGTTAAAGAAAGCGGCGGCGAAGAGAGGGAAGAAGTGATGAGAGAGAAAGTAGAGGGTAAAATGTTTTAATATGTAGGGTTGTGCCTTGTAAATTCGTGTCGTTTTGGGTGTGCATGCCCAGTTGCTAGAGCAGTCAACAGAATGCTTTTCTTGCGTAATTTGCTAAATCTACATTATGATATGTTATTTCCTTTGCCTTATATGATGATTTCATCCATTCTTGTGGTCCATCATTTATTCAATGTGTATGTTATCAATTCGTATGCGTTATTCAATTATGTGATCCCAGTTTTTGTTTGCTCATCGAACTGGCATGTTGATACTACAAGGATCCTCGATGGAGGCGTCGTGTAGTGATTCTGAAATCGAGAAATGAAACAATAAAGGAGGAGGAGCGTGTGCTCTACACGAGGTAAAAAGAAGTGGTGGGTTTAGGGTTTGTGCAGCACGGAAAGGTAGGATTCTGATGGCGGTTCGGATAGATGATCGAGGCTGCGATTTCAAAAGGGGAATTGTGACAAATAGGACACGTCCTTGGTGGTCACAGCCTTTAAGAAAAGTTTTTGGATGTATCCCCATCTGTTATTCTCAAAACGTTTAGGCAATTAGCGTTGTTAGAACGATGTAGAAGTGCCCAAGCAGGGTAGGTAGTTTTCAAACCTTCCATTAGTAAACAGCAGATTATGGAAATCATCCTTAGTTTCTTTTTTCCCTTTGAAGTTTTGATTCTGAAAGTTCTGATCTCTTCTGGTTTTCCGCATTGCCTTTGATCGTCTTCTGAAAACCGTAAAGCCTCTTGCATCTGGGTTTTTGCCATTTTCAGACCTGATTGTGGGAAACTGCTACGTGCTTCTGTAATTTGTCTAATTTGAGCAAGGTTGTTGCTGAGTTTCTGAAATGGTGTGTTCAGTTACATTGTCTTAATATTTCCTGAAAATGTGTACAGTGACGATCCAAGTATATTTATGATCCCACTCCATTCTACACAATGGCAAGGTTGGTTTCTGATCCAGAGGGCTGCTTCTAACCAGGTATTCTTGTTTTCATCCCATACCAAGTATAGAGAAAGCCCTCTTGGACCCTGTATCTTTTTCATTCTCTGTCATTGCCCTTCATCGTTTCTCAGAATGTACAAAGAGCTAGTGGACAAACTCTCTTTATGCTTACATGTTCTGCTTTCCTTCAGGGGACTCTCTGTTAGAAGGCCATGCATTGCCTTGCACCTGAATAGCTAATCTTTCTATGTTTAATATTATAAGTGGCATGAGAATGTCTTTAAGCATCACTCTTTGAAGCCTGCTTTTTTTTTTTGTGTGTATTTGGATTATGACTCTTGTGTCCGAATCCTATGCATTTTCACTGGAATCCTACTTGTAGGTTCTTTATATAATTTCTTCCTACAGGCTCTAAAGCGAGGAATACAGTTAATGTTGAGCATCGGCTAAAATGGAAATCTGGAATGGGAAATATTACTTTGTTTCTCCTTTTGGCAGGTGAAGTTTCGAGCCACACATGAAAGAACTTACCATATGTTGGTGTTGCTCATTATGGCTGGTGAACATATCCCTGATCGAATGTGCTTTCAAACTCCCACTGAATGCATGGCGTTACGATCTTCACTTGTAATCCCGAACTTTTACATGTTTATATACATACTCTGATTTGATTTCAGATACTCTTTTTAACTGCTGCATTAACTCATCTCCTCTGTTTTGTGTGCTTATAAATCGAAGATTCTGTATATAGTTAATCTTCAATCGAAGTGTTCATGGGCTACACATCTCAAGCAACTATAATGTGAAGCTGAAGTAGATTCATGTTAAAAAAATTCACTTCATTTGCTGGTGCATTTATTCATTAGCCACCCAAACCTCGTCTTGTACTTTTTTTTTCTGATTCAGATTCTTCTTTCCTCTTGGGTTATCATTGAGTTAACAAAGAAAATAGAGAAACCCACCTTGTATGTGTTTTTTCTTTTCTTTCCAAAAGCAAAAGAAGACAAAATGTTTTCCTCTGCATTTCATGCATGTTACGAAGTTGGATTCTATGCTTTTACTTTCAAGTTCCACTTGTGTTAATTTGGGAGAGATTAGCAAGTGTGAAAGATCTTCCACTTTAAGCTTATATGAGCTTATATAGAAGGAAGAACAGAATGGAACATAGGATTCTGGTGTAGTAACTTAACTCTCCAAAATGCTGGATAACTCGTACTAACAATTCACATGATACACTTGCTAGGCCATTTTTCTTTTACACCTTTCCCAGTTTGTCAAAGGATTTCAGTCGATTTGGCTAACTTTCCTTTGAAAGTCTGCGCTGAAAGGATATCGTAATTTTCCTATTGAATTTTTTTTAAACATTAGCTTAATGTCTTGTCAGTATTGCAATATTTATCTAGTGATTCAGGACTTCAGGAAAAACTTGTTTAGAGCACCCCTGATATTTGCTCTGCCAGATGAACGTTCTTCAGATACAAGAAGAGCCAACAGTCTGTAAAAGCAGTTGAACCGAGTGCAACACATGTTAGGAATTCTCATTGGGATCAGTTGCCACTGGAGTATTCGAGATGCATGTAAGTGAAAGTGTAGGCGTGAGAAATGTATCTTTAATTGATTTATCACTATTTAAATGCATACAAGGAACTCGAGTCTGCCAATTAAGTTTTTTTCTTAATTTGCCACTGATATTAACATGCCTGCTCACGTATACTGCCAGATTATGATTACTAAGTTAACTTCCACTATTTTGAACTTCTTATTTACGGTTTTCTTGCAAGGCTTTCCTTGCAGGTACATATAGAGCCGGGGGTCTCACTGGAAGCAGACTCTCTATCCCTTGGGATAAAGATATTGTCTGCCTACCACTTACCCTCCCTAGACCCTAACGATAGCTTTTGCTGTCGTTGGGATATATTGGGTCCGGATGATGATGATGATGATTGGAAGGCTTTCCTTGCAGTCATATGTGGACTATATCCTAAAGAATTGAACACACAGGGCTCAACTTATCCTGTATCCCTGAATAGTATTGTTAACTTTATTGGTAGCCTTCAACTTTCCTTGTTCTTCCCCTAGGTACAACATAGCAAATTCCTCTTCAATAAGCAGATCCTTTCCTTTTGGCGAAAACAAAATACGTTAGGCATGCGAGTGATGCTTTTATTGCGATTCAAGAAACTGGGGTTGTTCCTGGAGGGATGAAATTCAAAATTAATGCATATAAATCACAAGTTCAGACCTTGCAACAGTTGGAAAAGGTGCCCTTTCAAGTCCCTTGCGCAGCCAAGCTGCCCATCTCTAGCATTGTGATGAGAAACTAACTCATGACTGTAAATTTCCAGATAGTAATGAAGAAGCCGAACTTTCTATATTGGGTCATCTCATTGAATCTTGAGTGGTTTGACGTTAAAGCACTCATCCGGAGTCCAGCATATATGCCTTCTTTGTTCTGGTGTTAAAGTTATATTTTTTTATATACCAAGGTCATCTTAGTTTTCTAAATTTTAGTTAAGCTCAATTAGTATATCATGATATTGCAAGCTGATCTCTGCAAATGCCCACTACTTTTGACTTGGATACAAGATTCTGCAGTCTGCATTATGAATATAAGGAGATTTTGCATTCTCTATAAATAATATATGAGATTGTGCTATTGAAATTCTCATTCCAGCTTGTGATGGACGTGACTTATCTTCCTTTAGATGTCTTTTTGGGCGTTATTTCCCACTTCTGTTTCTCAAGTCAGTAAGATGCTGCCATCCTTGTTCTCTCTCTCTCTCTTTTGTGTGTGGTAATTATCCATCCTTGTTCTCGTTTTGTTGTTTTTGAAGTTTTCTTTTATGCCCTAGAATTTCATTGCTGAAGCTGCAAGCTCCACTGTACTGAAAGAAAGCCAACGACATCCTGGTTAAGCATATGATTCATGTCCTCATAGTCTGGTTTCTGCTTTTGCTGCCCATGCAACAGGAAATTTAAACCTCGCTCAATGCATCGGATTAATGCAGCCTGACTGTATAGAAAAAGAGAACTGTACATGGAGTCGGTGGTGATTATTAGAAAACTTGCTTTTTATAAAGAAGACTGAAGAGTCAGGGAAGTTGCAGGACATCATGCAGTTAGTGTAGGAATGGTCACTGCAAATGGATTGGGATATACATGCTTGTATTAAGATAATAGTAATGGAACCAGCACTTACTAATTAACCGTTTGCCATTTGTCATATGCTACTAGCAGTTACTAATTCACATTTAAAATTTAACTTTTATCTCTACAATGAGTGTGATTATTTTGGGTACAAACCTGTACGCACAAGTTGATAATTTAATACTATACATAATTCAGATACACTATGTATCAGACTGTTATGTAAGCACGTCGACTTGATTTCATGAACAAAATGGTTTGAACAGAAACAGCCATTGGCTATGTTTGCAAAACTCCAATCTATCTCTAACATAACCAAAACAAAGGGGGAAAAAAGAGGAGAGAAAAGGAACTAACAAGCTTTCTTGCTCAAAGTGAATATCAAAATTTTGTATGCCCTGTCCACCTTGACTTCTATGGTGAGTGCGGAGAAAAAGAAAAAGACTGAGCTATCAAGATAAATATATCAGCTGTGGCAGACACTATTCAAGTTCTAAGTTGAAACGGCTCCTCTCAACCGCATATATTCAAGCTTCGGTACCAATTCAGGTACCACATTCTCCAGGAGAACACGTTTTAGATGACTGTTGCTTCCATTAAGCAATCGACACCAGAACTGTCATCCTTCTTCAGATTGGACATTTTCATCAGTTCAAGTACTTGATCGAGGGTCGCCACATCCCACAGCAGTTGCAGCACCCACTGCATTTGCTAGCGCTAGCGTATGCACCAGAGGCATGCTGTGTATGAAACCGAACGCTATTGCAGCTACGAAACAATCAACACATCCCACTGGAACAACAACATCAACATAAGTTACAGGTAAAAGACGCTTTAGTTTTGTCTATTTCACTGCCTACAGGAAATTATATTTTCACGGATTGATGAGAGGCCAGACATGTCTGACATCATAAAGAAAGAAATGAAGCAATTCCCCCCTTTGAACGACAAAGACAATAACAATTAACAGCAGCTCTTCCACACACATTGAAAGGGTTATCACTAAAGTGTTATTTGTATTAAACAGACTATTCTCAGCCCAGGCTTGTATTTCTAAGAGGATATTGAACCAATATCCAAAGTTCACATGATGACAACTTATCTCCCCCAATCTCCTTCCAATGCGGAAAAGGACCATCAAGGAATAAAAAAGCTTTCTATTTTAGAGAAATATCTGAACCAAGAAGTTCTAGTTACCAAACACCTCGCTGTCATCTATATAGCTCCAATTTTAACATTTGCCCATCACAATTAAACACTTCTTGAATCTTCTCAGTCTAGTCTAAATTAAACTCCATAACGGCTTTTGTTCAAAAAGACCAAACAGATTTTTCTCAAACAAATAATTTTCAAGTAAGAACCCAAATTATACCTTGAACGTTGGGGCACACGATATACTGGACTAGGACATTAAGTTCCCATCTTGACAATCGCCCATTTTGTGCTAACTCCGATCTTAACTAATTCATGTGCTAAAATAATTGGGTTGGCTTTACCGGTCGATGCTAATGCCTGAAAAAATGAGGAAAAAAGATATTCCACTGTTTAAAAAGGAAATGAAAAACAGAGAATAAAACAATGGCAAGTGGCAACAAATTCAAACCTCCTCAGAAGTAAACAGAAGTACATCACTGCATTTTAAGAACTGGTGAAGAGCACTTTGTTCATCACGCAACCCAGAAATTGGTGTTTTCCCTCGTGATCCAGTGTCGAAAAAGATTGATGTTCCAAATTCAGCAGCATAAAGCAAAGCAGATGTAAGGAGCGAAAGGAAAGATCACCAAAGACATCCATTGCAAAAGAGCACTTTCGAGTGTTTGATGGCCTTCTTTACCGAGGTAGAAAGGTGCTTCATCCAACTAAGTAAAGGATCAGCACTGAAATCTGCTCGACTGGACATGAAAAACTTTTCATGCATCTATAACCTAAAACCAAATCAAATAAATGTCCAGACTTCATTCCAGGAAGCAATTTGAAGTTACCTCCAAAACCCATGGATTTGGAAAGGGTCTACTAAGACCCAGCCAAGAAGGGTTTCATCCTCAGCATTTGAACTGCAATCTGCATCAATCTCCTCGTTCATTCGGACCATACTTATTCCCTCGTCATGAAGCACAAGCAAGAGAAATCGCCCATAAATTTCATCACTAACATGAACAATTGTAGCACAGTTAAGGCCCAATCTTGCTGCTGCTATAGCCCTATCGCAGTTGCCGCCTGCTTCCCAATATTGCTATGCACATTTAGAAAGGGAAAAAGAAAAGTAGGTAGCAAATATCCAAAACTACAAGCAAAAGCATATGCAGTGGAATCTTAAATAGGAGATTATGCTTTATAGGTAGTCAATAAATGCAAAAGAGAGAAGAGATGCAAAACACGAAAGTTACGTACATAATTGATGCAAAACACAGCGACTCAAAGTGAAGAATTTGCTTAACAGCCTTACGACATTACACTTGGCTAGGGTGAGACAGAGACAAAATAAAGAAATACAGCAGTATAATCGAAACCAGGAAGGGAGGACTACCAAGTTTCGAGTCATAGCAAGCAGATCAAGGATGAATTAAAATTGAGAAATAAAAGCCAAAGAAACGCTTACCTTATCTGGAAATGACTTGGAAATCTCACCCAAGCAAGCTTTACGCTGCAGAAGAGACTTAGGGGGGGCAATTTAGGAACATCAAGGACGATGTCAGCACAGAGATTTCCCAAGGTGGCCTCATCTATTTCCTTGACTAAATGCCCATTCCTTCTTAGCTTTTCGTCTTCGTCGACAGAGCAGTTGCAGAAGCTCCGTGAGTTCAGGCGTTGCTTGGGCAAGAAGATTTCAGTTCCGTATCCCTGCAGCGATGAAAAATTAGAAAAACTATCGAAGCGCTTTCCCGCTGGAGGAAGCAACGGCCTGCTAGGTTTGTTGAAATGTTTGGAGCTGAGAAGACGGCATTGTGGGAAGGTGGAGATGTGGTGGAAGGAGATTCGGGTGAAATGGCGTGATGAAGATGCATTTATTGGAAAAGGAGAGGCGTAGCTTCTAATATGGCGGATAGGGTGGAAAGAGAGTGTACAGTGAGTGTGTACAACTTAATCAATCAATCAATGTCCAATATATTCAAACGGAACGATACCTCATCTTTCATATAGAGTTCGATTCGATTCCAGTAAGACTGGCTCTATTCCCTCTAAATCGGGAGAGCTTCAACACCACCGGCGATATGCAGTGGCCGGAGATTTAAAATCTTAGAGTCTGGAGCTGAGCCTCTCATTTCCAGGAAAACATCAGGTAGTATTTGGAGGGTTGACATCTCATCACCCAAACTTTCCTCCCCTCTCTGACCACGCGACACGTGGCACCAAGAGGGGTGACCATCATCTAGCCTCATCACCCCCTTACTGCCACATGTCGTGCGGTCACGCGTTACCACACCCCCTTGCGGTGAGGTGATCATATCCCATATTTGGATCCTTACGGCTACTCAAGCGGAGAAGAAGAGGCAGATTCTTCTTTTTGGTTTATCACAGTTCGTCTTTCCATATTCTATCTTAGATCACCTCACTTACTTTCTCTTCATTCCACGTGTCCGCGGTGACGTATTGGAGGAGAGATTTGGAGTGAAAGTATCCTAACTATGTTGCCCCAAGTCAAAATCATCCAATTTGGTATTTGGTATATAGTGTTAACTTTTCATTCGTTTTCAACTTTTGCTTCACTACCCAATCCTATCAATGAGTATGATGTCTTAGTCCACAAATACAAAATGGTAACACGTAAAGAATTTTAACGGGAAAAAAATGATTCTGTATCTGAAAAAAAACAACTTTTTTTGGCATTCGATTCTTGCTAGTTTGAAGTTTTATTCAGTAAGAATGTTAAACTAAACAATCTCTCTTTTTTGAGATATGAGTAGTACAAAAATAAAATCTCTAACACTAACAGTGTAAACTGTGCCATGAGTTTTAATGTAGACCTCTAATAATTAAAATACATCTCTCAATTACATCTACGCTGCATCAAAATATCTTTATATCTTTGTACTACGCGAACAAGATTCGTACACGAAAAACTTGACCTAAACCAAGCATGTTATCTTTGTACTACTCAAACAAGATTAGCAGAGATGCGGTGAATGCCAGGAAAACTTGACCTAAACCAAGTATGTTATCTTTTGCTACGTGCCACGTCGATCATTATGATACATTCACGAAGAACAAATATGCAAGTCATCCGTTATAATTAACTGTTGATGCATCATCTCCTACGATCCAATCGGCTTAAAAGTTTGCAAACGACTTTCTCTTTATCTGCAAAACAATAATTCATACTTGTAAATATGTCCTCTTATTAAAGAACGCCGTTTCTTTGTTCTTGTGTAGATCCTTCACTGCATGCGGGGGTTAAAAAAAACTCCAAAAACATGAACGACGACTATTCTTGAACGTTGGAAGAGCGAAAGGAAAAGGTCAACTGGGTTTAAAGATACGAAGAGGTGTCAGGTGGGCTAATCTGTTTTAAAGAAGAGGAGGAAGCCGTCGATCTCATGGCAATAGTGGCTGGATTGTAGTTAAACCATTGTTCAGATAATTATCTCTGGACGTAAGTTAGGCTCCTCGGCCAGTTGTTCAAGTCTTTTGACTACCTTCTCAGCAACATCTCCATATGATTGGGAGACGGCAGAATCAGGTTGCGATATAACTATAGGGACACCAACATCAGAACCCTTTCTGACCCCGACTTCCAATGGGATCTACAGTACAAACCATTGAAGACATATTAGCAACACGAACGCCTCATTAGTCTTAAAAGTGACACTTCCAATCCCACATAATCTAGGGGGAAACCAAGTACATGAGTCCAGATCAAGGATAAGTTGATTTATTAGTTATAATTAAAAAGAAATTGACAGCACTCTCATCACATTAAGAACATACCTCACCAAGAAACTTAATGCCCATGTCTTCAGCTGTTTTCCGAGCCCCTCCTTGACCAAAAATGTAAGAGGGCTCAGCACATTTCGGACACTGGAAATAGCTCATATTTTCAAGGACTCCGATGATCTGCCATAGAGGATTTCAGAAGTTAAATGACAAATAGCTGAAGCAAAATCATCATAACTTAAATTCCACAGTATCCAAATTCTTCAGTGAAAGTTAATACATAAAAAGCTTCCATTGCAGAGACGCAAAAGGCAACAAAAGGTTAACTAAGATCACACTAGAAGACAGAACTTGCTGATACTAAAAACCTACAGTAGTATGGTAGCACAACTAAGTGCTATGTCATGGACGGGTGAGGTTGTCAGCCAATTACCTTCTGGTCCCTCAGGCAATAGGAAAATAAGGAAGGATAAGAATAGTGGTTTCATTTTTTCACAAAGTTGGGGAAGAAAAGGAGGACAGAATTTACTAATATACCAGCAATCGTAAAAGCAAATTTTACAGCATCTGTATTAAGTTTGATCCGTCAAAAAAAGCGCTCTCTCTCTAAAAACATCGCTCTGCCTTCTCTCTAAACTTTTCCCCCACAATTTACCACTTTTCTTCTCTCTCCTCCTCTGCACCACCGTAAACGTTCTCATCTCCGCCTTCAACGGTCTTCTGCCAGGCTTCTCTCTCTCTTCTCCGCTTCGTATCCCTCTTCTTTCTTTCGTTTTTTTTTCCTTTCTCTTCTGTTTTCCTTGAGCTATCCCACATATAAATTTCATCTGCCTTCTACAAATTATCTTCGAAGAACCCTAACTCTTCGGGGGTCCTCCGGCCGTCGTGGAAAGCGGTCGGAGGTAGGGGCTTTCTCTCTTCTCGTACCTATGGCTGGAAGATTCCATCTTCTGGCCTAATTTTCATCATGCAACAGCTGGTTAGGGCGAAATCGGCTTGGGCTTCGTTGCTCAAGCCGGATTTCTCCCCGGATGAGTCCTCTACGCTCATGCAGATGCATTTACCTACGATCGAAGGCAAGAAAGCTTTTGCTGTTGACCCAAATGCGGTCTTACCTGCGAAGAACAAATGGAGCACCGCCATAATCGGCCAGGTAATGGGAAATTCTTCTTCCTTCTTTAACATGAAGAAATTTGCTGAGGAAAAGTGGACCTCTAAAGGTTTGCTGGAAGTGCAACGGAAGGAGGCAGATCTGTTCATCTTTCGTTTTCAGTCTGAGGACTCAAAACAAAGTATACTTGATCTGTCTCCTCTCCCCTTTGGGAACCGGGTTTTGTTCCTCTGGCCTTGGTCGCCAGATAAGCCCATTCAAAGACTAAGCCTGAACTCTGTCCCGGTTTGGATTAAGTTCCCTGATCTTATACTGCATCATTTCCACCCACAAGTTCTTAGTGGTTTAGGCTCACTGGTGGGTATACCATTGTTTATGGATAAACCTACTGCTGCTCAAAAAAGAGTCTCATTTGCCCGTATATGTGTGGAGGTTAATGCTGGAGCCGAGCTCCCCAAATTCATTCAATACTCGGATGAGAATGGTTTGGCATGTACCCAAGAAGTTATTTTTGAGTGGATGCCAATCCAATGTCACAAATGCAAGACCTTTGGTCACAACTGTGACCAAACAAACCAAAAAACTGTGGTCCCGGGTTCCTCACCCCTGGCCATTACTGGAAATAAAATCCAAACCACTCAGAAGATGATGAACCACAACAAAAATATCCACTTTTCTAGGCCCAGCTCCCCAACTCCAAAGCACAAGCACCCTACTACTCATTCTAGGATTGTTGGTAAGGACCAGAAACAGAATACCAATGCCACGCACAGTATCAATCACGGTAGAAACCAAAACACTGGGAACTACGTACCAAATCATGTACCCAGTTCTTCCAGACCTGGGAGAAGGTCTCAAAACACCTTTGCTCCTCTAGCGGACATTACTAGTGATGGTTCGGACCCTTATGTCAGTCCAACTAAGGAAAAAACTAAGGACCTGAGCCATTCTCAGGAGGATTTAGCTTCGGATGATGAGGATGATGATCTCCTGGACATAGATTACGACCAAACCTTAGCTGAGCATGTAAGGAACATAAATACCAAGCTGGACAAGAGTCAAAAGGACGCCAGTTGGTACCTCTCGTCTTCAGAAGAGGACAATGCCGTAGGTACCCCTACGGAATTAGTACAGGAAACTCCCCTTGTTCATGGGTCCCCACCTCTAAATGGACAGCCTTCAAAAATGAAGTCCATTATCACTAAGGGCAGTAGTTCTCGGACTAAGGTTGAGAGTGCTACCACCCGGCTGCCCAAAGCTACTCCCAACACAAGATCCTCAAGCCCTTCCCCCTCAAGCAGGCATAGAAATCGTAGCAGGGGAAGGTTAAGAGGTGCAAAATCCAAAAGATGATTAAAATTGCATGTTGGAACATACGGGGGTTAAACTCCCCGTTAAAGCAAAAAGAAATCAAAACATTTCTTACTGAAAAAGATATTAGTATTTTCGGATTACTTGAGGTGAAGGTTCGACAAAAAAACCTGGATATCTTTTCAAAGAGAACATTTAGGAATTGGGATGTTTTGCATAATACGCAACCTAACTCAGTCGCCAGGATCTGGCTAGGTATTAATCCTGATCTCTTCCATTCACAAACCTTGCATATTGATGACCAGTGCATCACTTGCAGAATAACGGCCAAAACATCGGACCAAGAAACCTTCATTGTTTCTGCTATTTATGGGTACAATGAACGGAGTCCAGCATATATGCCTTCTTTGTTCTGGTGTTAAAGTTATATTTTTTTATATACCAAGGTCATCTTAGTTTTCTAAATTTTAGTTAAGCTCAAAACTTACAAAAAAAAAAAAAAAAAAAAAAAAAAGCTCAATTAGTATATCATGATGTTGCAAGCTGATCTCTGCAAATGCCCACTACTTTTGACTTGGATACAAGATTCTGCAGTCTGTATTATGAATATAAGGAGATTTTGCATTCTCTATAAATAATATATGAGATTGTGCTATTGAAATTCTCATTCCAGCTTGTGATAGATGCGACTTATCTTCCTTTAGATGTTTTTTTGGGCGTTATTTCCCACTTCTGTTTCTCAAGTCAGTAAGATGCTGCCATCCTTGTTCTCTCTCTCTCTCTCTTTTTTGTGTGGTAATTATCCATCCTTGTTCTCGTTTTGTTGTTTTTGAAGTTTTCTTTTATGCCCTAGAATTTCATTGCTGAAGCTGCAAGCTCCACTGTACTGAAAGAAAGCCAACGACATCCTGGTTAAGCATATGATTCATGTCCTCATAGTCTGGTTTCTGCTTTTGCTGCCCATGCAACAGGAAATTTAAACCTCGCTCAATGCATCGGATTAATGCAGCCTGACTGTATAGAAAAAGAGAACTGTACATGGAGTCGGTGGTGATTATTAGAAAACTTGCTTTTTATAAAGAAGACTGAAGAGTCAGGGAAGTTGCAGGACATCATGCAGTTAGTGTAGGAATGGTCACTGCAAATGGATTGGGATATACATGCTTGTATTAAGATAATAGTAATGGAACCAGCACTTACTAATTAACCGTTTGCCATTTGTCATATGCTACTAGCAGTTACTAATTCACATTTAAAATTTAACTTTTATCTCTACAATGAGTGTGATTATTTTGGGTACAAACCTGTACGCACAAGTTGATAATTTAATACTATACATAATTCAGATACACTATGTATCAGACTGTTATGTAAGCACGTCGACTTGATTTCATGAACAAAATGGTTTGAACAGAAACAGCCATTGGCTATGTTTGCAAAACTCCAATCTATCTCTAACATAACCAAAACAAAGGGGGAAAAAAGAGGAGAGAAAAGGAACTAACAAGCTTTCTTGCTCAAAGTGAATATCAAAATTTTGTATGCCCTGTCCACCTTGACTTCTATGGTGAGTGCGGAGAAAAAGAAAAAGACTGAGCTATCAAGATAAATATATCAGCTGTGGCAGACACTATTCAAGTTCTAAGTTGAAACGGCTCCTCTCAACCGCATATATTCAAGCTTCGGTACCAATTCAGGTACCACATTCTCCAGGAGAACACGTTTTAGATGACTGTTGCTTCCATTAAGCAATCGACACCAGAACTGTCATCCTTCTTCAGATTGGACATTTTCGTCAGTTCAATTACCTGATCGAGGGTTGCCACATCCCACAGCAGTTGCAGCACCCACTGCATTTGCTAGCGCTAGCGTATGCACCAGAGGCATGCTGTGCATGAAACCGAACGCTATTGCAGCTACGAAACAATCAACACATCCCACTGGAACAACAACATGAACATAAGTTACAGGTAAAAGATGCTTTAGTTTTGTCTATTTCACTGCCTACAGGAAATTATATTTTCACGGATTGATGAGAGGCCAGACATGAATGACATCATAAAGAAAGAAATGAAGCAATTTCCCCTTTGAACGACAGACAATAACAATTAACAGCAGCTCTTCCACACATATTGAAACAGAGGTTATCACTAAAGTGTTGTTTGTATTTTTTTCGGAAAATCCGGATTTTCATTAATTCAAATAAAATATTTACAATATAATGCATTTACACAAAGACAAAACAAAAGGAACCTCGGGCATTTAATCCAAGCCACCGCCCCAAAGCATTTACTATCATCAATGCATTTCACCAATTTCTGCAGACCATCGTCAAGTATCCATTCTCTTTCTTCTTTCACGGCGGTTCCCATTCCCTTCTTCTTTCCCTTCCCTTCTGCTCTGCTTGGAGAACTCCCAAAATTTCATCCGCCTCTTTCCTAATTCTTGTAAGTAAAACATGTTTAGGAGGTATGCTGCTTTCTTTCCCGTGATAAATGGCATTACGCCAAAACCAGGCCGTCTTAATCCCTTCGCGGAATTGATACTGGCAGATGGTGGCCTCCGATCCTTGGTGGCTACTTTGTCTAAGGCACCAGTCTACCCAACCATCGCTGCAAGGATGTCCAAAGAAATCTCTGTGGAGGCATGCAGGTACAATTTCATACCAAACTCGTTTTATCCAGTTGCAATCTCTAAATGCATGTGCAATTGTTTCATCTGCCTGTTTGCATGTGGGACAATTTGTGTTCACCGGGATTCCCCTTCTTTGTAACACAGTCAAGGTGGGCATCTTCTTGTGTTTGAGTTGCCATAGCAACAAATTTCCGGAAGGTGGCCCTCTCATCCTCCATATTCGTTTCCAGTCTGTTTTATCAACCACATTGGGGGTCATATTTCGTTGTATATCATATGCCTGTGCCATCACTTGTCTGGGTTTCAGTGTGTTTTCCTGAACATTACTTGCTTGCCTGCTCTCTTGCCTGCAAATTTCTTTAAGAATGCTCATAGCATGTCTCAAACTCCTCCAGATATGGGAGGCAGTTGATTTAGGTCTATGTTCCTCAATTGGATTGCCATATTTGGCCCATAAGATTGAGGCCCACATGTCATTCTTGTTTTGCATCATCCTCCACCCCAGTTTGACCAGGAGGGCAATATTCAATTGCGTCAGATTCCTCACCCTAAGTCCCCCTTCCTCCTTTGGTGTGCAGATTGTATTCCAGTTGACTGGATGCAATTTTGCCTTGTTTTCTGTGTCTCCCCACAGAAAGTTCCTGCAGATCTTCTCAATTTGATGAATAGTTGTTTTTGGGAGAAGGACCGTCTGCATATAGTATTGGGGGATGGCTGTTATCACTGATTGAATCAGTACCAGCCGGGACATTCTGGACATCACTTTCATTTTCCAAGTCCCTAACTTGTTCCTCACCTTATCAATGATGGGTTGGAAGGTTTGGGATGTCAATCTGGACTGTAGAAGAGGCATACCCAAGTACTTCCCTAGGCAGTTTGTTGCTGGTATATTGAATTGACCACTAAGCCTTATCCTTAGTTCCTCCGGAGTGTTAGGAGAGAACAAGACGTTAGATTTAGCCGTGTTAATTCGCTGTCCAGACCAATTGCAGAATTGAGTCATAATTTCTTGCATAATAGTGGCTTGTTTTGTTGAGGCCTCACCAAAAAGAATGAGGTCATCAGCAAACATCAAATGAGAAACATACGGTCCCCGATTCGTGATTTTGAATGCTTTCCATTGTCCCTTTTGCGTGCTTTCCACAATGCTTTGCCCTAATGTCTCCATACATAGAACGAATAGGTAGGGGGCTAGTGGGTCTCCCTGCCTCAGACCCCTCGTGGGTGTAAATGAGTCAAGTTGTTCCCCGTTAAGAAGAACCCTTAGTGAGCTTGAGGAGAGACAATATAAAATTGTTTCAATGAAAGCGTCTCCAAGCCCAATACCATTTAGAATTTGTCGGAGATATCCCCATTCCATCCTGTCATATGCTTTTTCGAGGTCAATCTTGACTGCCATCACCCCTTTTCTGCCTTTCTTTTGCTTCATAGAGTGTAGGACTTCCTGAGCAATAATAATGTTATCAATCCCTTGCCTCCCTGTAACGAAGCCACATTGGTTGTCTTTAACTAGTTTCGGGAGAACAGTCTTAATCCGGTTTGCCACAATCTTGGTCACAATTTTGACTATGGTGTTGCAAAGTGATATTGGTCGTAGGTGAGAGATTCTTTCAGGAACCTCTTGTTTGGGAATCAGGGTAATAAGTATTTGGTTCATAGCTGGATTGAATCTTTTCTCCTTAAACACTTGCAACACAAACTTTGTCACGTCTTCCCCAACAACATGCCAGTGCTTCTGAAAGAAGATTGGCGGTATTCCATCAGGGCCCGGGGTTTTGTATGCCCCCAGCTGTTGCATAGCAATTTTCACCTCTTGTGAGGTAACTTCTCTATTGAGACCATTAAGGTCCCCCTCCGATAGGGTTGGGAACAATATTTTATGAGGGGGGCACGTGGTAAAGGCCTGTGAAGTGTACAAATCCTTATAGAAATCTGTAGCAATTCTTTTCAACTCCTCCGGGTCCTCTGTCCAAACATTGTCCTTATTCAACAACCTGCCAATTCTATTTCTTCGTCTTCGGTAAAGTGTTGTTATATGAAAGTATCTTGTGTTTCGCTCTCCTGCAGTGATCCATTGAAGTTTAGATTTTTGAAACCAGAACCACTCCTCTTGCTTAAGGATATCATTGTATTCATCAATTAGTTTTTGTTCCAAGATAGGCAGGAATCTAGATGGTCTAGTGGCAATACATCTCTGGATTCCCTCTAATCTAGATAAGCACCTCGACTTCCTTTGAAAAATATTGCCAAACACCTCTTTGTTCCAGATTCTTGCTTGGGTCATCAAATGTTCTAAATTTTGTTGCAACGGCTTGTTCATCCCCCATGTCTTCTTAACAAACTCCTCAAAGCCCTCATGTTCAAGCCAGGCGAGTTGAAAGTAATGATAATCTGTGGGTGCCACTTGGGTATGTCCCTCCAGATTCAGACAAATAGGATGGTGATCCGAATGGGTTCTGGGTAGATGATGTAGAATGGCATTTTGAAATTTAAGTTGCCACCTTCTATTAGTCCATGCCCTATCAATTCGCTCCATGATGTTGTCCTCCTCATCCCGAAGGTTAGTCCACGTATATGCTGGGCCAGAGTATCCCAAATCAATGAGTTCACACTCGTTTATCATTTTCCAAATGCCTGTATCCTTTCCAATCCTAACTGCCCTTCCGCCCCTTTTATCAGTTTGGGAGATGACTTCGTTACAATCACCAATAATACACCAAGGAAGGTTCAAGGAGTTGCCAAATTGGGCAAAATAGGACCAGAGTTGTTCTCTATCCTGCTTTTCTGGTGAGGCGTATATTAAACTGAGTATCCAGTCGGGTTTGTTGGCGCAGACCACAGCCATATTAATATATTGATGATTGTAGCTTAGGACCTCCATGTCAATTTGGTTGGTGTCCCAGAAACACCAGATACCCCCTTTGAAGCCTCTTGCTTCGATTGCAAAAAGATGAGTAAAATGAAAACTCTTTAAGATTCTGAAACCCTTCGCACTATCGACTCTTGTTTCAACTAAGCATAGTACTGCAGGTTTTTGTCTACTTATGATTTCTTTTAGATTACGAAAGAAGTTAGAGGATTTCGCTCCTCTGCAATTCCAAACAAGTACCTTCATTGGGAAATAGTATTGAGTGGTTGCAGGTCGCCCTGCGGTGTCTCGCCATCAACCATTTCAAACTCATACGTCCTGTCTCTTTTCATCTCTTTGCTGACTTGCTTCTCTTCAACCTCAATCATAGTAACGTTAATGTCATCGGGGGGCTGGTCTTTGGTATTGGGTTTTGGAGGTATGTGTGGGTTAGTGTTTTGTATGTCTTCTGGTTGGTTGTCTTTGCTGTGTTCATTCTGTAGAGTAGTCAAGGTATTCTGTGTATATGTATGGGGTGTAATAGGATTTGCTAGTGGTTGCCAGATAGAATGGTTGGGAGTATACTGTGCTGGGTCTGGTATTTTAACTTGGTTTGGGTCTTGATTCTCATGTGCTGACTGTTTTTTGCTATGAGGTTGGATCACTTTTGCTTTTGGTTTCCTGTTTAATTGTATGCCTTTGGTTACTTTTGGCCCACTGTCAGTCAACTGCTTTTTTGTCATCATCCTATATTGGACCTGATCCTCACAGCGTTGGGCTTCCTTGAATTTTTCTATCAAGTTATCCATTTCCATCTCTTCCGGGTCTTCTTCTTTATCCAATACATTAAATCTGGACCCAATTGATTTGGGACCACTGCTTATTTTTTTGCTCTGATCACGTGTTCCCCTATTGTGGTGAGTCCCCTGTCCTTTAACTGATGACATGTTTTGTCCAGTGGTTGACAACCTCTGCCCCTCAGTACCTATGGTACGCTCTAGTGGTCCCATTCTTTTGTCTTGTTCTAGCGTGCTAGCTGCCGGTCTTCTTCTCCGGGGATTCGCCGGTAAAAGCCATCGTCCAAATGGTTGTTCTGATGTCGGGACTTGTGTTCTTTCGCTAGTATCTTCTCTACGCTCCACAGCCTCCTCTTGGTTTCCATTTCCGCATTCCTCCTCACGATGTCCATAGGTACCACACTTAAAGCAAACAGCATATAGCCCTTCATATTCAATCTTCTGAAAACGATCCTTAGGACCTTTCACCTTAACTTGTGGAATCAGAGGTTTGGACAAGTCAAGCTCAACACACACTCTTGCATACTTACCACGAGTAGCTCTAAGTGTAAACTCGTCGACCTTGACTGGTTTTCCAATTTGTTCTGCAATTTCCAACAGCAACTGGTTGTTGAAGAGCTCCACAGGCAAGTTAGGGAGACGAAGCCACACCAGTGCTGTTGTGATTTGTTCAATGGTAGGGTCAAAGTAGGGTCTCCACTTAGAGATGGTCAAATAGTGACCCATAATCATCCACGGTCCATTTTCCAGAACGTGGTAGTAATCCTCCATAGTATAAAAACGAACTAAGAAGTAGTTCTGTTCCAGATCAGTGAGCTCAAAGCCGTTTGGGAACTTCCAAAGTTCACTTAGTCTGTCGGTGAGGGTTCTATAACTGATATTTTTGCCAAGAAGTTTGATGATGAGAGCTTTCCTCCATGGCCTCCACAACTCGAAACATCTCTGTGTAGTAAGTTCTACCTCACGCCAGTTTCCAGTCTCTTCTTTCTCTTCCAGTTTTTCCAGGCAGAGCTGATCCATCATGTCGGTCTCCCAATAATCATCCTCTTCTTCCCCATAGTAGATATCTCCTTTGGATTTCTTTCCTTGCAGGATATCAGAGAAGCTTCGACCAGCCCAAGGATTGGGGGATGGTGTGTTCGGGCTTGTAGTATTTTCTCTGAAGAGCAAATTTCCAGCAGGATCCCGTTTGTTCTTTTTGATGCTTCGAGATAGAAGATCTTGTTCTTCCGTAGAGGCAGCAATGGACGACGATGTCATCCTTGATGGGGATGAGCGTGGAATGCAGATTAAGTTTTAGAGAGAGGGCAGAGAGAATTTTCTAGAGAGAGAAGTTGAAGTTTCTAAGTTGTCTTTTCACCCCCTTTCACCAAACGCACAAGTGTTGTTTGTATTAAACAGACTATTCTCAGCCCTGGCTTGTATTTCTAAGAGGATATTGAACCAATATCCAAAGTTCACATGATGACAACTTATCTCCCCCAATCTCCTTCCAATGAGGAAAAGGACCATCAAGAAATAAAAAAGCTTTCTATTTTAGAGAAATATCTGAACCAAGAAATTCTAGTTACCAAACACCTCGCTGTCATCTATATAGCTCCAATTTTAACATTTGCCCATCACAATTAAACACTTCTTGAATCTTCTCAGTCTAGTCTAAATTAAACTCCATAAAGGCTTTTGTTCAAAAAGACCAAACAGATTTTTCTCAAACAAATAATTTTCAAGTAAGAACCCAAATTATACCTTGAACGTTGGGGCACACGATATACTGGACTAGGACATTAAGTTCCCATCTTGACAATCGCCCATTTTGTGCTAACTCCGATCTTAACTAATTCATGTGCTAAAATAATTGGGTTGGCTTTACCGGTCGATGCTAATGCCTGAAAAAATGAGGAAAAAAGATATTCCACTGTTTAAAAAGGAAATGAAAAACAGAGAATAAAACAATGGCAAGTGGCAACAAATTCAAACCTCCTCAGAAGTAAACAGAAGTACATCACTGCATTTTAAGAACTGGTGAAGAGCACTTTGTTCATCACGCAACCCAGAAATTGGTGTTTTCCCTCGTGATCCAGTGTCGAAAAAGATTGATGTTCCAAATTCAGCAGCATAAAGCAAAGCAGATGTAAGGAGCGAAAGGAAAGATCACCAAAGACATCCATTGCAAAAGAGCACTTTCGAGTGTTTGATGGCCTTCTTTACCGAGGTAGAAAGGTGCTTCATCCAACTAAGTAAAGGATCAGCACTGAAATCTGCTCGACTGGACATGAAAAACTTTTCATGCATCTATAACCTAAAACCAAATCAAATAAATGTCCAGACTTCATTCCAGGAAGCAATTTGAAGTTACCTCCAAAACCCATGGATTTGGAAAGGGTCTACTAAGACCCAGCCAAGAAGGGTTTCATCCTCAGCATTTGAACTGCAATCTGCATCAATCTCCTCGTTCATTCGGACCATACTTATTCCCTCGTCATGAAGCACAAGCAAGAGAAATCGCCCATAAATTTCATCACTAACATGAACAATTGTAGCACAGTTAAGGCCCAATCTTGCTGCTGCTATAGCCCTATCGCAGTTGCCGCCTGCTTCCCAATATTGCTATGCACATTTAGAAAGGGAAAAAGAAAAGTAGGTAGCAAATATCCAAAACTACAAGCAAAAGCATATGCAGTGGAATCTTAAATAGGAGATTATGCTTTATAGGTAGTCAATAAATGCAAAAGAGAGAAGAGATGCAAAACACGAAAGTTACGTACATAATTGATGCAAAACACAGCGACTCAAAGTGAAGAATTTGCTTAACAGCCTTACGACATTACACTTGGCTAGGGTGAGACAGAGACAAAATAAAGAAATACAGCAGTATAATCGAAACCAGGAAGGGAGGACTACCAAGTTTCGAGTCATAGCAAGCAGATCAAGGATGAATTAAAATTGAGAAATAAAAGCCAAAGAAACGCTTACCTTATCTGGAAATGACTTGGAAATCTCACCCAAGCAAGCTTTACGCTGCAGAAGAGACTTAGGGGGGGCAATTTAGGAACATCAAGGACGATGTCAGCACAGAGATTTCCCAAGGTGGCCTCATCTATTTCCTTGACTAAATGCCCATTCCTTCTTAGCTTTTCGTCTTCGTCGACAGAGCAGTTGCAGAAGCTCCGTGAGTTCAGGCGTTGCTTGGGCAAGAAGATTTCAGTTCCGTATCCCTGCAGCGATGAAAAATTAGAAAAACTATCGAAGCGCTTTCCCGCTGGAGGAAGCAACGGCCTGCTAGGTTTGTTGAAATGTTTGGAGCTGAGAAGACGGCATTGTGGGAAGGTGGAGATGTGGTGGAAGGAGATTCGGGTGAAATGGCGTGATGAAGATGCATTTATTGGAAAAGGAGAGGCGTAGCTTCTAATATGGCGGATAGGGTGGAAAGAGAGTGTACAGTGAGTGTGTACAACTTAATCAATCAATCAATGTCCAATATATTCAAACGGAACGATACCTCATCTTTCATATAGAGTTCGATTCGATTCCAGTAAGACTGGCTCTATTCCCTCTAAATCGGGAGAGCTTCAACACCACCGGCGATATGCAGTGGCCGGAGATTTAAAATCTTAGAGTCTGGAGCTGAGCCTCTCATTTCCAGGAAAACATCAGGTAGTATTTGGAGGGTTGACATCTCCTCACCCAAACTTTCCTCCCCCTCTCTGTGACCACGCGACACGTGGCACCAAGAGGGGTGATCATCATCTAGCCTCATCACCCCCTTACTGCCACATGTCGTGCGGTCACGCGTTACCACACCCCCTTGCGGTGAGGTGATCATATCCCATATTTGGATCCTTACGGCTACTCAAGCGGAGAAGAAGAGGCAGATTCTTCTTTTTGGTTTATCACAGTTCGTCTTTCCATATTCTATCTTAGATCACCTCACTTACTTTCTCTTCATTCCACGTGTCCGCGGTGACGTATTGGAGGAGAGATTTGGGTCCGCGGTAACGTATTGGAAGAGAGATTTGGAGTGAAAGTATCCTAACTATGTTGCCCCAAGTCAAAATCATCCAATTTGGTATTTGGTATATAGTGTTAACTTTTCATTCGTTTTCAACTTTTGCTTCACTACCCAATCCTATCAATGAGTATGATGTCTTAGTCCACAAATACAAAATGGTAACACGTAAAGAATTTTAACGGGAAAAAAATGATTCTGTATCTGAAAAAAACAACTTTTTTTGGCATTCGATTCTTGCTAGTTTGAAGTTTTATTCAGTAAGAATGTTAAACTAAACAATCTCTCTTTTTTGAGATATGAGTAGTACAAAAATAAAATCTCTAACACTAACAGTGTAAACTTTGCCATGAGTTTTAATGTAGACCTCTAATAATTAAAATACATCTCTCAATTACATCTACGCTGCATCAAAATATCTTTATATCTTTGTACTACGCGAACAAGATTCGTACACGAAAAACTTGACCTAAACCAAGCATGTTATCTTTGTACTACTCAAACAAGATTAGCAGAGATGCGGTGATTGCCAGGAAAACTTGACCTAAACCAAGTAGTTATCTTTTGCTACGTGCCACGTCGATCATTATGATACATTCACGAAGAACAAATATGCAAGTCATCCGTTATAATTAACTGTTGATGCATCATCTCCTACGATCCAATCGGCTTAAAAGTTTGCAAACGACTTTCTCTTTATCTGCAAAACAATAATTCATACTTGTAAATATGTCCTCTTATTAAAGAACGCCGTTTCTTTGTTCTTGTGTAGATCCTTCACTGCATGCGGGGGTTAAAAAAAACTCCAAAAACATGAACAACGACTATTCTTGAACGTTGGAAGAGCGAAAGGAAAAGGTCAACTGGGTTTAAAGATACGAAGAGGTGTCAGGTGGGCTAATCTGTTTTAAAGAAGAGGAGGAAGCCGTCGATCTCATGGCAATAGTGGCTGGATTGTAGTTAAACCATTGTTCAGATAATTATCTCTGGACGTAAGTTAGGCTCCTCGGCCAGTTGTTCAAGTCTTTTGACTACCTTCTCAGCAACATCTCCATTGATTGGGAGACGGCAGAATCAGGTTGCGATATAACTATAGGGACACCAACATCAGAAACCCTTCTGACCCCGACTTCCAATGGAATCTGTAGTACAAACCATTGAAGACATATTAGCAACACGAACGCCTCATTAGTCTTAAAAGTGACACTTCCAATCCCACATAATCTAGGGGGAAACCAAGTCTGTTGACTTTCTTACTTTCAATTTTCGTAAATTAAAAGCATTCCTCTGACCAAGTAAGAAAATATCATGTTTGCTCAAATACAGAAATTCCATTGACCTACCTACAAAAGCTGGAATGCGAGTCATCCAAAAAAGGTGCAAAAAACAAATATAAAACAGAACTTGGAGTTATCTTCCACAATGGCAGTTCATTAGCCAGAACACCCCTTCTGTTTCTCTAAGACAAAAGAACCCAGAAATAGCAACTGGTGCTGCCTCCTGGCTTCTTCAGCTCCTGGTTGTTTTTTTTGGTGCTCAACGAATAAACACCAAAGAACATGTTAAATACCTCAATTATTCACAAAGGAATATGTTAACTAATTTGAAAGAACTTTTAGCACCCCACTGTTTCATGGCATTAAAAATCAGTATAAGGTCGTATATTTGTACACCAATAGTTCATCCCAAATTAATAGCAATGATACTTGTATTTCTAAAAGAAATAGAGGACAACGAGTGACCATTGCAACAAAGCAATGCTTCGAGGCAAAAGCAGTAGTCCAGCTTCCAGTATATTTGACACTACAATCAAAAGGAGAGCAATTGACAGGAAAGGCCATTAACATGTAAAACCAGTCAATTAATAACAGAAGAAAGGGGGGAGAAGCAGTAAAAATTTATACACATATTCAAGATTAAAAGTGAAGCAGAAATATGCTGCAATTGTCTACCATTGGACCTCTCCACACGATCGCTGCACCTTCTTCTACGAGAGATCCCATCGACATGCACCTTATTTCATAATTCTCAATGGGAATCATTTTTTTATCTGTTGAACAAGTACACAAACATGGCAAATCAGTTGTTTTAACAAAATAATATAGGGCAAAACTTTCAAGGATTCACAATTTACAAGTGCACAATGACAGGTATTGGGTGCTTATAGAGAGGACTAACTTTGTATTGCTGAAATGAAAAGGCAAAATGATAAGAATGTACATTGATTAACTTATGCGATTAATGAAACAGCAGAGCAGAATTCACGGACTGTTATGGAAGCTAAATGTCTATTGATGCCAAGAAGGGTCAGTTAGTTCACCCATCAACATCATACAATATTCCTTTGCTTCATTTATATTATGCGTACTGCACAAAACCTTGACTATCTCCTTCCATTGCAAGCCAAAAGGGGAATAAGAAGCAAGAGAATGTATATGCTAGGTGTTGTACATTTTTTTACTTCCTCCAAGACAAATAGATTAAGAAGTGGCATGCATCACACAGCCATTTTTAGCCTGCAGTAGCATTGGGACTCTTAAGAAAAAGAATAGTACACAATTTTATCAAGTTTTACCCCTCACACACTGCACCATATTATCAAATAAAATAATGAAGACCAGCCCAGGCAACATCCTGTTTGAAAAATACAATGATACTCAAGTTCTGGAGAGAGTCTTCAAGTAAAATAATGTCAGAACTAGTTATTGTTTGAGATTCTTGTGATGCAAACATTAGCAGAAAATCCAGATAAAAATTTGAGCTAATTAAGAACCAATTTATCAGACCGGTCGTTTGCATCAACAAACTTTTAAGAGTAAGCACAAATGAAGTGCCCATAGGTTTGTTTGTAGATGCATTAAAATTTGGCTTAAAAATCTTGCAAACCGAATGTCATCTCTGGTTATATGCAAAGTCACCTAAAACTACTTAGCTTAATAAAAAGCAAGAATTGGAAGAAGAATAGACTTATGCTATACCAAGAGTTTTCCTGCTGAGTTCTGCATGCTATACTCAAGTAAACACATAAAGTTAACTTCTTAGAAAGGAACTCTATAAGTCAGATTCCTAAGAGTTGGAATCTTGACTGGAACCAGAAATGTATAAGCAGCACATACAGAAATAGGAGAGACTGATTAAAGAAGATGAGTTGTCCTTCTAACTGCTTCCTAATATCGATAAAGAGCAAAGGGTGAAATAAGTACACATTGAAATAAGAAATCTCATTCACAGTTAACACTTTGCAAACCATCCGCATACCATTTTAAGGCAGTTAAAGCATCACCTATGCTAACTTCAGGCTTTCCATGGAGCTTCATCATCATTGGGACTGACGGACCATATACATCAGCATCGAGCAGTCCAATTTTCAGCTGACACTTATTGGCAAGTGAAACAGCTAAATTAACTGCAAACAGGAGGAAAAGATGACCAGAAGAAAAGAAAAGAAAAGTGCAAAAAAAACTCAACATGCTAAAAGTGCCCTGTTCCTCCAAACACGATGGAAACAGCAAATTGCGCAACTGGCTCAAAACACCAAGCATTCTATTTATAAAAGGGATAATTACATGCCTGAGGGAGAAACTGGTGCCAAGGGCAAGCTGGTATGGTAAAGGAATTAAGCACTTCACAGAAAAATTTTAGTGCTGTAAAATTTTACAACGAGATTGCTTCAAAGTTTACAAAAATTTAATGCACAGATGCACTTTAGCCCTCGGTTAAACTAAGAGACCATGACCACGGGAGGGAAGGAGGAAAAGACAACCTTTTCTCAAAAAATACAAACTTTGCTCGAATATATAATGAAAATAGCATGAAAACCAACAAATGCTGAAGAGACTACTTGGTTTATCATGCTTATAGAGATAAAACACAAAAATTCAGGAGACAAAAGAAGAAAAAGGAAAGAATGGAAGTACCAGCAGTAGTGGACTTGCCAACACCTCCTTTGCCAGAGGCAACTGCTATAACATCTTTCACCCCTTCAATCTTTAGGTTTTGGGCACTTGTCCCCTTCCCACTCTGCACTGAAAAACCTCTGACCCTTGCCTGCACCATGGATGGGAATTGAGGTTAATACGGAAAAGAAAAAATCAAACCAAATTAAAACAGAAAATTAAACATATACTTGAATGTCAAATCTCTTGCTTCGCGAGATTAAGAATTTCGCCAACCCTTTCATCACCGCTTATATTCAGGAGCAGAAGCTGATAGATAGACCGGAACGTTTTGTTATTCGGTTTGAAGGAATCTCGCCGATCTCCACAACGGCCATCGCCCGGCTATGGCATTTAGCCATTTTAAGTTTTTCTTCTTTTTTCTTTTCTTAAAGTTTTTGCTATTTTAAGTATTTATGTGTTCAACAGAAATTCGATTTAATTGATTTCCCACCGGCCACTGCCGCGTCTGGGTCCAGAAATTTTATCGTGGTGAACTACTGGTCCAATAAAATAATGACAAATAAGTTTTATCTATAGTTAAATAAGAAGCTGATTGGCCAAAATAAAGGACCCATAAATTTTCTACACATCTCATTGGTTAATGATCAACTAACATTGTAAAATTTATGGTCCGGCTCCTTTTCTTTATTAAAGATAAATAAATAGGAGAGACGTTATCGTTAGAAAGAAAAAGTGTAAAAAAAAGATACAGACATCGCCATGGTTGTTGGAAAAAGATAGTAATATTGAGAAAAGTATGATATGGAAATATGGAATTATGCTTTTTTCCGGTTAAGAAAAAATTATTTCTTGCTTTTTTTAATTTAAAAACTTACGATTTATCCAATTTTCTTAGGTGAACATAATCGAGTTATCAAAATACGAAAATTGGATGAGTTTCAAAACATGATGAATTATGATTAATTTCACCAACCTCATGAAGTGATATATTTTAGACACATATAAATAATATTGCTTTAAACGATGAAAATGAATCTGTCCATTTGTTTAAGTGCAATTTGGCAGCTCCTAGCAACTAGCTTATATAGGCTCAACGTGAATTGAATGAATTGGAATCAAATTTTCTATTTTTTTTAAATGGAGATATTGTTTGATTCTTTCTTATCTCTCTATACCTTATCTATAGATTTTAATGTCGTCGGAATATATTGAGTATGATTGTTGCTGTTGTATGAATTAGATGAACTATGTTTGCATTTGGTATGAATTGTTTTTTTTTGGGTGTAGCTTTGGAATTAACTGACCACGCAGAAACAGAACCTCCTTGGGTTTTTTGTAACCTTTTTTGAAGTGGATGAGATCCTAATAGGCTAAAAGTGATGTAGAATATGAGATATATAATCACGCATCGTCACGTGTACAAAAACAGTTTTTTAAAGAAGGGTGATGCATTTTTTTAAAAAAACTATTTTTGTACATGCGACGCGTATCATTTAGCCTTATCATCTCAATAACGTCTTTTGCAGTTCCTTTTTCTTGTTTTTGCATTTTGGTGCAACATTAAAATACAATTGCATAAGATGAAATTCTGATCAGAATAAACCAAGTATTCCCATAATGAAGTAAAGAACCTTCGACATTACTTTGTTTCAATTAAAATATCTCAAATACAATTTAATTTTACGATCACAACTATACTAACTTCTAAAACAAACCTTAGTCTTTCAGATTATTTCTCTTTTGACCAAAAGTCTCGTGACAGCGTAAGCTAACAATAAAAACTCTCTCTCTTAGGGTTTCCACGCCGCCGTGGTTCCCTTGTTTATTCCGACCACCTCTGCTACGAATCCCGGTATGGAGGGTGAAACTACAGGCCCGTCGAGCGAAGAAACTGACCAGCTACTAAGGAGTGTGAAAAAATTTAAGAGACCGGCAGTGGGTGAGCCACAGATGGAAGTCGATGATGTGGTGGAAGGCGACGGCATAGCTTACGGTGGTTCATGGGCTGGCATTTTCCAGCGGCCACCTGTGTTCGAGGAATTGTATACGGGAGCTGAGGAAATAGACGAAGGTGAGGAAGAGGAGCTGCTTTCTTTTTACGAGCATGCCGCTAGCGGTGGTGACGGGGAGTTGGCTACTGGGAAAGTGTTCGTTTCTGCTACGGTCGAGGAATGCAGGCAATTTTGGAAGCCATGGAGGAGGGCTCTCATTATCAAGGTATTAGGCAAATCCATTTCTTACAAATTGCTTGAAAAAAGGCTGTCTGAATTATGGGCTGGGGGTGGAAAACTGGAAGTGATAGATTTACCCCAAGGTTACTTTGTGGTTAGATTTTATTCGGGTATGCATTATGAAACCGCCTTAAACGGTGGCCCTTGGATGATACAAGGGCACTACATTACTGTCCGTAAGTGGAAACCTCTATTCACCCCATCGAAAGAAAAGATTAATACTACTCTCGTTTGGGTAAGGGTGCCGGAACTCCCTCTGGAGTTCTTCAATGAATTGATGTTAATGCGAATTGGGAATTCCTTGGGGAAGGCAGAGAAGGTGGATAATACGACGATGGACGTGGCTAGGGGGAAGTACGCTCGGGTTTGTGTCGAGATTGACTTGAGAAAGCCGTTGGTTTCTAGAGTGGAAATTAGCGGGATTACATTGGGGGTAGAGTATGAGGGACTAAATTGGATATGTTTTAAATGTGGTGTTTATGGTCACTCCACGGAACATTGCGGAACGGAGGGGAGCTCAATGCTGAATAAAGATCAAACGCCTTCGGCTGACACGGAAAGATGTTCTGTGGCAGATCCTTTTGGACCATGGATGGTGGCCACACACAACAGAAGACGCCGCCCTCCAATGGCGGCTGACTCGTTTAAGTTTCCAGCCCAGGGTAGTCCAGCGGAAGGAAGATTGTATGGCCAGAGGAGCCGCGAGAAGGTGCCAGGGGGTACGTCCAAAGGCGATATCAGTGGGTCTCGTTTTGATCTATTGAGCGAGTTTGAAGAGGCTGGCGAAGGTGAAGATCCGGAGGCAGTCTTGTCCACCGGATTGCAAAGAATTCTGGACAAGGGACCAGAAGTGGTTTTTCGTACGAACACCAAAGATAGAATGCACCGGGAGAAAGATATAAGGAAGAATAAGGGGAAGGTGAGGGAGACATTGCCTTTGGAGACTACGCCGCGGTCTGATATTCGCGGTGGGAACAGTGGGATGCCAACCCGGGGCAGGGGATCTTTCAGGAGGTCGCGGGGGGGCGCTAGCTCCAGCGCCACCCTTAGAGATATTACTAATGAACAATTTGATGGATTCTCTTTGGGTAGGAGTGACGTTTCCTTCGCGGACCAGTGGCCTGAACTTTCAGTGGCAACGCGAAGGGGAGGAATTCGACCCCAAGGAAATAATGTCAAAGTTCACCCTCCGGATCTTGATGGGGAGGTCATGAGGCAAGAACAACTTGAGGGGAATGTGATCTCCCCTGTGGAAATTCAGCCCAGAGGACAAATGGATGGGATGGAGACGGAGGTGAGCAGGCCTATGATGGAGGCGAAGACCATCCAACCCGATCAATAGTGGATAATGACGAGTGTCCTCGCGTGGAATTGTCGGGGGGGCGGGGTCTCATGATTTTCGTTTAGCGCTTAAAGAGATTCTGGGTCAGTATAAACCCACGATTCTTTTTTTGATGGAGACAAGAGTTCATAGTGCACAAGGGTCTTGAATTTTAGATCATTTTGATTTCACGCATTTTGCCGCTGTTGAGACGCGGGGTTTCGTTCGGGGGCTTTGGTGCTTCTGGAACGGGGAGAAGGTTGATATTAAGATCTGGGGTTGTACTGCCCAGATGCTTACTGTAGGTGTTATGAAGAATAATAGGACTGGATGGTTGCTTTCTTTGATTTATGCTTCTCCTACTCCGGCTGTTCGCGAATCTTTCTACGACTACCTGGAGCAATTAAGCGCTTTTGTCAAGCTTCCGTGGTGCCTTATTGGTGACTGGAATCAAGTCCTCTATCAGGAGGATAAGAAAGGTGGTCGAAGGGTGTGTGGAATTAACGTGAGTAGAATGCGGAAGGCGGTCAGTCTTTGCGATCTATCAGAGGTTGAGTTTGAGGGACCGCATTTTACTTGGACTAACATGATGACGGGTCGGAAGAAAATACAGCAGAGGCTCGATCAGTGCTGGGAAAATGTCGACTGGCACGGCTACTTCCCGGATGCTATCCTTAGGCATCTACCGAGAATCCATTCCGACCATCACCCTGTTCTCCTCCTGACGGAGAACTATCAGAATGTGAATCCGAAACCTACGTATCTCAGGTTTCAGCTTAACTGGATGGATCACCAAGATTTCGGGGCCTTTGTGGAGAAGGCGTGGCCTAATCTCTCTCATGATATCGGTGGGGATATCTCTATTTTTTGGAAAGACTTAGGTGGTGGAGCAAGAATGTTTATGGATGTTTGTTTAAGAGAAAACGGCGATGTGAGGCGAGAATTGGGGGGGTTCAACGTGCTCTGGCTATGCACCCCTCCCACTTCTTATCACGGCTGGAAAACAGCCTGTTGGATGAGTATGGGGAACTTTTAAAGCAAGAAGAGACCTTTTGGCAGCAGAAATCCCACCTGAATTGGTTGGTACAGGGTGAACGAAACTCTAATTATTTCCACAGATCAATCAAGACCCGGAAGGTGAAGCCGATGATCCACTGCCTAAAGTCTTCGGATGGGACCTGGATTTCGGATAAGGACTCCCTTCGGCAGCTTGTGTTGGATTTTTATATTCAGCTGTATACTGAAGAGTCTTCCACTTTCCCTACGTCGTGGATTGCCAAGTTTCCCAAACTATCCCACTCGGATAAAAGATTGCTGAATCGGCAGGTTGTGAATACTGAGATCGAGGCAGCGTTGTTTCAGATGGGCGCTGCAAAGACTCCGGGCCCGGATGGACTTCCCCCGGGTTTTTACCAGCGCCATTGGAGTGTGGTTAAGAGGTCGGTGATAAATTTTGTGATGAAATCGTTCAGAGAAAGGTCTTTCCCTATCCATATGAATGAGACCTTAATTTCGTTGATTCCTAAGGTGAAAGTTCCACAATCGATCACCCAATTCCGTCCCATTGCTCTTGCTAATGTGGTGACAAAGGTTATCACGAAGGTTCTGGCAAACAGAGTCAAACTCATTATTCAGAAAATTGTTGATCAATCACAGTGTGCTTTCACCCCGGGGCGACAAGCGGCCGAGAATATTATCATTGCCCAGGAAGTTTTGCATACTATGCGAAATAAGAGGGGTGCTAAGGGAATGATGGTGGTCAAAATCGATCTAGAGAAAGCGTATGATAGAGTGAGATGGTCCTTTTTGCGTGAAGTTCTGATGGCGGCGGGTTTTGAGGAAAATCTTATAGGTATCATTATGCATGGGGTAACTACTGCGAAACTTTCTATCTTGTGGAATGGTGAGAAGTTAGAGGCGTTCCAACCTTCTCGGGGTATTCGGCAGGGGGATCCCCTTGCTCCTTATCTCTTTCTGCTTTGCATGGATGTGTTGAGTCAAGCAATTAAAGAGGCGGTCATGGCTGGGCTTTGGAAACCGGTGAAAGCTTCTAGAGGTGGTCCCGAGATCTCTCACATTTTTTTTGCGGATGACCTCTTGCTTTTTGGTGAAGCTTCGGTTAAGCAGGCGAAACTGATGGAGAAGATTTTGGGTCATTTTTGCTCTATTTCTGGACAGAAGATTAGCCTGGAGAAATCCATCATGTTCGCGTCGAAGAACACTCCTGCGGCAACTTGCCGGGAAATCTGTAATTCATTGAGGATTCGCAGAACTCATGACCTCGGAAAATATTTAGGGATCCCAATGCTTCACGGCCGTGCTACGACGAGTACTTACGATTTTCTTCTGGACAATGTACGAAATAAATTAAATAACTGGAAAGCACGAGTGATGTCCCAAGCGGCTCGTTGCGTCCTTATCCAGTCGGTGTTGGGTGCCTTACCTTCATACGCTATGCAAACATCTGAGATCCCTTTGACCGTTATTGATAATATGGAGAAACACATGAGACAATTCCTTTGGAATGATCACAATGGCCTTAAACACCTTCACTATGTGGCGTGGGAGAACATCTGTCGGCCCAAGGAGCTCGGGGGTCTTGGACTAAAGAAACTAAGGAATATGAATATTGCTTTCATGATTAAGTTGGGTTGGCAAATGATCATTGATAGGGAGAAGCTTTGGGTGAAAGTGCTGAGAGCAAAATATGGCTCACCTTTAGACGAAAGGAATAGAACGAATACGTCTAGAGCATGGCGCGAGATTTGGCGTGCTGCAAAGTTTTTGAGGATGGGGATGGCGACTTCTAATTTTCTCCATGACACGGAAGGAAGCTACAGTGACTCACCTAGGTGGAGGGGTAAGGAGGCGAAATACTTTTCGGTAAATAGTGCGTATGAAATTCAGCTTCTTAACAACAATGTTGGTTGCGGTGAAAAAGCTTGGAAAGTGTTGTGGTCAATTAAAGGCCACATGCGTGGGAACCTATTTTTGTGGAGACTTAAGTGTAATGCGTTGCCAACATTGGGCTTCCTTGTGTCGCGACACTTAAGCAACAATGTTCACTGTGAGCTTTGTGGTTCGGTTGGGACCAACGAGTTGCATGAAATGCGGGATTGTCGATGGACTAGAAGGGTATGGCTTTTGGTTGTTGAACAACAGAAGTATGGAAGATTTTTTGGATATACCTCTCTTGGCCAATGGGTGGATGCGAACTTAGTTGAAAGTTGGGGCAGGGAGGACATCGGCTATGAGTGGAAGTACGTCTTCCGTGAGATTACTTACGGAATTTGGCGGTGTAGATTAAAAGTAAGACATGATGGTGTGCAGAATTTGATCCCTCCAAATCATTTTGTCCGGCATTTGCTGCAGAAATGCCGTGTGCTTCTACAGGCTTGGGGTGTTGACGTTGTTAGGCATGGGTCGTAGATTGTTTCATTACGTTGGTCTTTTACCATTCTTTTATGTACAGCTTTTGATTATCATATGAATGAGATCGTTTCTTCGGGGAAAAAAAAAAGTCTCGTGACTAATTTTCATGTGGTCTGGAATAATGAGGAGCAAATGAAAAATACTTCATAAATAATAACTTGATAAATATAAATTATTAAAGAAGCATCTGTCAATACATTATCTTGACATTATAACTATGGACTTATAAGTCAGCTGTAAAATAAAGGCAACTCCGACACGTGAGAACAGATCCAAACATAAGAACCCTAAAATCGTGATACGAAACAAAAAGACGTATTAAATGTCAATTTTGATCAATTGTTGCATCATGCATGACACATCTGTCCTTATTTAAAATAATTTAAACTGAAACGGGGTTGCTCTGGATGAATGGGATGTCTAGAAAAATCTAATGTTATCAGTGCAAAAAATAATCTCAGTAGATGACTTAAAGTTTAATAAATAGTCATCCACCTATTATTTGTTAGTTGACTCAACCATTAAATACAGATTAATTAGTACTGATTAGAACAACTTGTGCTGATTAATTCAAAGTCTCGGTGACTCTTTATATTAGAATTATCTAGCTATAACTATCATATTAATTTTTTATATTCATTTAATTTATGTTTCCATCATTAATCAGGCATCAGTGACTACTGACGCGGGCTTAATGGTCATCCTCTCTTCCAACTCGTTCTTTTTTCTTGTCGCATGTGTAATATAAGTCAACATTTTAGTTATTTCTTTGTATTTTTGGTGTTGAAAGACTTCTTGTTTTTCCTTTATCATTGTATTTACACATGAAACATAAAAGAAAGAGAAGAGATTAGGAAAGCAAATATGAGCCCATTGTCTTTAAAAAGTGAGATTTACCCATAAAGATCTTCTGTTGTATTGTTAAAGTGACCGAATCTAATACGATGATGCCATTTATATTAGTTTGAGAAAAATCAGATTCATATGATATATTTAAACTGATATACTTTAGAAAATAAATGCTACATGGGTGAGGAGATCACATGGGCAGTTTAATAGTTTACCCGTTTCTATTAAAGGAACTTTCATGGTACATGGACTATAACGACTTTTTTGATTTGTAACAATATGTTTAAGAATATTTGTAACGCTGTGTTGATTACGAAAAGCCTGGTATAGAAAATCTGTTGTACTATATCAACAAAGTCGTTATATACACATACATCTAGAAGGCTTTGAATGTAGCGTCAAATAAACAATGGATTCCGCCGCATGGTTCGAATATACAACGATAATTGAACTAGTGATGTTGCATCTCCTAGAAAATTCGGATACAGTGAAAAATGAACAAGAGTTCTTAGTTCGTAAATTACATACTAAGAAAGTAAATAATAGGTTAGATAAGAGTATTAGACTAAGAACATAGAACATTGGAACTCTAACAGATAAGACAACGGAGATAGTAGACACGATGATAAGAAGAAAAAAATAAACATTTTATGTTTGGAAGAGATAAAATGGATAGATGAAAACGTATGATGTTAGACAATTCAGGATTTAAACTTTGATATAAAAAAAATAAGGTAAGAAATGGAATTGGCGTTATTATAGATGCCTCATTAAGAACGAAATAGTGGGTATTATTAGAAAAGAAGATGGAATTATGTCCCTTGAGTTGGTGTTTGATATAAAAAAACAATTACTATTATTAACGTATATGCTCCTTAAGTAGGTTTATTGTAGGCTTATAAATGTTCAGTTTTGAGAATATTTAAAAGACGTAGTACTTGAAATTCTAATATGTGAGAAGATCTTTATATGAAGAGATTTAAATGAACATGCAGGTAAAGAGAATAAGGATTACAATAAGATACATGGTGAATTTGATTTTGGAAATAGGAAAATTGAAGAAAGATCAACTTTGGATTTCACAATAACGTATGACCTTAATAACTAAAACATATTTTCGAAGAAGATACGAACACTTGATTACATTCAAAAGTTGACCAATTATGTCGTAAATAGACTATTTCATGACTCGTATGAAAAATATAAGAGCTTGTAAGGACTGTAAGATGATCATAAGAAACAGTTTAACAATGTAAGACCGTCTTCTAGTGTTAGATGTCCATATCCGACGTAGAAGACTGAAAAACAAAGGCTTATAGAACCTAAGTAAAATGGTGGAACTTGAAAGAAGTGAAGCAAACATAGTTTAGAAAAGAAGTATTAGAACAAGAAGTCTTAAGAAATTCAAGTGGCGATGCAAATAAAGTGTAGGATGATGTGGTAGTAAAGATAAAGAAAATAACAAAAAATTTACTTGATGAGTCAAAAGATCGAGCACCTGCTAGCAAGGAATCTTGGTGGTGTAAAGAAGAAATACAAGACAAAGTAAAAGCAAGAGGAACTACTTATAAGACACTTCAACTTTGCAAGAATCAAGATAATTATAAACAAATATGCTTGCTAAGAAATAAGCTAAACAAGACGTAAGTAAAGTCAAATCAAAGGAGTTTAAAAATTTTTATAAGCATTTGACACAAAATAAGGTGAAATAGGGGAGTATAAATTACTAAAGTGAGAGAAAATGAGACAAGAGTTTTGACACAAGTTAAACACATTAAATATGAAGAAGGGAAGATCTTAATAGAGGATATTGCAATACAAGATAGATGGAGTGCTTCGAAATACTTTTCAATAAATCAATGAGAGATGAACTTGTATTAGACACTTACGTAACTCTGAAGATGATGAAAGCTCAACATATAGTTGGATAATCCCATTGCTAGAGGTAGATGATGCTATAAAAATGATGAAAAATAGTCAAATGATTGGACCTGATGGTATTCCAAGTGAGGATTGGAAATGACTAAGGAAAGAATGTATTATGTGGCCTGTAGATCTTTTTTTGTAAGATTGTGAAGATCACTAAGATGTCTGGCCAGTGGAGAAAAAATCACTTTAGTACCTTTGTATAAAAACACAAAACATGTACAAGATCAAGCAAATTATAAAGGAATTAAGTAAATGAGCCACACAATAAAGCTCTGGTAGCGAATGACTTATAAAAAAAACTTCGCAAAGCGATTAATGTATTTTACAATCAATTTTGAGTTTATATTGGAAAGGTCAATAATGGAAGCTATTAATAAAAAAAGATTTGCATATAAGTTTCATTGACTTATAAAAGACATGATAAAATCTCACTAGAGATACTATGGAGAGTGTTTGAAAAGAAAAATGTTAATGTAACATATATAAAAATCATTGAAAACATGTAGAGAGTGCGATGACAAACATGAAGACTAATCCTATATGTTTCTGTTACGGTGAGTTTACGCCAATGATTTGTATTACGTCCAGACTCATTTGCTTTAGTTACATATGAGCTCACTTGACACATTCAAGAGGGAGTTTAGTGGAGCATGTTATTTGTAGATGACATTATGATGATGGATGAGACTAGTAAAAAAGTCAATGATAAGCTGAAATGTTTTCCAGAGGCACTAGAAAAAAAAGTTTCAAATTGAATCAAAAGAAGAGAGAGTAAAATTTATAATTTTAGCCATGAAAGAATGACTTTTGAACCTTTTGTGCAATTGGAAAACCAAAAGATTCATCTGAGTTTGAGTTTAAAAAATTTAAGATATATACCACAGAAAGTTGGAGGAATTGACAGCGATATAAATCACGTTAGTACAAGCAGAGTGGTTAAAGTGGAGAACTGTGTCAAGTCTTCTTTGCGATAGACTTAAATAAAAGTTTTACAGGATGATAGTAAGGCCTCTACCGATTTACGTGTCTGGATGTTGGGCAGTCAATTATGAGTACGACTTATGTGACAATTGAGAAGCATTTGGTCAATGATAGAGCACAATAAAGAACAACTTATTCATATAGCCAATGTCATATGTATTGTATAAGATTTAAATGTAAATTTTAAGTACTTAGTCCTGAATCACGATTGAGATGATATGATAATTTTGAAAGATGCGTATTCTAAATGCGCATATTATATATTAATTATTATGAGACAAATAAAGAAGGTATGATTTACGTTACGAGTCAAAAAAGCCAAAACACAACAAAACAAAATAGAAGCAAACAAATATATATATATATATATATATATATATATATATATATAAAATCTTTTGGATTATATAAGTAGAGTCGGGTGAAGGAATCGTAAAAATTAGAATTAAACAACCAAAAGAATTTGAGTTAGGAGTGAAGTTGAAAATTTTCAAACGGTTCACACCTCAGACAAATCCATTCTCATTGGGACGCACCACTTTAAAGGGAAATTACAAATAGTATGTTGTTATATAAATCCTGAGTAGCAGTGTAGCAATATCTGCAAAGCCATTCTGTTCCTTTCCGAATTATCCAACAAGCTCATACTTATCTCTGTTCTCGGCTTTACAAATCCATTCTTTCCTCATCCCTGAATCTCCTCTGCATATGCAATGTTGAAACTTGACCTTCAACTTTCCATTTCTCTTCTTCTCTGTGTAATTCCTCTACTCTATCTGTTCTTCGTTAACCTCAAAGATGCCGTTAAAAATCCAAAAGCTCCAAAATCATTTGGTTCCTACTTCTCACTGATGGCCAACAAGGACCTTTGGATACAATGGACGTCCGACGTGGTCAGAGCCTCACCGAATTTGACTTTCATCATTCGCCGCCCTTTAGGCCAACGCCACATATTCACGGCGAATCCTGCCGTCGTGGAACACATGCTCAAAAACCAATTTTAATGTATATCAGAAAGGATATATCACTCGTTCAAGTCTTTCTGATTTTCTCGGTGATGGAATTTTTAATACGAACGGGCAGAGTTGGAAATTTCAGAGACAAATTTC
>AP025048.1:901747-914283 GCA_036186865.1 Eustoma russellianum
GTGTTCATGGCCTACACATCTCAAGCAACTATAATGTGAAGTTGAAGTAGATTCATGTTAAAAAAATTCACTTCATTTGCTGGTGAATTTATTCATTAGTCACCCAAACCTCGTCTATTTATTTTTACTTTTTTCTGATTCAGGCTCTTCTTTCCTCTTGGGTTATCATTGAGTTAACAAAGAAAATAGAGAAACCCACCTTGTATGTGTTTTTTCTTTTCTTTCCCAAAAGCAAAAGAAGACAAAATGTTTTCCTCTGCATTTCATGCATGTTACGAAGTTGGATTCTATGCTTTTACTTTCAAGTTCCACTTGTGTTAATTTGGGAGAGATTATCAAGTGTTAAAGATCTTCCACTTTAAGCTTGTATGAGCTTATATAGAAGGAAGAACAGAATGGAATATAGGATTCTGGTGTAATAACTTGACTCTCCAAAATGGGGGATAACTCATACTAACAATTCACATGATGCACTTGCTAGGCCATTTTTCTTTTACACCTTTCCCAGTTTGTCAAAGGATTTCAGTCTATTTGGCTTAACTTTCCTTTGAAAGTCTGCGCTGAAAGGATATCGCAATTCTCCTATTAAATTTTTTTAAAACGTTATCTTAATTTCTTGTCAGTACTGCAATATTTATCTAATTATTCAGGACTTCAGGAAAAACTTGTTTAGATCACCCCTTATATATATATATATATTATATATATATATATATATATATTTAGAAACAGATCATATTCATTCAAGTGGCCTTAAAACAGCCCAACTTTACAATTTTACGTCACTTGGCCCAAACAAAATACAAAACCCAAGAGTGAAATAATCTAAGGAAGCAATCCAGTATCTGAACCCTTCCATATACCACTCCTCTGAACTGAATTTTAGAATTAAAAAGCAGGCAATACACACTGTCTACATTAATTCTCCATCGCCGCCTTGTGAAATGCAGCCACCTCGATACTCTGGCCACACCAGCACTTCCTCTGGAATTCTCCTCCGTCCTTCCAGCTGCCTTCCTCAACCAACCCCATTACTGTCGAAAGTCCGCAACAATTCCATGGCCCCTCTTTCAATTCTCCGGCTAACTTCCACCGATGGTGGGGGGAGTTGGACAATCCCATGGACCACTTTGTTTCTCCAAAACCAGGCACTATGAATCCCTTCCCTAAAAATGTAAGGCCATGCCATATCAGAATCAGTGTCATGACTAGGCGGAGGATTCAGATTCCAATCAATCCACTAAGCTTCATCCCGGATCTTAAAGAAGGTATCCCATCTCCAACGCGGTAGCATCAATTTATAGGTAAGTTCAATCCACCTACAATCCCGTAGTGCATGCAGGGGTGTTTCCACTTTGCTCCTGCATATTTTACACATGGAATCATCAATGATGCCTCTTCTATGAAGAATACCCGCCACTCTTAGGCTGTGGTGTTTAATAAACCACAAGAGAAGTGAACCTCTTGTTGGCCCTTTCAATTTCCAGATGCGTTTCCAAGCATGCTTGGGATCCTTCCCCTCACACGGGTTCTGCATCTCATAGGCAAAGTTGGCTCTAGGCTTATCTTCCTCAGGGAGATTTCTCATACCACCTTGGTCCTCAACCAACTCAGTGTTGACCTCAGCCCCACTCCTGATGAAAATTTGTTTCAGGATGTTTGCAGCAAGGCATATACTGCGACATATGTGAGAACAATTAGACTTCGGTCAACAATCCCTTAAGAGATCTCCATATTTAGCCTGCAAAACCCTTGCCCATAGGGCATGTTTTTCCTTTACCATTCTCCACCCTAGTTTAGTCAGCAACGCAAGGTTCATTCTGCGAAGGTTCTTTAACCCCAGATCCCCTTCCTTCTTCTGCATGCACACTTTGGCCCATGATATAGAATGCATTTTCCTTTCCCCCGAAAGGTCTCCCCAGAAAAAATCACGATTGATTCTCTCTAATTCTTTAAGTGTTACCTCGGGTAATTTAGCAATCTGCATATGATACAACGGTATAGCAGACATAACCGATTGAATTAGTATAAGTCTAGCTGCCTTGGACATGACATGTGTCTTCCAAGAGCTAAGTTTCCTCTTAACTCTTTCCATTAGAGGTTGATAGGTGTCTTTGGTAACATGATGATGAAGAAGAAGTGTACCTAGATATTTTCCTAAGTCCCCACATTATTGAATGTCAAACTTGGCGCTCGACTCTCTTCTTGTCACAGAACAAGTATTAGGGGAAAAGAAAACCATTGATTTATTCGTGTTAACTCGTTGGCCAGACCATCTGCAAAGTCCTGTAATGTCTTCTGCATGAGTTCAGCTTGGGAGCAAGATGCTCCTCCAAATAGGAAAAGATCATCAGCAAACAGTAAATGGGAAATAACTGGACCATTCCTTGTCAATTTAATAGCTTTCCATTCCTTCTCCCCCACCAGCCTCTTAATCTGCTGGCCAAGCACCTCCATACCGATTACAAACAAGTAAGGGGCCAGGGGGTCTCCTTGTCTGAGGCCCCTGCTTGGTTGAAACTCCTCAAGTTGTTCCCCATTCCAAATCAACGCAAGTTTCGCTGTTCTAAGACAGCTAAGTATATAATTTGCACCATGTTTTCCTTCAGACCGACTGGGGTAAGATCTTTTCAAGGAAACTCCATTCCATTCGATCATAAGCTTTTTCAAGATCAAGCTTAATTGCCAACCAACCCATATTGCCCTTCTTCAGTTTCATGGAGTGAACAACCTCCTGAGCAATGACAATATTATTAATGTCTCTTGTCTCCCCGGGATAAAGCTACTTCGAGTTTCATCAATTAGCTTAGGCAGCACCATTCTCAACTTATTAGCAATCACTTTCGATACCACCTTGATAAGAACATTACGTAAAGATATAGGTCTTAGTTGTGTCATGTCCACTGGGTTACCCTGCTTAGGGATCAACGTGATGAGCACCTTGTTCATAAGGGGATCCATCCTCCTCTGACTAAAACATTTTGTAACAAAGGTCGTCACATCCTCCTCAACCACCTCCCAATGCTGTTGGTAAAACGCAGGAGGAATGCCATCTGGTCCCGGAGCCTTGTTGGGATTCATCTGTTGTAGCGCCTTCCTAATTTCCCTTCCAATTGGTTCCCTATTCAGGCACGCTTTCTCTCGATTCGTGATTTGGGGAAATCTGATAGCCTCATCAGGTATTTCCGTAATGGCCTCCGAAGTATACAATTTCTTATAGAAGTTTATTGACAGGGCCTGGGGCTCCCTAGGATCATCAATCCACGCCCCCTCCTCATTCTTTAGGGACAAAATAGTCTGTTTCCTTCTCTTCATCAGGGCCATAAGATGGAAGTATTTAATATTCCTTTCTCCATTAGCAACCCATTGCGTTCTAGCCTGTTGGAACCAATACATCTCCTCCTGCTCTAAGTGTCTATTATACTCCATAATCAATGCGTCCTCCAGCTTATTTAAGAACCTAGAGCCATGTTGAGCTTGAGCACTTTGAATGCCCCTCAGCCTTGCCAGACACCTTTCTTTTTGTTTAAAAATATTCCCAAATTGATTCCAGTTCCATACGTTGGCTTGCCTTGCAAAATTGGACAAGTTGCATTCAATTGGGCTCTCTGTCTGCCACGTCTGCTGTACAAAATTGACAAAATCTAGGTGCTTAGACCATGCTAGTTGATATTTAAAAACGCGTGCCCTCTTAACCTTGGTCTCTCTCTCAAGCGCAAGAAAGAGGGGATTGTGATCTGAGTATGTCCTTGGTAAGTGTTGTACGTAGGCATCCTGAAACTTGATTTGCCAAGCCCGATTAGCCCAGGCCCTATCGATCCTCTCAACGATCTTGTTGTCAATCCCCCTAGAATTTGTCCAAGCGTATGTAGGTCCTGAAAATCCTAAGTCAATCAAGCCACACTAATTAATGAACCTACCCAGCTCATTCCTGCCATTTCTTATTACCTTCCTGCCATCACACTTGTCAGTCTGTGAAAGAACTTCATTACAATCCCTAATGATCACCCAAGGAAAGTCCATGCAGCTCCCCATACTCTCTAAGGATCTCCACAGCTGTGCGCTGTTTTGAATCTCTGGTGACGCATATATCATTGAAATCACCCACTGCACTTTCGTATTCGTGATGACTCCAAGTGTCAAGTATTGGAAATCAAAGTTGATGACTTCCATACAAATCTGAGTGTCATCCCAAAAGCACCATATCCCCCCTTTAAATCCAGCTGCTTCAACTGCAGCCAATTTGGAAAAGTGGAAAGAGTTAAGTATCCTATTAGCCTTTGCTGATGTAGTTCGTGTCTCCAGTAGGACTAAAACTGTAGGGTTATATTTTTTTACAAGTTCCTTAAGATTCCTGAAAAATCTAGGGGAAGATGCCCCCCTGCAATTCCAAGTTATTATCTTCATAAAAACGTCATTGCTGAGACTCACTCCCGTCATTAGCTACATGAGCCACTCCTGTTTCCATTTGGGAATCTTTAATTACATCAATATTGTGAAAGTCTACTTGCATACCAGGGTCAGGTGCACGGGGTTGCTCCACGTCCATGGTTGACCCATCAACCTCCCCAATCAGTGGCCTGATATCCGGGGGTTTAGTTTTTGGGTATTTCGATTGGGGGTGGGTAGATACTTGGGTACTATTTGGGTCCTGTGCGGTGATAGAAACGGAGTGTTGTTTGGAATTTGGTTTGGGTACATTTCCCGTGGCTATGGGTTGTTTAATGGTAGGTAGTGAGGGCCAGTCCATCTCATTCACATTGAGTGAAGTGCCTATGGGAATCTGTGGGTCAATATTTGGTTGTCTATTTTCTTGTATTGGCTTTTGGATATTAGGGATAGAGATTTTGGCTTTTTGTTTGGGCTTCACTGAGACTCCCTTTCTCGTACTGGGCCCTTTAGAGGCTTGTTGGTTTTTCTGGCCCAAGGTAAGGGTAGCGACGGCTGGGCTCTGTAAGGCTTGTTGAAAGCGGGATTGGAGGGTCGATATATCAATAGGGCTACTGGCTTGGGCCTTCTCCTCCTGTAAAGCAGAGAATCTCGATCCCATCTCTGGCACAATGTCCTTGCTTTTCATTAAATTCTTTTGTTTGTATTGCTGACTTCTTTCCTCCACCTCTGCAAAAGTACTGACAATTTCATCCTGCCGCATGCTGTAGCTAGTACTTTGTCCTCTAGTCTGATATGGCAGATCTGGCTGTCCACCCAATGGCGCCAAACCACCTCCGTTTTTCCTTCTCTGGCTAGACGCCGGCAGTAACCAAGGCCCAAACGGCTTCTCCGCTGAGGGGGCAGTTTTCGACACAGTCCTTCTTTCATCCACCTCCTGTGCCTTTTCATATAGACTAATGTCTCCTATTCCGCACTCTTCTTCTTTATGCCCAAACCTCCCACATTTGAAGCATACAGCATGCAATCTCTCATACTCAATCCGATGTAAAAGATTTTCCGGCCCATTCACCTTCACCATAGGAATCAAGGTTTTGGTTAAGTCCAGCTCCACGCAGATACGTGCGTATCGTCCTCTATTCACTGTGAGGGTGTTCTCATCCACCTTCACGGCCTTACCCACCATATTTCCCACATCCATCAGCAGGGAATAGTCAAACAGCTCAGCAAGTAAGTTAGGGAGACGGATCCACACTAGAGTTTTGTTAATGGCGGCATTGGAGGGATTAAAATATGGTCTCCATTTGGTAACTGTCAGATAGTGTCCCATAATCACCCACGGTCCTTTCTCAAGTGCATGCAGGTAGTCTTCTCTGCAGTAGAACCGGACAACAAAGAAATTTTTATCAAGATTTGTAAGCTCACACCTGTACCTGAGATGCCACAGCTTTGGCAAGCGCTCCGTCAGTATTTTGTAGCTAATATTTTTACCAAGGAGTTTGATGACCAACGCTCTTCTCGAAGGACTCCAAAGATCAACACATTGGCTAGTTGTGAGGGTAACTTCTGGCCACTCACTCTATTTAAATCTGTTAGGAGCGTGGAGTTTATGTAGAAGCTCCACCTCCCAGTCTTCTTCCTCTTCCTCAATCCCGGTGTACACGGGCCCTTTCTGTTGGCATGATGCAGCTGCATCCAGAAACGATTTATTTCCCCATTGAGAGGTCCCTGATAACCCGTTTCCTTTCTCTCTTGGAATAACGTTGCCAGATGGGTCTCTTTTATTCTTCTTGGTGCTCCGATGAAGTAAGTCTTGCTCTTCCGGTGAGGGAGGTGGTTGTGTTTGGAGCATAGTTTACTAGTGCTGCTAGAAACTTTCTTTTTCGTGTGTGAGCACCCCTTATATTTGCTCTGCCAGATGAACGTTCTTCAGATACAAGAGGAGCCAACAGTCTGCAAAAGCAGTTGAACTGAGTGCAACACATGTTAGGAATTCTCATTGGGATCAGTTGCCACTGGAGTAGTTGAGATCCATTTAAGTGAAAGTGTAGGCGTGAGAAATGTATCTTTATTTGATTCATCACTATTTAAATGCATTCAAGGAACACGAGTCTGCCAATTAAGTTTTTTTGTTAATTTGCCACTGATATTAACATGCCTGCTCATGTATACTGTCGGATGATGATTACTAAGTTTAACTTCCACTATTTTGAACTTCTTATTTACGGTTTTCTTGCAAGGCTTTCCTTGCAGTCATATGTGGACTGTATCCTAAAGAACTGAACATACAAGACTCAACTTATACTATATCCCTGAATAGTATTGTTAACTTTATTGGTAGCCTCCAACTTTCGTTGTTTTCTCTTCTATGTACAACGTAGCAAATTCCTCTTCAATAAGCAGATGCTTTCCTTTTGGTGAAAACAAAATACGTTAGGCATGCGAGTGGTGCTTTTGTTGCGATTCAAGAAACTGCGGTTGCTCGTAGAGGGATGAAATTCAAAATTAATGCATATGAATCACAAGTTCAGACCTTGCAACAGTTGGGAAAGGTGCCCTTTCAAGTCCTTTGTTCCACCAAGCTCCCGGTCTCTAGCATTGTAATAAGAAACTAACTCTGTTTATTCTTTGTGACAGACAAATTTGACAGACTGAAACCCTTGAGGTGTTATCACTCATGACTGTAAATTTCCAGATAGTAATGAAGAAGCCGAACTTTCTATATTGGGTCATCTCATTGAGTCTTGAGTGGTTTGACGTTAAAGCACTCATTCAGAGTCCAGCATATATGCCTTCATTGTTCTGGTGTTAAAGTTATATTTTTTTCTCTAGCACGGTAGTTTTCTAAATTTTAGTTAAGCTCAATTAGTATATCATGATATTGCAAGCTGACCTCTGCAAATGCCCACTACTTTTGACTTGGATACAAGATGGTCCTGCAGTCTGTACTATGAATATAAGGAGATTTTGCAGTCTATAAATAATATACGAGATTCTGCCATTGAATTCTCATTTCAGCTTGTGCTGGATGTGACTTATCTTCCTTTAGATGTTTTTTTGGGTGTTGTTTTCCACCTCTGTTTCTCAAGTCAGTATGATGCCATTTTTGTTCTCGTTTTGTTGTTTTTGAGAAGAAAAAAAATTATGCCCCAGAATTTCATTGCTGAAGCTGCAAGCTCCACTGTAATGAAAGAATTCAGCTGACGGACATCCTGGTCAAGTATATGATTCATGTCCTCATAGTCTGGTTTCTGCTTTTGCTGCCAATGCAAAGGGAAATTTAAACCTTGCTCAATGCATCGGATTAAAGCAGCCGGAATGTATAGAAGAAGATAACTGTACATTGAGTCGGTGGTGATTATTAGAGAACTTGCTTTTTTATTAAAAAGACTGAAGGGTAAGGGAAGTAGCAGGGCAGGCTGCATTAGTGTAGGAATTGTCACTGCAGATGGATTGGATGCCTGTATTAAGATGATCGTGATGGAACCAGCACTTGCTAATAAACATTTGCCATTTGCCATTTGCCATTTGCCATTTGCTACCCGCGCTTACTAATTCACATTTAAAATTTAACTTTCATTTCTACAATGAGTGTCATTATTTTGGGTACAAACCTGTACGCACAAGTTGATAAAGTGTTTCTTTATTCTTGTGGAGATCCTTAACTGCATGTCGGGGAGAGAGGGGGGGGGGGGGACTCCAGAGACATGAACAACGACCATTCTTGTACGTTGGAAGAGCGAAAGAAAAAGGTCAACTGGGTTTAAAGATACAAAGAGGTGTCAGGTGGGCTAATCTGTTTTAAAGAAGCGCAGGAAGCCGTAGATCTCATGGCAATAGTGGCTGGATTGTAGTTAAACCATTGTTCAGATAATTATCTCTGGACGTAAGTTAGGCTCCTCGGCCAGTTGTTCAAGTCTTTTGACTACTTTCTCAGCAACATCTCCATATGATTGGGAGACAGCAGAATCAGGTTGCGATATAACTATAGGGACACCAACATCAGAACCCTTTCTGACCCCAACTTCCAATGGAATCTACAGTACAAACCATTGAAGACATATTAGCAACACGAACGCCTCATTAGTCTTAAAAGTGACACTTCCAATCCCACATAATCTAGGGGGAAACCAAGTACATGAGTCAAGATCAAGGATAAGTTGATTTATTAGTTATAAATAAAAAGAAATTGATAGCACTCTCATCACATTAAGAACATACCTCACCAAGAAACTTAATGCCCATGTCTTCAGCTGTTTTCCGAGCCCCTCCTTGACCAAAAATGTAAGAGGGCTCAGCACATTTCGGACACTGGAAATAACTCATATTTTCAAGGACTCCGATGATCTGCCATAGAGGATTTCAGAAGTTAAATGACAAATAGCTGAAGCAAAATCATCATAACTTAAATTCCACAGTATCCAAATTCTTCAGTGAAAGTTAATACATAAAAAGCTTCCATTGCAGAGAAGCAAAAGGCAACAAAAGGTTAACTAAGATCACACTAGAAGAGAGAACTTGCTGATACTAAAAACCTACAGTAGTATGGTAGCACAACTAAGTGCTCTGTCATGGACGGGTGAGGTTGTCAGCCAATTACCTTCTGGTCCCTCAGGCAATAGGAAAATAAGGAAGGATAAGAATAGCGGTTTCATGGTCCCTCAGGCAATAGGAAAATAAGGAAGGATAAGAATAGTGGTTTCATTTTTTCACAAAGTTGGGGAAGAAAAGGAGGACAGAATTTACTAATATACCAGCAATCGTAAAAGCAAATTTAAATAGATAAAATCAACTGAAAGACAACAAGAACTGGAGGGCCATACCGGAACATTGACTTGAGAAAACATCCTAACCCCTCTTCTAGCATCTAAAAGCGCTACATCTTGAGGGGTAGAAACAATCACAGCTCCTGCCACCCAAAAGAAATTGTTGGGAGTTAGTCCAACAAGAAAAACTCCTAAGGTTAATTAAAAAGTAAAAACTGAACCCCTCCAGTTACATAATATCTTATAGATTGGAGGTGGGTCCTATGGCAAGATGAACCTGAGGCCTACATATTCCAAACAAAGATCACCCCAACATTTTGCATTTAACGTAATGTAACGTTAGACAATCTTCCAACAGCTTTACACTCCACCCCCCTCTCCTGTTCCAGGGCTGACCATGGAAAATAGTTAGTTATCCAAACAAATTTTAATGTAAATACCTGATAATTGCAACCTCTGTGAAATAGATATCTGAGCATCTCCAGTACCAGGGGGCATGTCCACCACCAGAACATCCAAGAGTCCCCAATCTACTCCCCTTATCATCTGCTCAAGAGCTTTCATGACCTGGAAAGATCAAAGTCTGTTGACTTTCTTATTTTCAATTTTCGTAAATTAAAAACATTCCTCTGACCAAGTAAGAAAATATATCATGTTTGCTCAAATACAGAAATTCCATTGACCTACCTATAAAAGCTGGAACACGGATCATCCAAAAAAAGGTGCAAAAAACAAATATAAAACAGAACTTGGAGTTATCTTCCACAATGGCAGTTCATTAGCCAGAACACCCCTTCTGTTTCTCTAAGACAAAAGAACCCAGAAATAGCAACTGGTGCTGCCTCCAGGCTTCTTCAGCTCCTGGTGGTTTTTTTGGTACTCAACGAATAAACACCAAAGAACATGTTAAATAACTTAATTATTCGCAAAGGAATATGTTAACTAATCTAAAATAAACTTTTAGCACCCCACTGTTCCATGCACTAAAAATCAGTATAAGGTCGTATATTTGTTCACCAAAAGTACATCCCAAATTAATAGCAATGATACTTGTCTTTCTACAAGAAATAGAGGACAACGAGTGACTGTTGCAACAAAGCAATGCTTCGAGGCAAAAAGCAGTAGTCCAGCTTCCAGTTAATTTGACTATAAAATCAAAAGGAGAGCAATTGAAAGGAAAGGCCATTAACATGTAAAACCAGTCAATTAATAACAGAAGAAAGGGGGAGACGCAGTAAAAATTTATACACATTTTCAAGATTAAATATGAAGCAGAAATATGCTGCAATTGTCTACCATTGGACCTCTCCACACGATCGCTGCACCTTCTTCTACGAGAGATCCCATCGACATGCACTTTATTTCATAATTCTCAATGGGAATCATTTTGTTATCTGTTGAACAAGTACACAAACATAGCAAATCAGTTGTTTTAACAAAATAATATAGGACAAAACTTTCAAGGATTCACAATTTACAAATGCACAATGACAGGTATTGGGTGCTTATAGAGAGGACTAACTTTGTATTGCTGAAATGAAAAAGCAAAATGATAAGAATGTAAATCTATTAACTTATGCGATTGATGAAACAGCAGAGCAGAATCCATGGACTGTTATGGAAGTTAAACGTCTATCGATGCCAATAAGGGTCAGTTAGTTCTCCCATCAACATCATACAATATTCCTTTGCTTCATTTATATTATGTGTACTGCACAAAACCTTGACCATCTCCTTCCATCGCAAGCCAAAAGGATAACACGAAGCCAGAGAATGTATATGCTAGGTGTTGTACATTTCTTTTACTTCCTCCAAGACAAATAGATTAAGAAGTGGCATGCATCACACAATCATTTTTAGCCCACAGTAGCATCGGGACTCTAAAGAAAAAGAATAATACATAATTTTCTCAACTTTTACCTCTCACACACTGCACCATATTATCAAATAAAATAATGAAGACCAGCCCAGTCAACGTCCTGTTTGAAGAATACAATGGTACTCAAGTTCTGGAGAGAGTCTTCAAGTATTATAATGTCATAACTAGTTATTCTTTGAGATCCTTGTGATGCAAACATTAGCAGAAAATCCAGATAAGAATTTGAGCTAATTAAGGACCAATTTGTCACAGACCGATCGTTTGCATCGACAAACTTTTAAGACTAACCACAAATGAAGTGCCCAGAGGTTTGTTTGTAGGTGCATTAAAATTTGGCTCAAGAATCTTGCAAACCGAATGTCATCTCTGGTTATATGCAAAATCACCTAAAACTACTTAGCTTAATAAACAAGCAAGAATTGGAAGAAGAATAGACTCGAGTTGTCCTTCTAACTGCTTCCTAATATCGATAAAGAGCAAAGGGTGACATAAGTAAACATTAAAATAAGAAATCTCATTCATAGTGAACACTTCACAACCCATTTGCATACCATTTTAAGGCAGTTAAAGCATCACCTATGCTAACTTCAGGCTTTCCATGGAGCTTCATCATCATTGGGACTGACGGACCATATACATCAGCATCGAGCAGTCCAACTTTCAGCTGACACTTATTGGCAAGTGAAACAGCTAGATTAACTGCATACAGGAGGAAAAGATGACCAGAAGAAAAGAAAAGAAAAGTGCAAAAAAACTCGCATGCTAAAAGTGCCCTGTTCCAGCAAATAGGGCTGTAAATGAACCGAGCCGTTTGGTTGTTCGGCTCGTTTGGCTCTTCGAGCTCAACTCAGATAAAAGATTAATGAACCGAGCTTGAACCACTTTTTCTGTTCGAACTCGGTAATTGGAACCGTCCGTTTAAGGTGTTCGGCTTTTTAATGTTGTGCGTGAGTTAAACGAACCAAGCTTAAACAGTTAAATATGTTCGTTTAAATAAACGAACAAGCTCAGCTCGTACGCTAAGTTAAATGAACCGAGCTTGAACAACGCAATGCTCGGCTCATTTGGCTCGTCTACCGCCCTACCTGCAAACACGATTGAAACAGTAAATTGCGCAACTGGCTCAAAACACCAAGCATTCTATTTATAAAAGGAATGACTACATGCCTGGAGGAGAAACTGGTGCCAAGGGCAAGCTGGTATGGAAAAGGAATTAAGCACTTCACAGAAAAATTTTTGTGCTCTAAAATTACAAGAGATTGCTTCAAAGTTTACAAAAATTTGATCTACAGATGCACTTTAGCCCTCGGTTACACTAAGAGACCATGACCCCGGGAGGGAAGGAGGAAAATACTCGAACCTTTTCTCAAAAAATACAAACTTTGCACGAATATATATAATGAAAATAGCATACAAACCAACAAACGCTGAAGAGACTACTTGGTTTATCATGCTATAGAGATAAAACACAAAAATTCAGGAGATAAAAGAAGAAAAAGGAA
>AP025048.1:926205-1007411 GCA_036186865.1 Eustoma russellianum
ACACGTGTACATTAGTAACAGTAACATAAGACATGTAATAGTAGAATAACACTAGTACTAATTCTCTCAACAAGGACATCGGGAATTGAACTCACATTATCCTAGTGTTCTGATGCCTATGGAGAAATTTGTGGAGGAAAAATTTTATGTTATTCCATTCATTCATGTGAATGCATATATACATATATATTTGTGTATATGTATATATAAATATTCATATATATATATATACAATATACATGAAGTAGATGATAAGTACTCTATTTCATCAAATCAAATATAGTCACTTATACATAAACTAAGATGATTACATCAATAAGATATGATTATAAGAGGGTATGAACAAATCCGCAACAAAGAAGTAAGAACTTTTGTGGGAAAAAAAAAGGAAATAGAAGTGTGCGGTTGTTTTACAACAGTTCAAATATTACTTAATTATCTTTGTGTGAAGACATCTAAATTTGTAACGAGACGAGATACTTTCACCATAATCTCTTCATTCACTTTTTCATCGCACGATACGTGATAATAGGAAGAGTGGTGAGGCTAGATGAATGTCACCCCCGCATCTAGAACCCTAATCTAACTTTACTGTCCATACTGTTACGTAGCCTACAGTCGAAAAATGAATGAACAGATTGTGGGTGAAATGATTCAAATTCATTCCGTATTTTTAAAGTTGAAGCTACTAGAGACAGACTCCAAGCCCAGCAGTACAAGTGGCCGTTTGAACTGTGTCATCCCACTTTCCATCCATTCGAAATATCCCTCCGCCCACTATCCTTCATGGCTTCAAACCCACTAACTTTAACGGTCGGAAAGTTTTTCAAAAACATGAAAAGTAACTATGGAACCTTTTAATAACGTTCTCTTCTTTTAAAAAAGCCAATCATTATTCAAGTTAACTCGGCAACTATTATTTCAATTCAATTATTAGTTTTGCCATACGTGTATCTTACGTCATCAAGTGAATTATTTAAGTTAGTGGTTGATCGACACAGTTTGACGCGTCATTATGAGTCATCGAAAAATCTGTGTGTTTCTAATACATGAGTATGGTTACGTACATCCGACCCCCATACCTCGCTATAGATGGGAGCGTTTAAGGCAATAAGATAATATTGTTGTTGTTTTCGTCATCAAGCGAATGACGCGAGATGATTATATTTAGCTATCAAATACTAATTTCATTATATAATGGGGATAGGATCCCCTGACCGCCCCCATATGGACGGTAACAAAGGACCGCGCGACACGTGGCAGTCAGAGAGGTGGACGGTAACAAAGGACCGCGTGACACGTGACGGTAACAAAGACCCACATCTAGCCTCACCACCCTCCCTGACTGCCACGGATCAGACGGTCACAAGGGGATGAGGAAAAAGGGAATTAAGAGATCATATTCCTATATAATGAGACAGAAAGGGAAAATATCCGTGTTATTTCTAATGGAAAACGTCAATTAATACTCAAAAAGGCAGTCATAGAATTATTTAATCCATCTATAAGTTATGGGGTGATGGCGATACGTTATGAGTTAGGATAAAGGGAGCTGCCTAAGCTTCCATTCTTCAATCTTCAGGAATAAAGAAAAGGATAACTAAGCAGTTGGAGCAACATTCTTTTTTCAATAAAAAAATGACGATCTTTTTCATACTGAAATTTTGCAATATTTTGTGATGGAAGGGCATGTAGGATCAATAGGTGGAATCCAATGAAGACTCCTGATTGATGTCGAGGTAACATTCTTTTTTCCTTTTCTGTATGACGGTGTAGCATTCTTATCCATTCGTTTCATAAGTGCAAACATTTTGTATGATATGGATATTATCATCTTAATGCACATGGATATAAGATAATGTAATAATATATGTTAATACGTATGCACATGACATAATCCAATTTAAGTAATTTAAAAGAGGTATACTTCGAAAATTTCAGATAATCAGAAGTTCTTTTCCTTTCCCCTTTCTTTAATGAAACAATATTATTGGCTGTAGAACAAACCCACGATAGTAAACATCAGTGGAATTTTGTTGCATTTTTTTTTTGGAAAAAGGGATCGAGAAACTATTCTCTATATTTTTTCTGCCGTGAACATAAAAATTACCCATATCAAATTTTCAAAGAGTACAACCACAACATCTAGTCATTCAAACTTACACAAATCGTACTAAACTTTATATTTAAGTGAATTTAATCCAAGTTAGTGTTTATAATGTATATATTTGTTTAAAAATTCCATAATCTTCAGGCATTTTCCTCTTCTGATCTAATATGAGACCAACGTATTGTTAATGAGTACAAAAAGTACTAAAAGTACAATAATACATGTAATATTCATTAGCAAAAAATCACTCTTGTTCATATTGTAAATCATATACAGCGATATGTTCGTGGAAAAAACAGATAAACAATCCATATCTTGGATGTCCTGAAATTTTATACAAACAAAACATCGTGAATTAAACAGTTTCAGCTAAACTGATTATAACTGAGACTTCAATATCAAAAACTCTTGCATTCAAACATTTATAAACCTCTTTCTGCGTTATATAGATTTGTGTTTCTTTTATATAGTAATTATGCACTTGGCATATATTATACCTTGCAACTCACCATGTCAAGTATTCACTATGTGACATGTCCTATCGTATAATGTCATTTATCATACTATATATTGAAGAAGAAACAAGCACAGAAAATAGAAAACAAACGTGAAAAGAATTTAAAAAATAATAATAATAAAAACTCTTTGCTATGAGAGTCACCATGTCGTTGGCTTTTGCGTCAACAAGGAGTCAAGTACTACAAGAAAACATTAAACAAAAGAAACGTAAAGAGCATATAAGACTCTATACATAATTAATGCACCGTTCACATATGTCGGCGGCACCTCCTTTTTTGAATAGCATTGTTATCACAAACCATTTTGCTACTATTTATACCACAGCACTCCATCAACCGTTGTCCCCACCGCTACCAGAGAATATCGAAGAAAACTATTGCTTTGCAACTATGGCAGACTGTCCAGGTATGTGATCGTGCGAATTCTACAGGTGAAAAATGTTATATTTGTGAAGGAAACAGAAGGATTTCATTTAATTTTTTGGAGGGCGCGTATTTGCAGGTAAGGAGTCATGGCCGGAGCTTGTGGGACAGCGAGGAGAGGCAGCTGCGGCGGTGATAGAGAGAGAAAACCCAAGGGTTCGTGCGATCGTTTTGCGAGACGGAACTCCGGTGACCGCAGATTTCAGATGTGATCGAGTTTGGGTTTGGGTTACCAAAGACCACGTTGTGGCTCATACTCCTCGGGTTGGCTGAAAAAAATTTCTTATAGCATATACCGCCTGGTAGAAAATATCTGATGTTTCAGAAGTACATTTCTTCTTATGAGGTCGTCTAGGTTTATTAAATATCATGTAAATTAGTGTGTAAGTTTCGCCAAAAGAACAAAGGATTTCTAAAAGCTCATACATCATGAAGTGATTTGTGTTTTATTATGAATCTTTTGGTCTATATACCATGAGTTGTGATCTACTCTGATGTAAAATAAACGGCTACGATACATATAGTTTTGACTATTGAGACGTGCCGTTGATGTTATCAGTTTTATTCTTGTCTTTTTTAATCATTTTTTTCGATTTCAGAACAAAATTTATGTGACAAGTTTAGTTTATCGTAGCTAAGAACTGTTTTTAGTATTAAGCTATACGTGCACGGAAGATTTTAATGATGTAACACAAATTTAGCCACATTATATTATGGACGCTGGTTATAGATGTTTTTGTTTCTATACAGATTGTCAATCCAATTGCGTATACATCAGTTAATAAGAGTTGGATAGTACAAAGAATGACACATTTACCTAACACGTATACGATTTTCCTTTGACTAAAAGACCATTCTCTGAGGATTTTTGCTGTATCAGTTTCAAAAAACATTGTGAAAGATGTAAATCAGGAGTCCATCGACTAATTAAGTCGGATGAAGACTTACAAAGGGAACGTATTTGACTTTCCTGCCGTCTTTTAGGCAGCAAATGCGACTGAGATCGGGCTAATGATTTAAGCTTCGGATAACGTTTTGCTCTATAAAATGAAGCAACGGTTTTTTAGTAACATGAATATAATAAATATGTACTGGAATTGTATGCGTCATAAATGTTAGATAGAATTTTTTTTATTGTTGATTAAAATAGAACTGTAAATACATAGCAAAACAAGGTTGTCTTAGCATAATAAATTTTTTGAAGGAGAACATTTTAGCTGCAAAAGAATTTTGTGTGTTTCTATTATGTTTCTATTCCGCGTTGAAATGGCATACAATCTTACATATCCATTTGACCGGTAATTCAAACTATATCTGAAATTGCATACTATCTTACATGTCCATTTCGTACTAAATATATTATTATAATTGATTTTTAACATAGTATAGTCATATTAAATAGTCAATTATAACATTATTTTCAGGTATTATATATATTATTATAGTTGGTTTTAACATAGTATAATTATAATAAATTGTCAATTATAGTATTATTTTCGGGTAGCACGCAGATGCCCGGCGCAAATATGCTGGCAAGGCGTGATTCTTTCTTTAGAACTTGAAATTTACTAGGAGAATTGGAGAAAGGAGCAAAATGCTTTCTTACTATACAAATATAGTATTCAAAAGGATTAAGATATACGTATTAATCCTGCATTTGTGCAATACAACAACAGCATACGTTATATGCTAAAATAGAACGTATATATGCTAAAATAGCATACGTTATATGCTATCATAAGTTATATGCTGAAATAGAAGTATACAATGTATTTAGACGATATATAGCATATATCCACGATAAAGTTCTTAGTGAATGATAACTATCAAATTTATATGAATTTCTCCATAAAAAGAAAAGATTATATAAATCTCTAATTGTTACACGTGAAGAATAACCGATAAATCTTTCCATTTACAAGATATCTACATTTTAAAAATATTGTCATAGTTTGAAACGACATGGATATAATATTGTCTATTTACTGTGACAATATTTTTAAAACAAAATAAATATACTATAAATACTCACTGAACAATGGTCATGGTTAGTCTTATTTTCAGTTAATCCATCTGAAGTAAAGATCAGCTTCATATATCATAAGTACTATTTTACTACTCAATCAAATGATCAATTGATAAGGGAACAGAATTTCCCTCACCGTCAAGATCAGCGCTGCACGACACATGTCCAACAAAGGAGGTTGTGAGGTCGTCTGGATCTCCTCACCGTCAAGATCGATTGTGAAAAATCACCGCATATCACATGTCCAGCAAGAAAAGTTATGAGGTTGTTTGACGAGCTGGTCTACATGGGGTTGTTTGTCTGGTTGGGGAATGGTGAGCAGTGAGTGATTCCGTCCGTTTCATTTTAGTTTTGGATCTTTTCATCGTCAAAGTTGACGGTGAACATATGCTATGTGTCTAACGAGAAAAGTTATGAGGTTTGAGGTCGTTTTATTCATTTTGTATTTCATCAGTAACATTGGGTAAGATTTTGATTATGTAAGAATGACTTGAGCAAACTTTGAATGTTTGAAGAGTTTGAGGTCGTTTTCAAATATTTTTCTTATGTCGCATTAGGTGCAAAATTGAATGCCCTCTTTTATAAAAGACGGGTCACTATCACAAACTTAATATTCATATTGCTAATTACATTTTTTGTTTTTCTAGGAATAGCTATCGTTAATAACAACGATTATTCTCTTCGATGCGTAGAATTTCGACTAATCTCTTTCAACTCTATTTAGTGTCTGTTGTATCTGGACATAAAATAAATTTTCATTTCTATAGACAGAAATTGAGTTTATTTCATGATTAAAAGACGAGATGAGTTAACTATCACTGTCATAGTTAAAAGACACGTCATAGTTAAAAGATGAGATAAAGATGAGGTGAGTTAAACATTTCATAGTTTATATTACTAGATACTTTGTCAACTTTTAGAATGATCTTGTTAATGAAATTGACTTATTTAACATCCTGCGTATGACATTCTTTAGTTAAAATTAACTAGTTTGGTTTGATAAATTGCTTCACAGCGAATAATTATGTGATTAATAACGAATAATTTTGTAATTAAACATTACAGGCGGTCGGTTTAATTCTCACTAAAATCCGTTACTTCTTTCGCAGCACATATTCAGGCCCACATTTGACCCATTATATTAAGGGCCGATAGGATTTTACACAAGAGCGATTTGGACGAACCCAGCGAAGAGGAATATTCAGAACATACTCTCGGCAGGTGAGAAGGAAAGTCATACTGTATGAACATTGAGAACTACACCCTTTTTTCTTTTCTTTTATTTGTTTCCTTTTTAAAAGGAAAAGAGCAGAGCCTTTTCTCTACTACCGCTGTGTTCTTGGGAGTGTTTTAGTCATCCGTCGAAATGTCGAACCCTCCGAAGCCATGGAAGGCAGAGTATGCGAAATCTTCAAGATCTTCTTGCAAGACCTGCAAGAAACCCATTGAGAAAGAAATACTTAGGCTTGGCAAGATGGTTCAAGCTACCCAGTTTGATGGCTTCATGCCGGTATGCACCGCCCCCCCCCCCCCCCCCCGAATTTTTTTGGCTCTTCACCTCTTAATTCAAGTCCCTTCTCCCTTCCCTCATTGTATGTTTTTAGTGTATTTAATCCCTTTTCACTGTTTACTTCTTTATTTGCCAAATCAAGTTTATAGGACTATGGATTTTCTGTCATTGCTGCCCGAGATTTTTCTGATTATCAAGGCAGTGGTTTGGTGTCCAAGATTTCATTTTTTTTCTAGACGTGTAAGGTTGAAGGATAATTTTTGTGGATTATTTTGGCCATAACAGAGGAAACTAGTCTGGCTTATTAATGGGGGCTCTTTGTGATACAAAGGGAACTGGTTGTATCGTTACTAAGCACAAGGGCAATAGGGTATGGTTTGTCTGGAGGATTTGATGAATACCAATCTAATGGACTTGTTGTTTACTACTATTTGCCGCTTTTATGCCATCTTGATCAATTCATGCCAGCAACATGAGCTGTAAATTGAAAGCATTTGAGGGGCATTCATTTATGTGTTATGGTTTCGTAACTAATTTTTTGTGGGAAATAGTTACCGATATGTTAAACTGAGGAATGAAAAGTTTATTTTGCACTTAATTTCTTGATAGATTACTATCGATTGGGAATGGAGAGTCTCTGCAACTGCTTGTTAGCTTTCTAAAATCGATGTCTCGAATGATTTAGTTCTGTCATTGTGACGAAGCATCTTTGCTTTATACATGTTATGTTTAACATTTATCGCTTAATATCTTACTATGTTGATCTATGAGACAGACCATCTGACTTTCTATGACTGATTCCCCCCCCCCCCCCCCCCCTTTTTTTTTTTCTGTCTTTTGCTTCTACATTAGATGTGGAATCATGCTGACTGCATTTTAAGAAAAGCCAATCAGATTAAAGCGTATGTACCCCGCTTGTTTTCTCTTTATTATTCCTTTTGCAGCTTCGCTTGCTGCTAAACTTTTTCACTTTGCTTTTACAGCGGAGATGATGTTGAAGGCTTAGAATTGCTTCGCTGGGAAGACCAACAAAAGATCAGAAAATACATAGAGGGTGGTGGCCCTACAAAAGCCTCTCCTCCACCTGTTTCAGAATGTGGTATTGAAACCTCTCAAACTTCCCGTGCTACTTGCCGACGTTGCAATGAAAAGATTATGAAAGGAGAGGTAGGTCTGTTTATTTCATTACTTTATCTTCGTCAATCATGTCTCCGTTTGAAGTTAACATTCAAGTTATCCCCCTAGAGGAGGTGTTTGTCACCTATTTTGCTTGTCATTTGTTCACGTTAGGCCCCCCAACCCCCCTCTTAAAATTTTGGTTGCTCCTCGTACATCATTTTTTGCTGATCTCTTACTCCTATTCTTATTGTTTTTACTTAAGCCGAGTGGTGCAAAATGAAAAACGAAGGGTTAAATGCGAAAACGAGAAAGAAGTTCCGATAACTCCTTCAGAGAACTTAAATAGAGAGTGCATTTGATTATTTTCTGCAGACAAGGGAACCATTATATGAGATGAGAATCTCATTCCTCTTTGATAATATAACTAATCATATTTGCATTAAAGCTTGTTGCTAATTCCAACTCTTCATTCCTCAATCTTTGCGTATGTAGCTACAGATATGGATTGGTACTGCTTTGTTGTCTCTTGCATGGTCAATCTAATGTCCTTTGGCCTTTGGTTCACAGTAATCCTTCATAAGTTCTACAGTGGTTATCTGTCTTTTTCTCTTTGGAAGCCTGATGCATTTTTTTCCCTCTCCATGTTTACTAGGCCCGAGTTTCTGTCAAGCCTGATGGTCAGAATCCTAAATCCTTGGCATGGTATCATGCTAAATGCTTTACAGAAATGTCGCCGACTGTTGAAGTGAATAAGTTGGCCGGATGGGCCAGTCTACCAGCGGCTGACCAGGCTACTGTTCTTGCTTTAGTTAAGCCTGCTTCTTTGACTGCAAAAGGTTTTGGCATTTTAGCTTTTTTAGTTTGTTTGATGTAGTTTTCTTTCTTATGCTTGATTGAAGAAAATCATTCTTATAGGCAAAAAGGTTGATCCGATTGATGAACCTTTGCAAGGCTCGGGTTCCAATACTGCTGCCAAAAGGAAAAGAGCTTTGGCGGATAATGGAAAATCTAAAGTCGCTAAATCTAAAGATGATCCCTGCCCAGACCAGGCTGTATCAGGAACAAAAAGTACCGATTTGATGGATGAACATGCAAAGGCAACGGATTTGGAAAGCCAGCTGGAGGCGCAGAGTAGGGTTTTATGGGCTCTTAAGGATGACCTTAAGAAGCATGTTTCTACCGTAGAATTGCGCCAGATGCTTGAAATTAATTGTCAAGATTCGACGGGTTCAGAACTTGATTTACGAGAGCGTTGGTGAGTTCTCAGTTCAAGGCTTTGTCTCATCTATGTTTCAATATTTATTTGGAGTGATCAGATCGAGAAGTTCACAAACAATTCTTTCTATTATTGGCAATTTTTCTTTGCTTGATTTTGAAAGTTCTCCTCAGTGTTTCTATTTTGTTTCTACAAACAGCGCTGATGGCATGCTCTTGGAGCTCTTGCTACATGTCCACTCTGTAAAGGATTTCTTCGATATTCGTCGGGCATGTATAAGTGCCATGGTTATTTGTCAGAATGGAGCAAGTGCTCATACTCCACTACCGAACCTGAACGTGTGAAGGGAAAGTGGCAAATTCCGGAGGGAACTGAAAACGAATACCTTCTCAAGGTACCTTAGTTAACAAGTTGTTTTGCAATATCTTTTTATCTATATTGATTTGTTTTTCCCAAGTTATTCTCGGAAAGAATAATCATCTTTAACATGGCTAATCTCAGTGGTTTAAGTCTCAAAAGTTGAAAAGGCCCTCACGAATATTGCCTCAACCAACATTTACTGCGTTGACTCGATGCCAGTCCAGCAATACAATGCAAAAAGGACCAAAGAGCGAGGATTTAAGGGATCTGAAAATTTCTATTGCAGGATCTTCAAAAGATTCCATGGTTTTGGTTTTCTCTGCATTTAGTCTAGAAATTTTCTATTATCATTCAACCATTCGATATGTTTTTCAGAAGCTTTCTTCTAAAGCCTTTGTAAATGGAGGTGGTTTTGCAGGATGGATGGAAAAAAAGATTAGAAGCTGTCGGGGCACAGGTCCACAAGAAGATAAATAAAGGTTTTTAGTTTTCAGCATGACATCTTCTATGACTTGTTTTTTATTAGCCTAGTAGCCTTTTTTGTTCTTTTAGTTTTCTTTTCCTTTTTTTATATTCACTCATATGAATATTGCAGACACAAACTGCTTGGTTGTAATTGATGGTTTGGATGACCAGGATGCAGAGATAAGGAAGGCAAGGTGAAGAACTTCTACAAAGTGCTTTATTGGTCAGATGTTGTCACGTGTCTTTATGTACCTTTTACAATTTTGATTTTGCAGAAGGATGAAATTACCCATAGTTCGCATGGATTATTTGGAGGACTGCGTTAACAAAGGGAAGAAACTTCCATTTGACTTTTATAAGATTGAGGCTGTCGAAGATAGACAAAGCATTGTCACTATCAAAGTCAAAGGACGAAGTGCGGTGCATGAGGCTTCTGGTTTGCAAGATTCTGGACACATTCTCGAAGATGGGAAAAGCCTTTATAACACAACTTTGAGCATGTCTGATCTTTCTACTGGTGTTAATAGGTAAATTCTGTTGTCTTGGCTTTCCCTAGAATTCTTGTCCTTAAGTACTAGTTTTATCTGGCTCTGCGCTGTGGTCAAGGGTGCTTTATTGAAAGTCTCTTTCCTTTTTTTAACCTGGCTAGTGACTAGTAATGATGATGTTCAGATGTTTGTGACAGTGGGTTCTTTTAATATTTAAGCGTTCTTTTAATATTTAAGCATCATGAGAAGGTATTGAGAGGAATAATATTACTAATTACTTGCTTCCTTTGATATATGGAGGAAAGCTATTGTATGTCAATTGGTACATTGGTCATTTTCTGGATTTATTCCTTTTTTTTACTACACCTAGATTGAACCTTTATGCTACATTTCCATACTGCTTTCTTCACTTAATCAGCTTTCTAATCTAGCATCTACATTTCCATACTGCTTTCTTCACTTAATCACCTTTCTAATCCAGTATCATATGTTACCTGCTTAATTATCCGTCCTCGTCTTGTTTGTAATTCATTCATTAGCAAGGAAGTGATTTTACTTAACACTATTTTTGAATTGAGTGATCATTTATGTTTAATTTTCTTTAGCCTTTTATATTTCGTACTTTAACCTTTGCTTGTTTGTTAAATGCAGTTATTACATTCTTCAGATCATTCAAGAGGACAAAGGGTCGGATTGTTATGTTTTCCGCAAATGGGGCCGTGTAGGGAATGAGAAAATTGGAGGTGTTAAATTGGATGAGATGACCAAATCTAATGCTATCAATGAATTCAAACGTTTATTTCTTGAGAAAAACTGGGAATTCCTGGGAGGCTTGGGAACAAAAACATTTTCAGAAACAACCTGGAAGATTTTATCCACTAGACATTGTAATTCATATTTCTCTCTTGTTGCATGATCACAAACTTCTTTTTCTTGAGCATTCTGATCTTTTTTCTCCTTATTTGGAAAAATGTGAACGTGTAGGATTATGGCATTAATAGAGATGTCTCGAGGAAGAAAAGTCTAACTGACTCAAATAGCCTTCTTGCAACTCCGTTAGTCGAGCTGATGAACATGCTTTTCAATGTGGAGACATATAGGTAGGAAAAGATATCCTGGGTGAATTACTTCAGAATTTAGTATTATGTGATCTTTGTTGAAGAATTATTTTTCAGGGCTGCTATGATGGAATTTGAGATCAATATGTCTGAAATGCCTCTAGGAAAACTCAGCAAGAGTAACATTCAGAAAGGTTAAGTATTTGATTGATGAGTTCTTGTTCCGTAGCTTTTAAAATGTAGGGTTATTTCTACTGCCGGGACTCCACCTTTAGCTTGCTTTTGGTCGAAAGATGAAATTCTTAGTGATAGTTGGTTGTATTCAACCACTTTTGCATTAGTTGCTTTGTTCACCGCAGGATTAACCGCATTTTATATTTCATGTGCATATTTGTAACATTTGTTTAGGTTTTGAGGCATTGACTGAGATACAGAATTTGTTGGGTGGTAATGCTAATGATCCTGCCATGACGGAGAGCCTCATTATTGACGCTAGCAATCGCTTTTTCACTTTGATACCTTCTATTCACCCACATGTCATCAGAGATAAAGATGATTTCTGGGCAAAGGTAAAGGCCTCTTTTTTTGATTTCTTTACTTATCACCTATTTTCCATTGTTATTCTTTGGCTTGAATGCACAAATTAAGTTATGTTGCTATGAGGAACCATTTTCCTTGACCTTCTGTGTTAAAATGGCTTCACGAATTTGATATCTTACTAGATCATATTATATGTTGGGGCAAGCACTCCAACCACCCCTTCCTCGTGGATGGGGTGTGGTTGAGGTGGGGTATTTTCTCCAGTGATTGGGGGGGGGGGGGGTGGAGAGCATTGTCGCCAGTGTTTGGATTCTGTTTTACACTAACAGACATTTGCATGTTTTCTGGTGCTCTTCCACTAGCTTCTTTAGACAAAATCCGAATAGGACAGGTTTTGTATCTTAAGTGCGTGCTTTGTTCCCAGATTTTTCATTTATGATTATTGTTTTAACAATGATACTTAAATTCTGATAGTGAATTAGGGGTCTAACCACCTGAGTAATATTAGAGTGCTTTCCTTCTGACATTGCATAGTTGTTTTCCATATCTCAACGTCTCAATAATTATAGTTAGTTAGGCTACAAGGAAGGTAAGATTTCTGAGTACCATATCTGGCTTTAAAGTATCTTTTTCTTGCCAAATGATATATGACCCATTTGGCAATATAGAGTGGATTTGCTATAAGCATTTTGAGATATTCTGGTGACTTCTGCTTGGCATTGCCATCTTCAAGCCATGTTTTTTTCAGGCCTATGTCGTTATTCCTATGGTATTTCCTTACAGATGCTTTGTCTTGTTTTTCTTGTTTGTTATATTACAGGTGAAAATGTTAGAAGCTCTTCAAGATATTGAAATAGCTTCCAGACTCGTTGGTTTTGATGTTGATGATGATGACTCTCTCGATGACAAGTATAAGAAGTTAGGCTGTGAGATATCTCCAATTCCACATGACAGTGAGGATTATCGATTGGTTGAGAAGTATCTTCAGACTACTCATGCTCCTACACACACAGTGAGTTTCCCATCTCTCATTTTTTGCTCTTACACACATCACATATTGTGTGAATGTATGAAGAGATGTTGGAATATTTTTGCCTCAACATTTGCAATATGTGCAGGAATGGTCTCTTGAACTGGAAGAAGTATTTGCTCTTGAAAGGGCAGGGGAATATGATCAGTATTTACCATACAGACAGAAACTTGGAAATAGAATGCTTCTGTGGCATGGTGAGTTAACGTGCTTGATAGCATTCCATATCTCAGTAGAACCAGTTTTTGAGTAATAGTTCGCAACCAATTCTTGGATCTATGTTCTCTTCAGGTTCTCGGTTGACAAACTTTGTCGGTATACTCAGTCAAGGCCTAAGAATTGCTCCTCCTGAAGCTCCAGCAACTGGCTATATGGTTCTCATATGTTGCTTTTTTTCTTTCTAAATCTGGATCTAGTACTTTCATGTCTACGGATTTAATCTCTGAGCGGTTTTCCCTTTCTCTTGTAGTTTGGGAAGGGAATTTATTTTGCTGATCTGGTTAGTAAAAGTGCACAATACTGTTATGCGGATCGAAAAAACCCAGTTGGATTAATACTTCTAAGTGAAGTTGCTCTAGGAGAAGTTTACGAGCTTAAGAAGGCCAAGGTAACACGCTTCTGGCTTTATGTTGTGTTTCTGCTCATCTTTTTTGTTTAAAGTTTAAATCATTGAAGTAGCAAACCACTTGCATTGGCATCTTCCTTCTGTTGTCGTCTTTTCTTTTTGAGATTAACTTTGAATTTTGAATTGTCTGCCAGTATATGGATAAACCTCCAAAAGGGAAACACTCAACCAAAGGTCTTGGCAAAAAAGTACCAAAAGAATCAGATTTTGTCAGGTGGAAGGATGATGTAGTTGTTCCTTGTGGGAAACCTGTTTCATCAAGTGTCACAGCTTCTGAGCTTATGTATAACGAATACATTGTCTATAGCACTTCTCAAGTAAGCCTCAAATTCATCTTATTGAGCTACTTGGATAAGTGTCTGTGAAACCATTGCGATTTGACAAATAGTATGTTAAAGTCGTCAAGCATCTGATGACCATGATGTTTTCCCTATAATTTTTTATTATTACAGTCGTTTGTGTTTTCTAGATCTCTTTAATTGCTACATTCCGTTATTGATTTGTGTTTTCTACAGGTGAAACTGCAATTTCTGTTGAAGGTCAGGTTTCATCATAAAAGGTGAAATACCACGCACATGTTTGTGGTTCCATGATGGACATTTTGTTGTGCTTGATGTTGAAGCTGGTCATAGTTTCCACGCTTTTGTCAAAATCTTGTGTCATGCTGGTATGTACGTTAAAAAGATGCTTAGATCTCATTTTGGGGCTATATGGAGATCTAAGAAGACTTCTTTTGAACCATGTAAATATCTCTGGCTGGTATGACAAGATTGCTTTCTGATTCATGTCTGACTAACCTCATATGTGTGTGTGTGTTTCTTTTAATCTTTTATATTTACATCTATAGTCTAGGATCAAGGAATCAACATCTTTATCAATCTACCAGGATTTTAGTGTGACCATGCTAGTGCTCAGTGCAGGTAACGGTTTTTGTTGGGTTGTATGTTTGTGTGTGTATATATCTCCCATTTCTTGCTTCAGTTTGAGTAAAAAAAGCATTATCTGATGCATACATGCTCTTTGCTTTTTCTGCGGTTTCGTTTTCTTTGTTGATATTTGAACTTCTGTCAAAGCATAAAGCTTTCCGTTCACTTTATCTTTTTACCTTTTTACATTTACTTTAATTTTTTTTTACCGTCAAGTTAATCTTCTCGACGTTTTGAAAGCTAACAATTCAAAATGAAACAAGTTCCAACTTCTAAGGCACTGATTCATAATTTTTTTTTTTAAGGCTGAATATACTCTGATGAACTTCATATTGTTCGGCCAATTTCACGTGCACTACTTTGTTCTTGTTTTCTGTGATTTGGAAACATTTTGTCAAATCAAGAAAATTATCCACAAAAGACAAAATAAAATAATTTATCGTGAGACGTTAAATTTAAATGATAATTTTTTTTATTGTAGGATGAAAATCTTTGGTAATCTTTCACTGTATGAAAATTTTTTAATGTGTATTGTCAAATATACTGTCCTGCAATACCGTGAGGTGATGGGATGGAAATAAAATATTATGTCTGGGTAACAAAAGTAATTTTAAAAAAAGTCTTCCTTTATGAAGAGACAAAGTGATAACACGTCATATCGTTTCCTTTGGAAAGAGGAGAAACAGAAGAATTTTTCGGACAGGTACAGAAGAAAAGCAGGACAGGTACAGAAGAAAAGCATCAGCTCACAGGTCCGTCGTTTGTCGTAGAAATTGATTTTATTTGCTATTAAAAGAGGGGTGAGATCTGAGGAGGTTGGAAAGGAGGCAAAATATGAGGCCTCCAATCACGTCCCGCCACGTGTAAAAAACATTGTCAGTGGTCCCACCACATTCAATTTTTTTTTTTAAAAAAAGGAATTTTTTTACACGTGGCGGGACGTGATTGGAGGCCTCATATTTTGCCTCCTTTCCAACCTCCTCTAATCTCACCCGATTAAAAGATGGGTACTCCATCTTTTTCTTTCTTTTGGTCCTTTCACTTTGAAGAAGCTCGTCCCAAGAAAGGCATTTGACCAAGTTATATCATAGCATAATTGAAATTTTTTTTGACCTTATTTGATTTAAGTTATAAGGCGATTTAAATTATAAGGCTTAATAAATTTGGTATTATAAGATCTCATTGGATTAATAGAACCTATTCAACATGACACTTATTTAATTCATTGCAATGAGTTCTTTAATATAAGCTAATTGGTTTTACAAATATTATGCAAAAGTTTTTTTTCAGCACGGTAAAAAATATGAAAGGTAAAAAAAACTGAATTAAAATTTTACTACAATATGTGATATATTTACCATTTGAGATTAAAATTTTGTCCCAAACAACAGCTTAGCACCAATGTTTGTTGAACAAAGTTTAGTATAATATGTGATATATTTAAAATTACTCGAGAAACAATATAAAAATTTAGATTTTAGACAATGCAAGTCAAATATCAATGCCAAATTTTTCAATAAAGTGATCCTCATTATTTTGACTAGAGCCTCCGTTGAAACAAACTATCCAACATCTTAGATTTGATATATTTGTAAAGTGGATACGTAAGTTGTACGGATGCACTTATCAAATTTGTTTGCATTAGGCAACTTACATAAAAAAGTTATTTTTTTTAATAAATATTGATTATGTTATTATTATTTGTTGGATCTTTCTGTAAGAATATTATTTTAGTAAAAATAAAAAACACGAAGGTCGGTACTGTCTACAGTGTCTCAAATATATTGTCTTATACGTTTATTCATGTGCACCAAATCACATGTTTTACATTTATTTTTAGTTTCTTTTAAAAATAAATTGCAGTGGCAACATACCCAAATTTATCTTCAATCCTTCTACAACTGGCACTGGCAGTGGCAGGATGACGCGCTTTCCGTTACGCTCCTGACCGACTCCCCCAACCGACTCCTCAAACAATATATCTCTCTGCAATCCGCTCTCTGGACTCCTCGTAGCGCACTCTCACACAGCAAAACACACAATTCACTCTGTCCTGTTTGCAAAGCGAAGGAGAACCACAAATAATTCCGTAGAAATAGCCCTGTTCTTGAACGCACCTTTTGGTGCGTTCGGGTGAAGTCATTGTGTTCCATCGGCGATTGGTTGATGCCGAAAGGTGTTTCGGGGCTTTTCTTGAAAATTTCTTCATGTTACATGAATTTCTTGATTATTGGCTTTCTTCACCTCTTAATTCTAGCCCCTTCTCCCTTCCCCCCATTGCATGTTTTTAGTGCATTAAATCCTGTCTCTCTATTTACTTCTTTATTCGCCATATTTAGTTTCTAGGATTATCGATTTTCTGTCATTAATGTCCGAGATTTTGCTGATTATCTATCAAGGTGGTGGTTTGGTGTCCAAGATTTCAATTTTTTTTTCCAGAAGTGATCTTTAAAAAGGAACCTGGGGGCCCTACACAAGAGCGATTTCCACGAGCCCAACGAAGCTGAAGATTCAGAACATAATTTTGGCAGGTGAGAAGGAAAGTAATTTTGCATGAGCATTGAGACTACGACATTTTTCTTTTCTTTGATTTTTTGTTTCCTTTTTAAAGGGAAAAGAGCACAGCCTTCTTTTTTACTTCCACTGTGTTCTTGGAGTATCGGTGGAAATGGCGAACGAAATCTTCAAGATCGTCGTGCAAGACCCGCAAGAAACCCATTGAGAAAGAAATACTTAGGCTTCGCAATATGGTTCAAGCTACCTAGTTTGATCGTTTCATGCCTGTATGCCGCCCCCCTCCCCCCCAATTTTTTTAGTTCTTCACCTCTTAATTCTAGCCCCTTCTCCCTTCCCCCATTGCATATTTTTAGTGTATTTAATCCTTTTTCTCTATTTACTTCTTTATTCGCCACTTCTTTATTCGCCAAATTAAGTTTCTAGGATTATCGATTTTCTGTCATCACTGCCCGAGATTTTGCTGATTATCTATCAAGGTAGTGGTTTGGTGTCCAAGATTTCATTTCTTTTCCAGAAGCGAACTTTAAAAGGTAATTTTTGGTGGATTATTTTGGCCAGTTTAATTAGTGAGAACCAATGTGCCTTTGTTGAAGGGAGATTAATACAAGATAATGTTTGGCTAATGCATGTATGATGAAGAACTATCACACAAGGGGGAAGGCCGAGGTGCGCTATAATACATTTCACTTGTCATTTTTGATGTTCACATTGCATTTGATTTCTATCATAAAACTAATGGTGGAAAGGTGATTTTTGAGATTGAATGATGAAAAATGAAAATTTTTAATCCCTAAAGCCGACATTATGAAAGCTATTTAATACTCCTTATATGTTGGATATATCTTCAACCGTCTAGAACTGCAAACTCAGTGTCCTGTAGATGCGGAGAAGTGTTGAGAATGTCTATGGTCTTAGTGAGTATAATATAGGCATGTCAATCTGCTTGCAGGGATACTGTGAGTGTCAATGAGATCATTGAAGACGATGATGACAACAGAGGGACTTTTAAAAGTCCTGGGCACCTTGGTGGATGGATAAGTACACACAACCGAAGTAAGACGACGAACCTTACCTCTTCTGAGGATCATCACCACAGCTCCAACTCTAGAGAGAGTCCTCCTCTGCCACCTTTAAGCCAAAGGCTGCATTCTCTTAGATGTCAATTGAACCAGCATAATGGGGATCATTCTGTCACTAACATGATTCAAAAGAGGCAGAAACTGCAGTCGTCCACAACCATTCAAGATTGACCTCTCAGGAAGCACTTTTGATGATTCTGGTATTAACTTTCTTGGTTCGCCTGGGGATACAATTGAACCAAGACTAGCTCGACCTTGTAGACGTACCCGAGTGGATACTTTAAAAAGTGTCATTGAAATTGATGAAGGTAGCTCTGGAGTCAGAGGTGATGGATCTAATGGAGCTGGTTCTAGCTATAGTGAAGATCCTATGGCCAGACAAATAGAAGCTGATGAAAGGTTAGCGCGGGGAACTGCAAGAGCAGCTCTACAGTGAGGACCTTGGTGTTAGAGTTGGAGAGGTCATACCATCTTTCATGCTTTATTTAGTTCAGCATGATTTAGGGTATTATGTTTCCGCACATATGCTACTTGAAGTATTGAACTCCCCAGTATTCTGTAATTAAGTTGTTGCTCTCTCAATGGGATTGAACAAGTTCAATAAAAAAGTTATGCATGGAATCTTGATGGTAGGACATGTCGGTTACATGAGCTACTAAAGCCCCGAGGTGGCATCTTTCCGCTCTCGCCTAATTACATCTTTGTTGCATAGGCATGATTATCCTGCATGGTTTTCAGATAATCATCACTTAAATTTTTGCATCTTTTATCTGTAGCACTTAACTTGTTTTGTATTATGACCAACAGGCTTGGACCGGGGTGCCATGTATTCCGGGTGCTTTTATTTATGTGGTTCTGAAGTTGAAAACCATCGAATTTGTAATTGTTATGTTGGTGAGGATGGATGTATAATGATGCAGAGGGCCCTCCAAGGTACACATGTTTTCGGTTAATTGGGTTTGAAAGTAATTTACTTATCTCGATTACAGTTTTTTATGAAGCGGTTTGTGTATATTTTCTTTGGCATGTTTCACTTTGCTTGTATGCCGGGAAAAAATTGTGGCAGAGACTGTCTCAGCTGAAGAAATGGATGTTGTTGAATCGTTAGAGGCAGCAGAAGGATAGTCAGAGCAACAAACCCACATGCATTTCATCGGTAATGATGGTTTTCCGTCCGGTGTTCAATTTTTAATTGGAAGAATAAGCCTACTTATTTGGTTCTGCAACTAAGGACCGCGACACTTTGTTTTCTGAAAAAAAAAATCAGCATACTTGTTTTTCAACCTTTGTTATTTGACCGTTAAAAGGACTACCAAGGAGGCAATACGCCGTCAAGCATATATTTAGATAAACATTGCTCAACTAGAGAAGTCAATGGTCGATCATTTTACTGCCTAAGTGAAAATTGCGAGGTCCATTATTGTCTGGAGTGCAGCAAAATCATGAAAATTGATTATACCTCATACAATGAAAAATGTCTCTCCGCTGCTTAAATTATGCAAGCTTTTGTTACCCGCAATTAATTCTTGCCAACTATTTTGCCTAACCATTATGGAGCTATGTATTTTTTTAGGTATAGGAAGTATTGCAATATTTATTTCAATTGCTGATTAAATTTGAATGAATTAAAACACTTTCAGCACTTGCTTATTTTCCATGCTTTCAGGGTGTTGTAAGATTATTTGCGAAAGGGATAGAGGCAGTGAATGGTCGTTGGAACAGCTGAGAAGATTCCACCTGCAGAAATTGTTGATACAGTTGGTGCTGGAGATGCTTCCATTGGAGCCATTCTTTATGGTACAAAGCGTGATATCCTTTTTCATGGTTAGGGGTGTTTTCCTTTGTTAACATGATTGGTTGAGTTTTGATTTGACATCAGTGAAATGATCCTTGGTAATCATAGTCCTCCAATTTTTCTGGATTTGAGAATGAGAGCTAACTCACATACATATCCAAGACGGGGGTTTTGATGTTTGGATGGTGGAGACCCCCTTGTTGCCATCTTTGATGATTTGAGGTACGTTAAACGAATTATAAGATCTATAGAAAATAATAAATTAATCACTCTCATGGTTCCTATATTATTGGTGATGTAAAAATGATATAGTTGTGGATCCTGAAAACATATGTGAATAATTAATTGTGTAAGTTTTGAATAATCGTAGTTAAGAGTATCCCCGAGCTTCTATTATTCAATTTCAATATTCTTATTAATCCTTCGACTTTAATTACGTCACTTTTTTTCTTCAGAATCAATTTTCTCAATTTTTTGGTATAATAAACTACTTTTTCTTTCATAGTATGGTAATTTTGTTATTTGTTAAAACATTGTCTAACTTTTATGGAATCATTAAATTTTGTAAAATGATATCGTATCTTACATTATTTTATTACCTTGTGTATGTAAAAGTATAAAAATTTATTTAGACCCTTTACCCTTTAGAGGAAACGTATTATATTATATACATAGTGTATCTTGTTTACAGCATAAATCAACCGTTCGTCAATAGAAAAAAATAATGTAATTGATTTTTTTTTTTTGCAATTTTAAAGTGAAAGAACAATCAATTTTATTGTACTCAACCTTCCATCGAAATTTGATTAAAATTTTACTGTACTCAATTTTGAGGTGAAATAACAACTTGTTATTATTTTAACTTTCTTTTAATTTTATTTTGATGGGTGGTTTAAAAGCAGCCTTTCAATATCAAAATAGAAAAAAAGTATGAATAAAAGGGGAAAATATATATTTAACGAAAATACTAAGAAAAAAAGTCCCCCTTTTTGCCGCTCTGACAGTTTGAACATCGCGTGGATGAGCTGGCCTAATGGGTTTAACGGCAATGGCGGTGCTGGAGGGGTACAATGGTAATTTTGTGATAAACTTTCCATAAATCCTTTTAGTCCGTTGTATTTAACGCGTACCAAATCCATACTTACAAGACAGAAATCAAAAAGAAAGCACAAAGAGATTTCGCCCAGCACATCTGCTGCCTCCTCCTCTCTCTCGCATCCGCTGCAACAGCCACCGCCATCATCAGCATGGCTGTCGGGAAGAACAAGAGGATGTCGAAGGGCAAGAAGGGTGGAAAGAAGAAAGCAGTTGATCCATTTGCAAAGACGTACTGGTATGGTATCAAGGCTCCATCAGTCTTCAATGTCGGAAGCATCGGCAAAACTCGTCAGTCGTACCCAGGGTACCAAGATTGCAATTGATGGTCTTAAGCATCGTGTCTTTGAGGTATCCCTGTGTTCTTGGAGTTTTGGGAACAACTTGAATGTTGCCCGGCTTTTCTTGAAAATTTCTTCATGTTACGTGAATTTCTTGATTGTTGGCGTTCTTCACCTCTTAATTCTAGCCCCTTCTCCCTTCCCCCCATTGCTTGTCTCCTTTGATAAGTTTGTTTATATTTGTGCTGAAGATTTATTTGTCTCAGTGGTCAAAATTGTTCTTCGAGAAAGAAAGGACTTCCGCATGGGTTTCTTAACACTTGAAAGATCTGATTTATTTAGGGGAAATCTACTATTGTGGGAAGTTGTTGTGCTGATTGGTCAAGCTGCATGCTGTATTACCAAAGGCAACGGAGCATCTAGCAATTGATCAAGCTGCAGTATGGCGATCAAGGGCGTAAGACAGTTGATTTTGACTGGTAAGAGTGGCTTTGGCTTTTGAATCGAAATCTTAATTACACAAGATATCTAGCTCCCTTTGCCATACACGATTCAGAACTCGAGGAATTGCTGTCAGTATCTTTGTCATTTCTCGTATCATCAACTTCCTCGTCGCCGATGGTTCTTCTGCTGGCCACCGGCTCATCGAGCTGTTGCTCTTCCGACATTTCGTCGGCCATCAATTATTTCTTTGTTCATTTTTTTAAAACCCTAATCGGTCCTTCCTCGTTTTCTCCCCGCCTGCTATTATACACAATACACACAACTTTTTTCTCCCAATTTTACAACATCCAAAAAACGATTTTCGATCAATCGATGTTTTACGATTTAATAATTTTTCCATATTTCTCTATCTTGTTTGTGCGCGAGGATCCTTCATATTTTTGAAAATTGGGTCGGGTTTGTCCTGGCGGACGAACTGTTTGTCTGGAAATTTTATTGAGCTTTTTTTCATTCGAGTGAAATTGAGTAAATAAATAGGTTTCCGGTGAATTTGAAGACAAGGCAAGGCTATGATTCTTCATCTCGGTAACATTGAAGCTAAAGAAAAAGGGGAAAGAAATTGACTTGTCTATGCCAAAGGATGAAAAATATCCTGGTTTCATTTTGAAAAATGCGGCAGAACATTTGATGTGTGACGAAAAGGCTTTTATGAGAGTTCCCTGTGCAAACATATAATTGTGACCCGTCATGAGACAATCACCAAATGGCTCGATTCGGAAGCTGCAACCACCAGTAAAGATGTCTATCAAACGCTTGATATTTATAGATTCAAAAGTTTCAAGACTAAACAAATGAGGGAAGGACCGTTGAGCAGCAGGTTGGAGGGCTAAGGTCTGATGTTGCTTTCACCATTTGATGGCCGTCAACTTCTCACTTGCTAGTATAATCACTCGAAGAGTGGATGGACCACTCTGCTTGAATGGATGATGATAGATTTTTTGAGCGGAAGAACCGAATCATTCAATGGTCTAATCGTTCAACAGCCTGCAGTTTTTTTCCCACTGCTACAATCAGTCGGACAAGAAACTGGAAAGATACTGGATGGGTCATGTAAGGTCACTCATGGTTGCAACAACTACGACATGAACAGGATATTTCCAAGCTATTATGAAAGGTATAGGTAAATTTTCTACGGTTCCACAACAATTGACTCAGGGTACATCTTTTCAGACATTTAATCCATCATGCTCCCGTTTGATATATTTGTTTTGGAGCTGTTTGCTTATTATTTGATTTGTCTCTTAAAGTTCCATGATTGTGTTTAAAGTTCATCTTGAGCATTTATTGGCATTTTTGGCCGTCCAATTATGTCTAAGGTTTGCTGAAACTGTTTGTTGGGCTGAAAATTGCTATCATATTGGTGACTTGTATTTTCTTTGTGTATTGCCTTGTGAATTTCTGTTGCTTAACTAATAAAATAATCTATGCTGCTGATGATTTTGAATCTATATTGACATAAATGGCCACCATTACGGAATGGTTTGCGTATATCATGTTGAAGTTGATGGATTGTCTTTTGTTGTCTACTCTGATGTCATAGTAAATTGCTAAGTTTATATTCTTTTGATGAGGTTCAATACTATCAATTATAAGTTGTTCTCTGCCTTTTGGGTCATATACAATGTTTGCTATCTGAAACATATTCATCAGGACAGCATGTTTCCATGTGACATATGGGCAAAATCTTGAAAGCATAAGAATGCGTTAGGGCGCTTTGATATTGCAGAAATGTTTTGCATACCAAGCGTTGTGTTTTACTTCTGTAGATTATGCATACAATGAACCTAGTGTCTACTGTAAGCTTGGAGTACATTTTGGCGTTCCTTGTAAATTTTTGAGGTGAAGTTGGAATGAATATTATTCTACAGGTCTTCACTGAAAAATCGCAACAAATGTCTACTACCAGGTCCAACTTAATTTCCCACTGTTCTCTTACTTCCTCTTATGCATGTGATGTTTTATCACGCACTTTTTTTTTGGGTGTGAGCTGCATCTTCCTGTGTGCAGTTCTTGCTTTCATAGTTGTGAATCAGCACAATTTATCTTTGTGTGAATCAGCTGCCCCCAATAGATTTCGTGTAACTTGTGTTTATTATTTCCATTTTCTAAGGCACCCAATGCATGACCAGAATTTGCTGGTTGTTTTCTTTTTCAAACAGTTGTTAATTCTATTTATTTATCACTCGATATTGCTTTGAGTTTTAGAATTATTTCAATTCTCCTAATGAAGGGTGCTGTTTATGGATGTAACCAGACTTGTATATTTTGACGGAAGATTACATGAAACTGCTTCAGTTTTACTTCGGGAGGTGATTTTTTGTGGAATTTTTGTCTTGCTGCCGGATTCCAGTAGCAAGTTGGAATAACAGGGAGCTTTCTGATTCTCCAGAGCAGGCAGCTCAACGGTGGAATGCCTATTTTCAGAAAAAAAGGAAGGTCTAGATGACCTCCTGAGTTTCGCAAGGTACGTTGTATGCTCAGCAAAATTCCCATAGGCAAGATCCACTTGTAAAAAGATAGTTCATGCTCCTGTTGCATGTTAATATGATTTAGTAGGTATTATGTTCCGCACATATGCTACTTGAAGTATGAACTCCCCGTATTATGTAATTAAGTCGTAGCTCTCCCGATGGGATTGAACAAGTTCAATAAAAAAGTTATGCCATTGAATCTTCATGGTAGGACATGTCGGTTACATGAGCTACTAAAGCACACGAGGTGGCATCTTCCGCTCTCGCCTTATTACTCTTTATTGCTATGCATAATTATCATACATGGTTTTCAGATAATCATCGTTTAAATGTTTGCGTCTTTTATCTGTAGCACTTAGCTGGTTCTGTAATTATGCTCAGCAGTCTTGGACTGAGGTGGCCATCTGTTCCGGATGCTCTTATTTCTATGGTTCTGAAGTTGAAAAACCGTCGGATTTGTAATAGTTATGTTGGTTGAGGATGGATGTAATATGATGCAGAGGGCCCTCCAAGGTACACATGTTTTCTGTTACTTGGGTTTGAAAGTAATACTACTTATCTTGACTACAGTTTTTTATGAAGCGGTTTGTGTATATTTTCTTTTGACATGTTTCACTTTCGTGTATGCCGGAAAAACAATTGCGGCATATACTCTCAGAATGAAGAAATGCATGTGGATGAATCATCAGAGGCAGCAGAAGAATAGTCAGAGCAACAAACCCACATGCATTTCATCGGTATTAATGGTTTTCTGTCCGGTGTTCAATTTTTAATTGGAAGAATGAGCGTACTTATTTGGTTCTGCAACTAAGTACCGCGAGACTTTGTTTTCTGGAAAAAAAATTCAGCATACTTGTTTATCAACCTTTGTTGTTTGGCCTGCAATAGAACTACCAAGGAGGCAATATGCCGTCAAGCAAGTATTTAGATAAACATTGCTCAACTAGAGAAGTCAATGGTCGATCATTTTACTCCCTAAGCGAATAGTGCGAGATCCATTATGTTTGGGAGTGTAGCAGAATCATGAAAATTGATTATACCTCATGCCATGAAAAATGTGTTCCCGCTGCTTAAGTTATGCAAGATCTTGTTACCCGCATTAATTCTTGCCAACTATTTTTGCCTAATCATTATGAAGCTATGTAATTTTTTTTTAGTGTAGGAAGACCTGCAATATTTACTTCATTGCTGATTAAATTTGAATGAACTAAAACCTTTCATCACTTGCTTATTTGCCATGCTTTCAGGGCGTTGTAAGATTATCTTCGAAGGGGAAAGGGGCAGTGAAGGGTCGTCATCTATTCGTTGGAAGAGCTGAGAAGATTCCACCTGCAGAAATTGTTGATACAGCTGGTGCTGGAAATGCTTTCACTGGAGCCATTGTTTATGGTACAAAGCGTGATATCCTTTTTCATGATGGGTGTTTTCTCCTTTGTTAACATGATTGGTTGAGTTTTGATTTAACATCAGTGGAATGTACCTTGGTTGAGCTTTGATTTAACATCAGTGAAATGTACCTCGGTAATTGTCGTCCTCCATATAAGGCTGTGGTTGCCTTGAAGGTTTACCGACTCTCATGAAATAACCAGGAGCTTAATGTTCGTTGGTCATTTTTATCACCGATGTCTGACTTTTTGCTGCGTGACTTATTTTGCAGCAATCTGTGCTAACATGCCACCAGAAATAATGTTGCCGTCTACTGCTCAAGTGGTACGTATTCTTGCATTTCGCTTTCGCTGCTATTCATGTTTCACAGCTCTATTAGGTGTCTTTGGAGTTGAAGTCTTTTACTAGTAACCGTTTTCTAACTCAGGCTGCTATAGGTTGCAGATCCTTGGGGGCTAGAAAGGGCCTTCCACAACGAACATATCCTCGGTTGGTTTCTTTTTAGTCTCAAGGTTCCAAGAGGTTGCCTCACTGTGATTGCATTGTGTGAAAGATGCCACAGAGGCCGTCTGCATGGATTCTTTCTTATATCCTTCTCCATCGTTTTCTTTGGGATCAAGATTTTACTGTGGATTCTGAAGTTAAGTTACTCCCCCTGATGCTCTATAGATGAGCGGAATATAACGCCACTTATTGACAACCCCGTTGTATGATCTCCGGTCATTGCAACAAAAAGTTAATAAAGTTTTATCTCTATATAATGACAGTTTGCTTGTTCTGGTCGTGTCCAGTTTTTCTGGATTGAGAATGAGAGCTAACTACATACATATCAAAGACCTTACTTCTGCGGTTTTGATGTTTGGATGGTGGAGATCTCCCTTTGTTGCCATCTTTGATTTGAGGTACATTGAACGAATTATAAGATCTATGTAAAATAATAAATTAATTACTCTCATGGTTCCTATATTATTGATGATGTAAACATGATATATTTGTGGATCCTGGAAAACATACGTGAATAATTCATTATTAAGTTTTGAATAATCGTAATTAAGAGTATCATTTCAATATTCTTATTAATCCCTCTTACTTTAATTACATCATTTTTTTTCTTCAGAATCAATTTTGTCATTTTTTGTATAATAAACTAATTTTCTTTCATAGTATGTAATTTTGTTATTTCTTAAAACATTGTCGAATTGTACGGAAATCATTAATTTGTAAAATGAATATCGTATTTTACATAATTTTATTACTTTTGTGGATGTAAAAGTATAAAAATGTGTGACAGAAGAATATATAATATATTCTGCAATTTTAAGGTGAAAGAACATTGACTTTTATTGTACTCAACCTTCCATCATGAAATTTGATGTTGTTATTTTAAATTTATTTTGATTTGGTGGTTTTAAAAAGTAGCGGGTGCAACCGCAATATCAAAATAGAAAAAAGTATGAATAAACGGAAAAATATATATTTAATGAAAATACTAAAAAAAAGGTCCCCCTTTTTGCCGTTTTGAACATCGCGTGGACAGATCTTATTTTGTTCTCATGTAAATTCTTGGTTTGTTATCTAGAAAGAAGTTTAAAACCTATTGTTAAATAATTCTCGGAGGTGAGTGGGTTTTCTTGTGAATTTAAGGGGGTTTATTCAGTGAAGGTATTGACGTTTTAAAATCCTTTTTTTTGTTCGATCGAAGTCGATGACAGTTCTTGTTCGTTTGTAGCACTGGAGAATTGGTTCCTGAATTCCTCAAGCTTCTGATCTGGTTCCTGAATTCCTCAAGCGCACTAGGGTGTGGTTTGTCTAGAGTTTGATGAATATCAATCCAATATTCCATCGGCGATCGGTTGATGCCGAAAGGGTGTTTTGGGAACAACTTGAATGTTGCCGGACTTTCTTGAAAATTTCTTCTTGTTACATGAGTTTCTTGATTATTGGCGTTCTAGAATATGTCACTTCTTTATGTTCTGCTTGGGCGTACATTCATGTGAGTTTGGTTTCAGATTACGTACTTATGCTCCTAAAATGGTAATATATTGACTTAATACATCTAATTTTTTAGGGCGGGTACTTGGAGGGCTGTTCATGTAGTAATTTAGCCGAATCTTGGGGATTGTAAGCCGCATGTCCTTTGATGACATTTTTTTGCCACGAGACTCTTCTTGGTGATGTTCCAGCATTGAAGAAACCTGTCACTGGGTGTGGAATTTTGATTGACATCACAAGAAAAGAAAGGTGACAGCCTTTTGCTGAATCTTCTGGCAAGTTAGTATCTAGATGTTTAACTGAAGGGCTGTTCAATTATACTAGATGTTTAGTATCTAGATGTTTAGTATCTAGATGTTTTATTGGCGTTCTAGAATATGTCACTTCTTTATGTTCTGCTTGGGCGTACATTCATGTGAGTTTGGTTCAGATTACGTACTTATGCTCCTAAAAATGGTAATTATTGGACTTAATCATCTAATTTTTTAGGGCGGGTACTTGGAGGGCTGTTCATGTAGTAATTTAGCCGAATCGTGGGGATTGTAAGCGCATGTCCTTTGATGACATTTTTTTGCCACGAGACTCTTCTTGGTGATGTTCCAGCATTGAAGAAACCTGTCACTGGCTTGGTGTGGAATTTTGATTGACCATCACAAGAAAAGAAAGGTTGACAGCCTTTTGCTGAATCTTCTGGCAAGTTAGTATCTAGATGTTTAATTGAAGGAAAATTGCATGTTGAAGGACTTCTTGATGCGTCACGTGTCTTGGCTGCATGCTCCCTCTTGTGTCATGGTGATGCCGACTTGCATATTGTAAGTGTCTGTTCAAGGAAGTAGCTTAGAGTTTTGGGCACCTTATTTCGTTGTGAACACTTTTTTGTTGGAGATCTCTTTCCTTATATAATCTTCCCGTTTCTTTTCAAAGGTGTGTTTTGAATTCATGCGCCTTGCCGTAGCAGTTCTGGTTATTGATCTGATTGCTGTTGAAAAGTTCATCCAATCTACGGCAATAATTCTCGATGAATCTCCAAATGGCCTTTCAACATTCAGGTAAGCTCATTTTTTGAAACCTGTTTTTTTTCCTTCTCTTTTCCCGGCCCTTCTTTTTTATTTGTTTTATCGACTTCCCTATGGAAGAATGAGCGTACTTATTTGGTTCTGCAACTAAGGACCGCGGGACTTTGTTTTCTAAAAAAAATTCAGCATACTTGTTTATCAACCTTTGTTGTTTTACCTGCAATAGAACTATCAAGGAGGCAATACGCCGTCAAGCAAATATTTAGATAAACATTGCTCAACTAGAGAAGTCAATGGTCGATCATTTTACTCCCTAAGCGAAAAGTGCGAGATCCATTATTGTCTGGAGTGTAGCAGAATCATGAAAATTGATTATACCTCATACCGTGAAAAATGTCTTTCTGCTGCTTAAGTTATGCCAAGATCTTGTTTTACCCGCAATTAATTCTTGCCAACTATTTTGTCTAACCATTATGAAGCTACGTAAAGTACTGCAATATTTACTTCGATTGATGATTAAATTTGAATGAACTAAAACACTTTCAGCACTTGCTTATTTGCATGCTTTCAGGGCGTTGTAAGATTATCTGCGAAGGGGAAAGGGGCAGTGAATGGTCATCTATTCGTTAGAAGAGCTGAGAAGATTCCACCTGCAGAAATTGTTGATACAGCTGGTGCTAGAGATGCTTTCACTGGAGCCATTCTTTATGGTACAAAGCGTGATATCCTTTTTCATGATGGGGGTGTTCTCCTTTGTTAACATGATTGGTTGAGTTTTGATTTAACATCAGTGAAATGTACCTCGGTAATCGTAGTCCTCCAAATAAGGCTGTGGTGCCTTGAAGGTTTACCGACTCTCATATTCTAAGTGTCTGTTCAAGGAAGTAGCTTAGAGTTTTGGGCACCTTATTTCGTGTGAACACTTTTTTGTTAGAGATCTCTTTCCTTATATAATCTTCCCCTTTCTTTTCAAAGGTGTGGTTTTGAATTCATGCGCCTTGCCGTAGCAGTAGTTTTGGACATTGATCTGATTCCTGTTAAAAAGTTCATCCAGTCTACGGCAATAATTCTCGATGAATCTCCAAATCGCCTTAGCATTCAGGTAATCTCACTTTTTTGAACCTGTTTTTTTTTCCTTCTCCTTTCATGGCCCTTTTCTTTTATTTGTTTTTATCGACTTCCCTCTGTAAATTGAGATGGTTTGAGAGTAAATGGCTAACTTGTTTGGTTCAAACAGTGTTGGACTTTCTGTGGCACCTCCTATCTAGGATGCCTGCATCACTGGCTCAACTGATTATTAGGTGCTTTTTTTTTGAATGTTCTATTTTTATTTTAGTGTGTGATATGATTGCTAAATCTTGTTAACTTTTCTTCCCTTTTAAATATGGCATTGTTTAGTTGAGGAGTTCCGTCTACAAATTTAAACTGCTCAACTATTCTCCCCTCACTTTTTCATGGGAAGGTTTCAACCCTCTCCCGCCTCCTTATCCTGCTGTGATCTTGGGCGGCAGGAGAAAGGTTCCTAGCATTGATTAAGCAGCTTACACAGAGAGGTCTGAATTTTTATGTTTTCAAGTAAACCATGATGTTTTTGTGTTGGAAAATGCGATACACAAGTTTTGATGACTTGCCATGGGATATGTACGATAGTACAACTCTTGCTCTTATGCATTACAAGAGGAAACGTTGAAGTAAACTTCTCAAGTGTGCTTTACTAGAAAATTCGTAAATGAAAAGAGAGGATCTCCTTATAACCAATAAATTTAACAACATTGATATGAGTTATGATTCTATGGTCCTGTTTGTGACTTAATTACCACACATGATCTTGATAAGTGTAATATCAAGATCTCGGTGCTCAATTTAGGTGTGAAAAAAAGAATCAATTAAAAAATAAAAACAATGACGGGAATAACAAAAAGGAAACAATAGTGAATAAAAAGAACGACAACGAAGATACAGTGTAGGCTTTTTTTTATAAAAAAGAAGAAGAAAAAGTAGGTTTCATTTACCGTGATTTTGTGTAAGATATGTATATATTTTTTTAAAAAAGTAAGAAATGTAACGTGAAACGATAACGAAAATACTCTACACTGGAAGCAATTTCAAAATAGTTGGACGTAATTTTCTAAAAAAGTAAAAGAAAATCAATTTAACTTTATGTTTTAAAATTGTTTCAGCCTCTAGTTTCATATTCTTTTTAGGTATTCATGTGTTGGCTTACTGATAATCATACCACATAGTTCGAAGACAATTATAGATTAAACGGGCCACCATGGACACACATTAAGTGGTCCTTTTACATTAGTTTCACATTGCTGGAGTTGCTTGAGATAGAAAATAGCCGGTGGTAGGACCTTTGTTGGCATTGCTAGATGATATAGTGGTGCTTCGTTCTGATGCTTCCTTGCCGCCTGCAATTTCTTCTTATTCTCCCTCCCTCTCCAGTCAAACACACAACCCGCTGCAATATTTTTCCCCTCTCCAGCAGGTGCTTAGATGGTACTTTTTTTTTTGCTAGCTATTATCTATAAGCATGTTTCTGCTGGTCATTTTTTTGTTTTAACTTCCTAGTGTAAGTACACTTATTCCACTGGAGCTATGACCTATTTGGTTGCTAAGAAAGGCTTGGTATGCATCTGCATCTAAATTCCGACTTTGTTGTGGTGTAGCCTTGATGCAAATTCGATTTTGTTTTACAGATTTGTAAAAGGAAGGTCTTTTTAAGGAGCTTTCAAACAGCTGAGCCAGCTGCTCGCCGAATTGAGGTATTAGGAGGATCTGCTAGTGCCATCCAGAGGAAAGTCCAGTCTTACCTTGCTCAGAGAAGTTTCATGTTGATGCGTCAGTTGTATTGATGCAGTCTGTCTACGGAGGTGCTTATGCTTTGGTCTTGAATTTGCCGTGTGTTATGCCCCGCACCCTCCGTAGGATAATTAAAAGACAAAGAAAGAATTAAAGGAGATTAATGACGGTCAACGGTAATGAATTAGACATTAAGTATGTGATTAATTGGAAATTAATGAGAAGAATAAATATTAGAATTAAATTGTATTTAATTTAGAATTAAATAATGAAGGTTTATCCTTTCAGATAAATAAGAAAATAGGAGATAATTTAGAAACTCCAAATTTTTCCCCCTTTCCATATAAAAACTGACGAGACGTCAGTTTTCTCATTGCGCAGAGAAAACCGACGCTCATCTTCCTATAGGCGATTGCGGCTCCTCTCAACCCTAGGGAGAAATTCTTCAAGAACCAATCCAATCTCCATTTGTTCTTCAATCCGCTTCCGAGTAATCAAAGGCAAGTAATCATCTTATAAGTTCCTACGATTTGTGAAAGAAAAATGGCCTATTTTGTTATCAAATTGGATCACCATGCAAGTAGATTCGTTCTTTGATTATGTGTATATGTTTATGTGCTTTCGTTTCAAGATTTGGCCGATGTATATGAAAATGTGATTGTTGTTGTTGTTGAATCGGTGAAATCCTGCAAATCCTTATCCCTGGAATCCCCTCTTGATGTTCTTGCGTGGATGCGTGGGTTTGAGAGAGAAAGGAAGGATTTTTTGGGGTTGTTGTGATGGATGAGTCGTGTGTTAGGCTTGAATCTGTGATTTGTAATTGTGTAGCGTTTAATTCGTAGTTTAAGCATGAGATTATAGCAGGGTTTAGGCTGGATTGATGGGGATGAAGTTTGGGATCAATTGGAGTTATGGTTTTGTAGTTCTGCGAAAATCGCAAAGTTTCTGTGCTGGAATCGTGGACATCGATCGATCGATGTGAGGGGATGAAGTACATAGATCGATCGATGTGAGGGGATGAAGTACATAGATCGATCGATGTGAGGGTATGATGTCCTCTGATAGACATCGATCGATCGATGTGAGGGGATGAAGTCACTTCGATCGATCGATGTAGGAAGGGCTGAGAGATCGATGTCCTCTGATGGACATCGATCGATCGATGTGAGGGGATGAAGTCACTTCGATCGATCGATGTAGGAAGGGGCTGAGAGATCGATGTCCTCTTGATGGACATCGATCGATCGATGTGAGGGTATGAAGTACATAGATCGATCGATGTGAGGGTATGATGTCCCCCAGTTTTGTGGAAAAATAGAGAAAGAAAAAAGGAAGCTCGGAGAGTCTTTGGGTGACTTTAGAGACTTCGTAAGACCTGATTAAGGGTAGCCTAGTCTTGGGAATCTGACCTAGGATGGTGAATCAATAATGGGAGACTTCCATGGGTTCTCAAACCGGAGTTCCAACGTGAATGACTTAGGAGGGTTAGGAAATGAACGTACACGGTTGTCTTAGAGTTCAATGAAGGAAAGATAGGGATACTCTCGTTGGGTTGTGAACTTTAGAATCAGGGTTAAGTGTTGACGAGCTAGTTGAAGCCTAAGATTTTGATGTGTTAGTTAGTGAGAGCTTGTGTGTTGCTTATACGTGCGCATGTGTTCATGAATGACTTATATGAATGTGAATTGCATACGAGAATGAGGAATAAGAATGAAATGAGGAGTCTTGCATCATGGCACGTGCATTTGCATATTGATTTGAAAAGAAAGGTGCTTCGGCACAGATTTGCGAAGGTGACCTGCAATGTAAACCGGGATGGAAATATAAGCCGGGGGCGCATTGTAGGGCACAAAAGACTGTAACGTAAACCGGGATGGAAATATAAGCCGGGGCGCGTTACAGGGTATAAAGTTGTCTGTAATGCTACTCGGGATGGAAATATAAGCCGAGGTGCATTACAGGGTATAAAGTTGGCTGTAACGTAAACCGGGATGGAAATATAAGCCGGGGCGCGTTACAGGGTATAAAGTTATGTGAAGTGACCGAACATTGTGACATGCATTGCACTGTTTTGAAAGAGAAAGCGTTCATGCATACGTGAATGTGTAGTGTAGTGCATCTTTGGCATGCATCATGAGAGTCAATGTGGGTATGAACGTGAGTGGTACTTGATTGCCTATGAAGTGTTAATTGTGAACAAATTGCTGTACTTGTTTACTGCGTTATTCACTTACATATTTGGAAATTTACAAGACATGTGCCCCTCAATTCCCTCAAGTTATCTATTACTCATGTCTTGCCATGTGATGATCCCGTATGTCTTATAAGTGGGTTACTTGCTAGCGTTTTTCGCTAAGGGTACTGCCTTTGATTTTGCAGATGAACCAGTTATGATATGATTTTCATTGAGGATGACGGCGAGTGGGCAGAATGGGATGCATAGGCCTTATGGAGAGATTAGATTAGATAGTTTCTGTTAATTCTGGGTTGATTTCATTGGAGGTTTTAGATGGCTGCGATCATATATATTTGAGTATTCTTGTTATCTTTGACGTATTGATTTGATGATTTAGATTTATGGAGATATGTTTCCGCATTTATTTCTCTTACGTCATTGATGATGTGTATTCGAGAGATGAGACGTCTTGTAGTCTTCTCAGTAAGCTACGACGGGTGAACCGGTTCGGATTCCGTTGTCCGGGTCGGGGCGCTACAGGTGGTATCAGAGACTAGGCTTCAGATCTACCTCGGAAACCTAGGTTATGACATGTAGAGTCTAAGTCATGATCTTCCCCTTAAGTTGATCTATTAGTTTAAGTATGCAATCTTAGATTTAAGATTGATCTGGGATAGGTGTGTGTACGAGCGCGATTAGTGTAATCAATAGATGTAATCATTTTAACTTGTGAACTATGCCTTATACTCCTTATGGATCTCAAGTTTATTTTAGAACTGCTCGACACTAATGAGCGTGATCTTGCAGAAAATGCCTCCTAGACGTGACAAACCAAGGAAACGGTGGCAATGGGAACAATGACCCTCCACCACCACCACCTCCTCCTGTCTTTGTTCCTCAAGCATTGATTGACGCTATCACAGTGATAGCGCAAGGGGTTGCTCAGCAGCAGCAACAACCACAACAACCTCCTCCACCACCTCCTCAACAAGGCATCAGGTACTATATTGGGGAAATGCGCAAGATGCACGCCCCAAACTTTGAAGGGACAACTGACCCAGAGGTAGCTGGGTTTTGGCTTGATGAGATAGAAAAATGATTCAGGCTTGTACAAGTGCCTGAAGAACACAAGGAGGATGTAGCCACACCTTTTCTGAATGGCAGATCGAATGCCTGGTGGAACGGCATTCTACCCAAGATGACACCTCCCATCCAGTGGAGTCAGTTTGTGAAGGCCTACAAAGACTACTACGTGCCTGAGACTGCCGTTTGGGAAAAGATGAGGCAGTTTGACAGATTTGAACAAGGGAGGATGACTATTTCCGACTATGCGGATAGGTTTCATGCCTTGGGTAAGTTCACGCCCTTGGTTCTGGAAAACAACAGGATGAAGATGTTGAAATTCGAAGAAGGGTTGAACCCCCGCATACGGACAGCAATCGCGGGGTCAAGTTTGAAAACTTTTGAGGAGATGTTGGACGCATGTTACCGAGTGGAGAGTGACATGCGACGATCACAGAACAGAGAGGCTCGCGAAGAATCGAGCAAGAGGCCGAGGGTTGAGCAAAGTGGGAGTAGGCCCGGACGTTGGGTCAAGATTCCCCGAAAAGGGCAGGCAGGGCCAGTACAAAGGACACCACAACTCAACCAACCTGGCCAACAAGCACCTGCAGAGTGCCCACACTGCCACAAGAGACACGTGGGCGAATGTTGGAAGGTGAGTGGAGCTTGCTTCAAATGTGGGAAAACGGGCCACAGGATCAAAGATTGCCCTGAATGGAATGCTAAACCTCAGGCGACAACAGGGCCAGCCCAGCAGCAGAGGGGCAGGCCTAATGCGAGAGTCCATGCGATGACAGACGCAGAGGTACAGGAGGATACCAACGTCGTGACAGGTACGACTTAAGTTTGATTATAGCAACCTAAGTCGAATTTGTAGCCTTTTAAGTTGATTCAATATGCTTTATATGAGATCTTTATGTGCTGTACTTCATGTTAGGTGTGGTCTTAGTTAACAACGTGCCTGCAAACGTGTTATTTGATAGTGGCGCTAGCCACTGTTTCATTTCTAAGCGATTCGCCAAAGGACTCGACTGTCTACCCGAATGGCTTGAGAACCCATTTAGGGTACAGGCAGCAGGAGAACAAGTACTGACTTCTCACCATCAGTACAAGGACTGTGAGTTGGAATTAGATGGGAAGCTTTTCTCGGTGACTCTAGTCCCAATACCGCTGAAGGACTTTGATATAATATTGGGCATGGATTGGTTGACCAAGAATCATGCCAACATCGACTGCAGACTTAAGCGAGTGACCCTCAAAGACCCTGAGATGAATGACATCACGGTGCAAGGGAATACCAAGATAACCAAGGCTCCTAAGAAAATATACATGACGGCGATTAAGGCCTTTAAGGCTTTACAGAAAGGAGCAGAGGGATATATGGTGTATGCTATAGATGCTCAACAAGAAGTTCCCTCCATGGATCAAATTCCGGTAATCAATGAATTTAAGGACGTATTTCCGGATGATTTACCGGGAGTTCCGCCATCGAGAGAAGTGGAGTTCGAAATCAATTTGATACCCGGAGCCGAGCCTATATCAAAGGCACCCTACAGAATGGCTCCAGCTGAACTTAAGGAGCTAAAGGGGCAACTTCAGGAGTTGTTGGACAAGAAATTGATACGCCCCAGTGTATCACCTTGGGGAGCTCCAGTTCTATTCGTAAAGAAGAAAGATGGCAGCATGAGGCTGTGCATCGACTACCGAGAACTGAATAAGATTACCATTAAGAACAAATATCCTTTGCCAAGGATAGAGGACTTATTTGACCAACTTAAAGGAGCTCGTGGTTCTCAAAGATCGATCTCCGTCAAGGGTATCACCAGCTGCTTGTGAAAGCCGGAGACGTACCTAAAACGGCGTTCCGAACTCGATACGGGCATTATGAATTCTTAGTGATGCCTTTTGGACTAACTAATGCCCCAGCAGCTTTCATGGACTTGATGAACACTGTGTTCCGAGAACAGTTAGACCAATTTGTAGTAGTGTTCATCGATGATATTTTGGTCTATTCCCCCGACGAACAAGCTCATGCTGAACATTTGAGAGTGGTGTTGCAAATTCTGAGGCAACAAAGGCTGTATGCCAAATTCAGCAAGTGTGAATTTTGGCTAAGAAGTGTAGCCTTCCTTGGTCACGTGATTTCTGAAGATGGGATCTCAGTAGATCCTAAGAAGATAGAGGCCATCACCGAATGGCCAAGACCCACCAATGTGACCGAAGTCAGAAGCTTCCTAGGCTTGGCAGGCTACTATAGGAAGTTTGTTGAGGGATTCTCAACGATAGCAGTACCATTGAGTCGACTTACTCAGAAGAAGACTAAATTCGAATGGACTGCTGAATGCGAGCAGAGCTTTACTGAGCTCAAGAAGAGATTGACCACAGCCCGGTGTTGGCGCAAACCTTCCGGCACCGACGGTTTCGTGATCTATAGTGACGCGTCCAAGAAAGGACTAGGTATGTACACAATTACAATTAATGCATTGTATATACTTATGCAAGTCCTAAACTAACCCTCTGTTTATAGGTTGTGTCTTGATGCAACACGAACGAGTCATATCGTACGCGTCAAGACAACTGAAACCATATGAGCAGAACTATCCGACTCATGACTTGGAGCTCGCAGCTGTGGTATTTGCCCTTAAGATCTGGAGACACTATCTATATGGAGAGAAGTGTGCGGTATTCACCGATCACAAGAGCTTGAAATATCTGTTCTCGCAGAAGGAGCTGAATATGAGACAAAGGAGATGGTTGGAGTTACTCAAGGACTATGACTTGACCATCAACTACCATCCGGGCAAAGCCAACAGAGTGGCGGACGCGTTGAGCAGAAAGTCTAGCCACGCAAGACAGTCTCCATTGGAAAGAGAAATAGAAGAGTTTGATCTTGAATTGGTGGATCCAGTGGCTAATGTCCTCACAGCTCTGTCTATCAGCCCAGACTTGGTAGACCGAATCAAAGAGGCACAGTATGAGGACCCGGCACTAAAAGAGATCCGCGACAAATTATCTACGGGATCGATAAAGGATTTTCAGTTGCGAGAAGATGAGAGTCTATGTTCCGGAATCGATTATGCGTGCCAAGTAAAGACGAACTCCGGACAGAATTGCTCCGAGAAGCGCATAACTCAAGAATGTCTATCCACCCGGGGAGTACTAAGATGTATAAGGACCTCAAAGGAACTATTGGTGGATAGGGATGAAAAGGTCAATAGCGGCATATGTGGAAAGATGTTTGGTATGCCAACAAGTCAAAGCGGAACATCAGCGACCTGGTGGTTTGATGAAGCCACTAGAGATTCCAGAATGGAAGTGGGAGCACGTGACGATGGATTTCGTAATGGGACTACCCAAGACCCGCAATGGAAACGAGATGATTTGGGTAATTGTAGACAGATTGACGAAGACGGCTCACTTTATAGCCATGCCTCATGGTACTTCGTATGAAAAGTTATCCAATATCTATGTGGATAACATTGTAAGTCTACATGGAGTCCCAGTCAGCATTGTGTCGGACCGTGACCCCAAGTTCACCTCTAAGTTTTGGAGGGCATTTCAGAAGGCAATGGGCACCGAATTGAGGATGAGTACCGCGTACCACCCTCAAACGGATGGAAAAATTCGAGAGAACCATCCAAAACCTTGGAAGACATGTTGAGAGCATGCGCCTTGGATTTCAAAGGAAACTGGGATAGCATGCTGAAGTTGATGGAGTTTTCTTACAATAATAGCTATCACAGTGCAATTGGCATGGCTCCATTTGAAGCATTGTACGGACGCAAATGCAGATCTCCAGTTTGTTGGGATGAAGTCGGAGAAAGGACAATCACCGCACCCGAGTTGGTTGAGCAAACGGTTGAAAAGGTGAAAGTGATAAGAGAGAGACTAAGGGTGGCTCAGGATCGCAGTAAGAGTTGGGCTGACACAAAGAGGCGACCCTTGGAGTTTGAGGAAGGTGAAAAGGTCTATTTACGAGTTTCACCCACCAAGGGAGTTGCAAGATTCAGAATGAAGGGCAAGTTAAGCCCTAGATATATTGGCCCATACGAAGTGCTTAGCAAGGTTAGGGAAAGAGCATACCGAGTAGCCTTGCCACCAAGTTTGTCCCAAGTTCATAATGTATTTCACGTATCTCAATTAAGGAAATACGTATCGGACCCCAGCCATGTCCTTGAAGCACAACCATTGGATGTTAAAGAAGATGTCTCATATGAAGAACATCCAATGAAAATCGTTGATAGAAAAGATCAAGTCCTGCGCAGACGTGTGATTCCATATGTCAAGGTTCAGTGGAGTAACCATACGGAGCGCGAAGCCACGTGGGAGCTTGAGGAGCAAATGAAGGAGCTATATCCACATCTTTTCCAATAAGGTACGCCAGTTTCGAGGACGAAACTTTTTATAAGGAGGGTGGAATGTTATGCCCCGCACCCTCCGTAGGATAATTAAAAGACAAAGAAAGAATTAAAGGAGATTAATGACGGTCAACGGTAATGAATTAGACATTAAGTATGTGATTAATTGGAAATTAATGAGAAGAATAAATATTAGAATTAAATTGTATTTAATTTTAGAATTAAATAATGAAGGTTTATCCTTCAGATAAATAAGAAAATAGGAGATAATTTAGAAACTCCAAATTTTTCCCCCTTTCCATATAAAAACTGACGAGACGTCAGTTTTCTCATTGCGCAGAGAAAACCGACGCTCATCTTCCTATAGGCGATTGCGGCTCCTCTCCAACCCTAGGGAGAAATTCTTCAAGAACCAATCCAATCTCCATTTGTTCTTCAATCCGCTTCCGAGTAATCAAAGGCAAGTAATCATCTTATAAGTTCCTACGATTTGTGAAAGAAAAATGGCCTATTTTGTTATCAAATTGGATCACCATGCAGTAGATTCGTTCTTTGATTATGTGTATATGTTTATGTGCTTTCGTTTCAAGATTTGGCCGATGTATATGAAAATGTGATTGTTGTTGTTGTTGAATCGGTGAAATCCTGCAAATCCTTATCCCTGGAATCCCCTCTTGATGTTCTTGCGTGGATGCGTGGGTTTGAGAGAGAAAGGAAGGATTTTTGGGTTGTTGTGATGGATGAGTCGTGTGTTAGGCTTGAATCTGTGATTTGTAATTGTGTAGCGTTTAATTCGTAGTTATAAGCATGAGATTATAGCAGGGTTTAGGCTTGGATTGATGGGGATGAAGTTTGGGATCAATTGGAGTTATGGTTTTGTAGTTTTCTTCTGCGAAAATCGCAAAAGTTTCTGTGCTGGAATCGTGACAATCGATCGATCGATGTGAGGGGATGAAGTACATAGATCGATCGATGTGAGGGGATGAAGTACATAGATCGATCGATGTGAGGGTATGATGTCCTCTGATAGACATCGATCGATCGATGTGAGGGATGAAGTCACTTCGATCGATCGATGTAGGAAGGGCTGAGAGATCGATGTCCTCTGATGGACATCGATCGATCGATGTGAGGGGATGAAGTCACTTCGATCGATCGATGTAGGGAAGGGCTGAGAGATCGATGTCCTCTGATGGACATCGATCGATCGATGTGAGGGGTATGAAGTACATAGATCGATCGATGTGAGGGTATGATGTCCCCCAGTTTTGTGGAAAAATAGAGAAAGAAAAAAGGAAGCTCGGGGAGTCTTTGGGTGACTTTAGAGACTTCGTAAGACCTGATTAAGGGTAGCCTAAGTCTTGGGAATCTGACCTAGGATGGTGAATCAATAATGGGAGACTTCCATGGGTTCTCAAACCGAGTTCCAACGTGAATGACTTAGGAGGGTTAGGAAATGAACGTACACGGTTGTCTTAGAGTTCATGAAGGAAAGATAGGGATACTCTCGTTGGGGTTGTGAACTTTAGAATCAGGGTTAAGTGTTGACGAGCTAGTTGAAGCCTAAGATTTTGATGTGTTAGTTAGTGAGAGCTTGTGTGTTGCTTATACGTGCGCATGTGTTCATGAATGACTTATATGAATGTGAATTGCATACGAGAATGAGGAATAAGAATGAAATGAGGAGTCTTGCATCATGGCACGTGCATTTGCATATTGATTGAAAAGAAAGGTGCTTCGGCACAGATTTGCGAAGGTGACCTGCAATGTAAACCGGGATGGAAATATAAGCCGGGGCGCATTGTAGGGCACAAAAAGACTGTAACGTAAACCGGGAATGGAAATATAAGCCGGGGCGCGTTACAGGGTATAAAGTTGTCTGTAATGCTACTCGGGATGGAAATATAAGCCGAGGTGCATTACAGGGTATAAAGTTGGCTGTAACTTAAACCGGGATGGAAATATAAGCCGGGGCGCGTTACAGGGTATAAAGTTATGTGAAGTGACCGAACATTGTGACATGCATTGCACTGTTTTGAAAGAGAAAGCGTTCATGCATACGTGAATGTGTAGTGTAGTGCATCTTTTGGCATGCATCATGAGAGTCAATGTGGTATGACGTGAGTGGTACTTGATTGCCTATGAAGTGTTAATTGTGAACAAATTGCTGTACTTGTTTACCTGCGTTATTCACTTACATATTTGGAAACTTTACAAGACATGTGCCCCTCAATTCCCTCAAGTTATCTATTACTCATGTCTTGCCATGTGATGATCCCGTATGTCTTATAAGTGGGTTACTTGCTAGCGTTTTCGCTAAGGGTACTGCCTTTGATTTTGCAGATGAACCCAGTTATGATATGATTTTCATTGAGGATGACGGCGAGTGGGCAGAATGGGATGCATAGGCCTTATGGAGAGATTAGATTAAATAGTTTCTGTTAATTCTGGGTTGATTTCATTGGAGGTTTTAGATGGCTGCGATCATATATATTTGAGTATTCTTGTTATCTTTGACGTATTGATTTGATGATTTAGATTTATGGAGATATGTTTCCTCCGCATTTATTTCTCTTACGTCATTGATGATGTGTATTCGAGAGATGAGACGTCTTGTAGTCTTCTCAGTAAGCTACGACGGGTGAACCCGGTTCGGATTCCGTTGTCCGGGTCGGGGCGCTACAACAAAAACAACCGTGGACCGAATTTGAAAAGCATATGATTGTATTGGTCTTTTCCTTCTTCCATTGCAGGTGGACTTGCCAGACAAATTTTTGATAGCATGAGAATAGAAGCTTTCTGCCACAGGATCAAAAAGATCTGGGCATTGCATGTGTACCGACCTATTACTCGTGTTGAGTATATTATATAAAATGTGTACCGACCTAATGCTTGACGTAAACAGATATTCTATATTTCTAACCATGACCGTCTCTTTTGCTCCTTCAAGCTCTAAAACTTTCAGTTATTTCCATGGTTCAATTTCCTGTTCTCTTCAGCCTAGGATTCTACCGCCCAGCTCTCATGCTGGGAGGTACAATAGATATTTTGGTTTCTTCTTGTCTTGGATAGCGTTAAATCTTCCACTTCTACATTAGTTTCACATTGCTGGAGTTGCTTGAGATAGAAAAATAGCCGGTGGTAGGACCTTTGTTGGCATGGCAAGCTGATATAGTGGCGCTTCGTTATGATGCTTCCCTGCCGCCTGCATTTTTTTTTTCTCCCTCCCCCTCCACTCACACACACACACAACCTGCTGCAGTATTTTCCCCCCTCTCCAGCAGGTGTTTAGATGGTACTTTTTTGTTAGCTATTATCTATAAACATATTTCCGCTGGACATTTTCTCCTCTTTTAACTTGCTAGGAAAGCTTATAAAGAATTGTGCTATGCTGCTGTTTCAATTGAGGCTGGAGTACGGGGAATGGATGCTCGGGATGAGCAAGCAGACAAAGGCAGCTATCATGATTCAGGTAAAGTCTATTGTGTGAAACAGGTTGGATAAGAACAACGCCAAAACTCTGTTCATGATTTGAAGTTCCTTTAAGTTCTCAAGATATCTTTAAATTTCAGTGCCCGAAGTCATTTGTTTCGAACTTGGTAACGACTTACGATTGTTATTGTTAAATTTCTATTGTCCAGAGTAATTACTGCAGATTCTTAGCCCGCTTGGACGACTTACAATTGTTATTGTTAAATTTCTGTTGTCCAGAATAATTACCGCAGATTCTTAGCCCGCTTGGACTTTGTAACGATGAAGAAAGCTGCAATTGCCACACAATGTGCTTGGAGAGCAAAAGTTGCTCGTAAAGAACTGAAGAAGCTTAAGATGGTGATTTTTCAATTCATTTTCCTTTTGAAATTTAAATGGGAGTTCAACTAAGAAAATCAGCTTGGATCTTTTCGATAGATTCCTTAATGCTCAGATTGGTCAAATAAGTGTTCTAATAAAAAAACAGCTTGAATTGTTTTTAATAATTTCTTTAATGCACAACCGTTTTTAAGAATTTCTTTAATGCTCGGGTTATGCAGATAAGATCCAAAAGATTGTAAAGTATTACATTTACTAGACTATAGCTATTCAATTACATGGCGTTGTGTGATAATAACAGAATTAGCGATGATACATTGATTTTAATGCTTGGAAATGCAAGTTATTTGTAAGCGATAAGATGGATGCACGGACCATCTAGGATGAGACGGATAGGAAATAGTGGTAGTAGAAAGAAGGTTGTAGTGATTGCTTTTGATGAAAAAAATGATGTAGGTACTGTTGAGATAGTGTGCTTGTGATTAGGTGCATCCTTTAACTATTTCTATACGCTCCTTCAAGCTTATTGTATATGTTTATACAACCAAGCTTGACAACAAGTGTAAGAAAGATATGTACATATACAGGTTTAGTAAAGATATCAGCAACTTGATTGTTGGAAGGGATGTGTTTGATGGTAATAACCTTATCGTCAATTTTCTCCCAGATGAAGTGCCTATCAATTTCAACATGTTTCGATTTATCATGTTGAGTGGGGTTTTTGATTTATAACGGGCATGTTATCACAGTAGGTGCATATTAGTAGAGTCATACCCAGTCCCAGTTCTTCAAGCACCCTTTTTAACCATACACCTTCACATAATCATGTTGCTAGTGCTCGTAATTTTGATTTTGCACTACTGCATGATACAACAATTTTTTTACTTCGCCATGTGACCAAGTTACCCCATAAGAATGTACCATATCCAGTAGTAGATCTCTAATCAGTTTGGGACCTTGCCAAAATCCGCATTCGTGTAGACAAAAAGGTTTCTGTCTGATTACTTCTTAAATAACAAGCCCTGACCTGGAGCAGCCTTCAGGTACCTAAGAATCTTTAAAAGCAGCCTTAAGATGTTCATTTGTAGGATCATGCGTGAATTGTGAAATAAAGCTAACAGCATAGCATATATTCGGACGAGTATGTGACGATTAAATAAGCTTACCAACCAAATTCTGATATTGTAGTTTATCTATAAGGGTAGTATCCGGATGAGTATGTGACGAGTATGTCACATTCTACATATTCTCAAGTTTGCTTTGACATAAAAAATCCATGTCTTACACTTGTCTTCTTTCCTTTGTGTGGTGTGTACTTGACTGTATGTTAGGGTACTTATTAAGGAGATCTGTTTCTGGACAAAAACAAAGATTATGTTGTTTCCACCATCAGGTTCAGTCTTTAAAGGAGTTAAAAGTTCTCTTCAATTGATATGGCGGGCAGGTAATTGCAGCTAGGTTGTGGAGCAGTGTCGGTGGACTTCCTGGTTGCCATGGCTTCTTATCCAAAACCTGACGACAAACTCCGCAGCACCAGCGCAAAGGTTTATGTTCTATATACTTTTGGCTACTGCTAGAGTACTATGCTTTAAACTATTGGTGATGTAAAGATGATTATAGTTGTGGATCCTGAAAACATACGTGAATAATTAATTATGTAAGTTTTGAATAATTGTAGTTAAGAGTATCCCTGAGCTTCTATTATTCAATTTCAATATTCTTATTAATCATTCGACTTTAATTACGTCATTTTCTTCAGAATCAATTTTCTCAATTTTTTGGTATAATAACTATTTTTTCTTTCATAGTATGGTAATTTTGTTATTTGTTAAAACATTGTCTAACTTTTATGGAATCATTAAATTTTGTAAAATGATATCGTATCTTACATTATTTTATTACCTTGTGTATGTAAAAGTATAAAAATTTATTTAGACCCTTTACCCTTTAGAGAAAAACGTATTATATTATATACATAGTGTATCTTTGATTACAGCATAAATCAACTAGCACTGTTCGTCAATAGAAAAAAATATGTAATTGATTTTTTTTTTTTGCAATTTTAAAGTGAAAGAACAATCAATTTTATTGTACTCAACCGTCCATCGAAATTTGATTAAAAATTTTACTGTACTCAATTTTGAGGTGAAATAACACTTGTTATTATTTTAACTTTCTTTTAATTTTATTTTGATTGGTGATTTAACAATAGCCCTGTTTCTTGTCTGTTAAACTAAAATAAACTATGAATAATAATCTCACTAAGTAAAGAAGTTCAACTATGTAAACAAAAATGTTAAAAAAAAAAGATAATTGCCCATTACAAATTACAACAGGCATTTAGGTACCTAAAAGAGGTAATAATAGTAATAAAAAATTTCTCCACCCTTCTGTTCTATAAAATCCCATGTCTTAGCCATCAGTTATCTCCCCTTTTTTATTCTTCCTCTCTTCCATTATAGCATTGCTTCGTTTATGTCCCTCTTCTTTTTTCTTCTCCGATGTTCTAAACCTCTATCAACTATCTCTGTTTCTTCTTTATTACTCAATCTGGTCTCCATCATTTCAAGAACCCGTTACAGAAATCAAATTCCCCTGTTTCTTTAACCTCAATCTGTTGTGGGGTTATTGATTGCTAAGTCTCAGCATTCATATTGGAATCTTGGTTTTCCTTTTCTTCTTCAAGAAGACGATCTTATGCTCAGCTTACTTTATTAGCGTTTAAAATTCATGTCTGCCATTCTGAGTGAACTCTTTGGTGCGGGTTTTATGATAAATTCCACATACAGGCGCAGGACCTATTTAGTTCAACCTTTCTCAGTTGTCTTTCTTTACTGGTTTTATATGTATCCTAAATAGCCCTGTTCTTGTCGCACCTTTGGCGTTCGGGTGAAGTCATTGTGTTCCATCAGCGATTGGTTGATGCCGAAAGGTGTTTTGGGAACAACTTGAATGTTGCCGGGCTTTTCTTGAAAATTTCTTCATGTTACATGAATTTCTTGATTATTGGCGTTCTCCACCTCTTAATTCTAGCCCCTTCTCCCTTCCCCCCCATTTACTTCTTATTATTCGCCATGTTAAGTCTCTAGGTTTATCGATTTTCTGTCATTACTGCCGAGAGTTTTGCTGATTAACTATCAAGTTAGTGTTTCGGTGTCCAAGATTTCAATTTTTTTTTTCCAGAAGTGATCTTTAAAAAGGAACCTCGGGCCCTACACAACTGCGATTTCTTCCACGAGCCCAACGAAGCGGAAGATTCAGAACATAATTTTGGCAGGTGAGAAGGAAAGTATACCGCATGAGCATTGAGAACTACGGCATTTTTCTTTTCTTTGATTTTTTGTATCCTTTTTAAAGGTGCTCAAACGTAGTACTACTCTCGCCCCCACTCCCATGCCCCACCCCGGGCTTCTCGCAACCAGTCTTTTTCTCTGAGCTTGTCCCAGAATTTTCCTTTCCCATCTCATAATCTCTTCTTCAGCTTCCGCGTTCCTTCCAATTAGTCCAGCCGTCGAGGTATTGACAACTTTTACCTCTTGAAGTCTGTTGTAGAGAGATTGAAAAAGACGAATAAAGAGCCATATTGGTATAACCGTCTTACAATTCCGAATTTCAGTTGATAAAAAGGTATGCAACACTGTCTTTCTTTTCTTCTTTTTTATGCCCTCAGTATAACGGATACTTCAGTATTATTTCTTTATGGTATTTATTTAGAGATCAGAATTTGTTGTTTGAACTCTGACGATGGCATCTTCCTCGCGCGACCTGGAGTTAGGTGATTTCTTTAAGCGGCAGAAATGCTAATTTGGTGATTTTATACTAGGGGAAATGAGTTAGCAAAGTGTGGCGTATAGGATCATTGTTAGCTTTTACTTGATCTACTTCTAGTAGTTGGGCTTGTATGCTCTTGTTCTTGTTACTACAGATATACAATATAGGTGTAGTCCAATTATTCGTTCACTTCTTTTTAAGTGAACACTTTATTAATAACAAAAAAAATGAACACTTTATCTTTCTCTATGTATTGGTCCTTTAACATCAAATTTCATGTCTCAAAGCGCGGTATTGTGATTTATTTTGCTTGAGTAGATTGCTAAACGATTCTCGAGGAAAACCCGTACTTGAGGAGCTTGAAAATAATGGAGTCGAAACATCCTTACTTGTGGAGCTTGAAAATAATGGAGTGGGAGCATCCTTTCTTGTGGCATGTGCATTGTTTCGCCTTCTTTGTTTCTTCAATTTATATTGTAGTTGTAAAATGTTAAGGTTGTGTTTGTCTTTCCATTTTTTTTTCTATGTTGAAAAGTTTCCGTCTTTAGTTTTAATTTTATGTTTTACTTATTTTTTTTGTTCAAACCATCTTATTCCAGCTTTGTTTTCTCAGGTATCTGAAGTGGTAATTCATCATTCACACATATCATCGTTGACAATGAACGTGAGTGTTTGTAGGTGGTGACCCTTTATCAATTGATTGTTTTCCGCCTTTCCTTCCCTGTTACAGAATCATAGATACTAAGATCAAAAGTTTCAAGAAACCAAAATACGATTGTTTTTCACTATAGCTAAACAGAGTATAAATTATCTGTTTGAATATTTTATGCTATATAATACTGTTCTCCTATTCTAATTTATCTACATGTGTCAAGCTTTTTCAGTTTAGTTTGAGTTGCTGATCCATTTATTTGTACGCTTTCAACTCTGTTTTTCACTGTTGCATGATCTTGTTGCTTACAAGGCTCTCTCATGTTTTCAGGTTATGTTTTTTTTAACTTTGGAATTCAAGGCTCTCATTGTTCTTGAAAGTTTTGTAGACTTAAGGTTGTATTTCAGGGTAAGTTTTTTGTTTTTCTGTGATGTTGTAAATTAGGATGAATAAAGATCTGTTTTTGACACTGCAATTATTGGTTATAGAAAGGCCGAAGTGAATTGAGCTTTTTGGAATTTTGTTACTTGAAGTCTGCTGGTAGTAATACACACATGAATATGTTGGCTTGCATAGAAGGCAACTGGCTTCTATGAAGAGTTTGTTCTTTGTCTGGATTTAATATGAAGAGTTTGTTCTTTGTATGGTTTCAGAGTTAATTGTGTAATAGTTTATGCATAGTAGCCACACTTTCAAAGTTGAACAGCTAAACGTAGTTAATAATACTAACGAACACGTCAAGTCGGTTAAGTTTTTCAGGTACCTGAAGTTTGCATTAAACCAAGGATATCAGAGAGAAGCATTTCAAGGAATATGAGAGACAGAAGCATACATTTCAAAGGTATAATCTGAGGCTGTCAAGATTGAAAATGATTCATCAAGCAACCAAAGTGTTGATATCTCCACCGAGCTATTGTTCACAAGCATTATTCAGAGATTAGTAGTCAATCTTGGTTGTATAAACATATACACCAAGCTTGAGGGGGAGTGTAGAAATACACTCTGAAATACACTGTAGATACATACCGTATTTAGACACTACACACACTGATATAGTTAATACAGAACTAGTATACACGCACAAGCAAAGGTCCACTGATTAGTGGACAACTTGACAACGAATAGCCGTTGCCTACTTGAGTTTCCAGCTGTTGGGATCATATGGTCCATGTAAGACCAATATAGAACAGCCTATATATATTGGCGTTCCTTGTAAATTTTTGAGGTGAAGTTGGAATGAATATTATTCTACAGGTCTTCATTGAAAAATCGCAACAAATGTCTACTACCAGGTCCAACTTAATTCCCACTGTTCTCTTACTTCCTCTTATGCATGTGATATTTTATCACGCCCCTTTTTTTTGGGTGTGAGCTGCATCTTCCTGTGTGCAGTTCTTGCTTTCATAGTCGTGATGAGCACAATTTATCTTTGTGTGAATCAGCTGCCCCCAATAGATTTCGTGTAACTTGTGTTTATTATTTCCATTTTTCTAAGGCACCCAATGCATGACCTGAATTTGCTGGTTGTTTCTTTTTCAAACAGTTGTTAATTCTATCTATTTATCACTCGATATTGCTTTGATTTTTTAGAATTATTTCAATTCTCCTAATGAAGGGTCCTGTTTATGGATGTAACCAGACTTGTATATTTTGACGGAAGATTACATGAAACTGCTTCAGTTTTTACTCGGGAGGTGATTTTTGTGGAATTTTGTCTTGCTGCCGGATTCCAGTAGCAAGTGGAATAACAGGGAGCTTTCTGATTCTCCAGAGCAGGCAACTCAACCGTTGAATGCCTATTTTCAAGAAAAAAGGAAGGTCTAGATGACCTCCTGAGTTTCGCAAGGTACGTTGTATGCTCAGCAAAATTCCCATAGGCAAGATCCACTTGTTAAAAAGATAGTTCATGCTCCTGTTTGCAGTTTAATATGATTTAGGGTATTATGTTTCCGCCACATATGCTACTTGAAGTATTGAACTCCCCATATTATGTAATTAAGCTGTAGCTCTCCCGATGGGATTGAACAAGTTCAATAAAAAAGTTATGCATGGAATCTTGATGGTAGGACATGTCGGTTACATGAGCTACTAAAGCCACGAGGTGGCATCTTTCCGCTCTCGCCTTATTACATCTTTATTGCATATGCATAATTATCCTACATGGTTTTCAGATAATCATCGTTTAAATGTTTGCGTCTTTTAAATACAACTCAACAGTCTTGGGCTTAGGTGCCATCTGTTCCGAATGCTCTTATTCTATGGTTCTGAAGTTGAAAACCGTCGGATTTGTAATAGTTATGTTGGTGAGGATGGATGTAATATGATGCAGAGGGCCCTCCAAGGGTACACATGTTTTCTGTTACTTGGGTTTGAAAGTAATATACTTATCTTGACTACAGTTTTTTATGAAGCGGTTTGTGTATATTTTCTTTTGACATGTTTCACTTTGCTTGTATGTCGGAAAAACAATTGTGGCATATATTCTCAGATGAAGAAATGCATGTTGATGAATCATCGAGGCCAGCAGAAGGATAGTCAGAGCAACAAACCCACATGCATTTCATCGGTATTAATGGTTTTCTGTCCGGTGTTCAATTTTAATTGGAAGAATGAGCGTACTTATTTGGTCTGCCAACTAAGTACCGCGAGACTTTGTTTTCTGGAAAAAAAATTCAGCATACTTGTTTATCAACCTTTGTTGTTTGACCTGCAATAGAACTACGAAGGAGGCAATATGCCGTCAAGCAAAGTATTTAGATAAAAATTGCTCAACTAGAGAAGTCAATGGTTGATCATTTTACTCTCTAAGCGAAAAATGCGAGATCCATTATTGTTTGGAGTGTAGCAGAATCATGAAAATTGATTATACCTCATACCATGAAAAATGTGTTTCCGCTGCTTAAGTTATGCAAGATCTTGTTACCCGCAATTAATTCTTGCCAATTATTTTGCCTAACCATTATGAAGCTATGTAATTTTTTTTTAGTGTAGGAAGTACTGCAATATTTACTTCAATTGCTTATTAAATTTGAATGAACTAAAACACTTTCATCACTTGCTTATTGCCATGCTTTCAGGGCGTTGTAAGATTATCTGCCAATGGGAAAGGGGCAGTGAATGGTCGTCATCTATTCGTTGGAAGAGCTGAGAAGATTCCACCTGCAGAAATTGTTGATACAGCTGGTGCTGGAAATGCTTTCACTGGAGTCATTCTTTATGGTACAAAGCGTGATATCCTTTTTCATGATGGGGGTGTTCTCCTTTGTTAACATGATTGGTTAAGTTTGATTTAACATCAGTGAAATGTACCTCGGTAATCGTCGTCCTCCATATAAGGCTGTGTTGCCTTGAGGGCTTACCAACTGTCATGAAATACCAGGAGCTTAATGTTCGTTGATCATTTTTATCATCGATGTCTAACTTTTGCTGCGTGACTTATTTTGCAGCAATCTATGCTAACATGCCACCAGAAATAATGTTGCCGTCTGCTGCTCAAGTGGTACGTATTCTTGCATTTCGCTTCGCTGCTATTCATGTTTCACAGCTCTATTAGGTGTCTTTGGAGTTGAAGTCTTTTACTAGTAACCGTTTTCTAACTCAGGCTGCTATAGGTTGCAGATCCTTGGGGGCCAGAACGGGCCTTCCACAACGAACATATCCTCGGTTGGTTTCTTTTTTAGTGTCAAGGTTCCAAGAGGTTGCCTCACTGTGATTGCATTGTGTGAAAGATGCCACGTCAAGAGGCCGTCCGCGTGGAATCTTTCTTATCCTTCTCCATCGTTTTCTTTCGGATCAAGATTTTACTGTGGATTCTGAAGTTACTCCCTGATTGCTCTATAGATGAGCAGAAATATGCCACTTATTGACAACCCTGTTGTATGATCTCCGGTCATTGCAACAAAAAGTTAATAAGTTTATCACTATATAATGATAGTTGCTTGTTCTGGTCGTGTTTCAGTTTTTCTGGATTTGAGAATGGGAGCTAACTAACATACATATCCAAGACCTTACTTCCGCGGTTTTGATGTTTGGATGGTGTAGATCCCCCCTTGTTGCCATCTTTGATGATTTGAGGTACGTTAATAAGATCTATGGAAAATAATAAATTAATTACTCTCGTGGTTTCGAAATTATTGGTGATGTAAATATGTATAGTTGTGGATCCTGGAAACATATGTGAATAATTAATTATGTAAGTTTTGAATAATCATAATTAAGACAAAGGTGAGATTTGATTCCATTTCCCATGTTTAGATGATAAATCCTCCAGTGCATTGATGGATTCCAAGATTTTTTATACTAATAGATTAACAACGGTATGTTGCAGGTATTCAACCAGTGAAGATTACAGGTTTTATGCCATATCTGCTCAGTTCCCTGAGTTCAGCAACAAGGGCAAAACCTTGGTATTCCAATTCAACGTTAAGCCCGAACAGAAGCTTGACTGCGGTGGTGGATACATGAAGTTGCTAAGCGGTGATGTTGATCAAAAGAAATTGGGGGCGATACCCCTTACAGGTAGTTTCAAGTTCTCGTATACATGTCTTATCCTGTTGAGTTTTTTTAATCGTTTGTTGATTGGTGTCGTTTTGCTGCAGTATTATGTTTGGTCCGGATATTTGTGGCTACAGTACCAAGAAAGTTCATGCTATTCTCACCTACAACGACACTAATCACTTGATTAAGAAGGACATGCCTTGTGAAACAGACCAACTTACACATGTGTATACATTTATTCTTCCCCTGATGCGACGTACAACATCTTTATTGATAATGTTGAGAAGCAGACTGATAGTTTATACTCTGATTGGGATCTTCTACCACCAAAGAAAATCAAAGATCCAGAGGCCAAAAAGGTAGTTTCTCCTTTTCGTTAGTTTGATTAATGTTTTAATTGTTAATCCTTGTTGGTTGCTTTGTTATTCTGCTAAACACTCTTACTTGAACTCCTTATGGCAGCCTAAAGATTGGGATGATAAGGAGTTCATTCCTGACCCCGAGGACAAGAAGCCTGAGGTGAAATAACCCTCATTCTTATGATATCTCAACGTTTCTGTTTCTTTCAGGGTTATGATGACATCCCCAAGGAGATTCCAGATCCTGATGCTAAGAAGGTAATACTGAGTTGGACTTCTCCCAACCTTTTTCTTAGAACATTGTGATTCCTATCTCCTAATTTTAGCCTGAAGACTGGGATGATGAGGAGGATGGCGAGTGGACTGTCCCAACAATTCCCATCACAGGAAAAGAAAGGTGACATCACAGGAAGAAACCTGATGACATTTTTTTGCCACGAGACTCTTCTTGGTGATGTTCCAGCATTGAAGAAACTGTCACTGGGTGTGGAATTTTGATTGGCATCACAGGAAAAGAAAGGTGACATCCTTTTGCTGATCTTCTGTCAAGTTAGTATCTAGATGTTTCATTGAAGGAAATTGCATGTTGAAGGACTTCTTGATGCGTCACGTGTCTTGGCTGCATGCTCCCTCTTGTGTCATGGTGATGCCGACTTGGATATTGTAAGTGTATGTTCAAGGAAGTAGCTTAGAGTTTTGGGCACCTTATTTCGTGTGAACACTTTTTTGTTAGAGATCTCTTTCCTATATAATCTTCCCGTTTCTTTTTAAAGGTGTGTTTTGAATTCATGCGCCTTGCCGTAGCAGTTCTGGACATTGATCTGATTCCTGTTGAAATGTTCATCCAGTCTACATCAATAATTCTGGATTGTAAGCGCATGAATTATTGTCAAATTGACACAATAATTAAAAATTTGCAGCTTTACATGAAAACAAGAGCTTGCATATTAGATGATAAGAAATGCATATTAGAAAACATTAAGCTAGATGATATTTCATTGGAGAGGGGAAATGTACATTCTGGGAAAATGGAACTATTGTGCTTCCCTTGTCTCACTATGTTTTTATCTTTCGCGTAAAGTTGTGTGCTTTGAAAATTTTCAGAGGGATGGGAGAATAGGTGGGTAAAGTCTAACTGGAAAAAAGAAGATAATACAGCCGGAGAGTGGAATTACACGCCTGGTAAATGGCATGGAGATCCTAATGACAAAGGTGAGATTTGATTCCATTTCCCATGTTTAGATGACAAATCCTCTAGTGCATTGATGGATTCCAAGATTTTTTATACTGATAGATTAACAACGGTATGTTGCAGGTATTCAAACCAGTGAAGATTACAGCTTTTATGCCATATCAGCTCGGTTCCCTGATTTCAGCAACAAGGGCAAAACCTTGGTATTCCAATTCAACGTTAAGCCCGAACAGAAGCTTGACTGCGGTGGTGGATACATGAAGTTGCTAAGCGGTGATGTTGATCAAAAGAAATTTGGGGGCGATACCCCTTACAGGTAGTTTCAAGTTCTCGTATACGTGTCTTATCCTGTTGAGTTTTTTTAATCGTTTGCTGATTGGTGTCGTTTTGCTGCAGTATTATGTTTGGTCCGGATATTTGTGGCTACAATACCAAGAAAGGTGACATCCTTTTGCTGAATCTTCTGTCAAGTTAGTATCTAGATGTTTAATTGAAGGAAAATTGCATGTTGAAGGACTTCTTGATGCGTCACGTGTCTTGGCTGCATGCTCCCTCTTGTGTCATGGTGATGCCGACTTGCATATTGTAAGTGTCTGTTCAAGGAAGTAGCTTAGAGTTTTGGGCACCTTATTTCGTGTGAACACTTTTTTGTTGGAGATCTCTTCCTTATATAATCTTCCCGTTTCTTTTCAAAGGTGTGTTTTGAATTCATGCGCCTTGCCGTAGCAGTTCTGGTTATTGATCTGATTGCTGTTGAAAAGTTCATCCAATCTACGGCAATAATTCTCGATGAATCTCCAAATGGCCTTTCAACATTCAGGTAAGCTCATTTTTTGAAACCTGTTTTTTTCCTTCTCTTTTCCCGGCCCTTCTTTTTTATTTGTTTTATCGACTTCCCTATGGAAGAATGAGCGTACTTATTTGGTTCTGCAACTAAGGACCGCGGGACTTTGTTTTCTAAAAAAAAATTCAGCATACTTGTTTATCAACCTTTGTTGTTTTACCTGCAATAGAACTATCAAGGAGGCAATACGCCGTCAAGCAAATATTTAGATAAACATTGCTCAACTAATATAATAGATGTTTTTCTTCTAAAACTAAAAGTCCGTTGCCTATGATATCTCAACGTTTCTGTTTCTTTCAGGTTATGATGGCATCCCCAAGGAGATCCCAGATCCTGATGCTAAGAAGGTAATACTGAGTTGGACTTCTCCCAACCTTTTTCTTAGAACATTGTGATTCCTAAACTTAAACTTTGCAACGTCTCTAATTTTAGCCTGAAGACTGGGATGATGAGGAGGATGGCGAGTGGACTGTCCCAACAATTCCCATCACAGGAAAAGAAAGGTGACATCACAGGAAGAAACCTGATGACATTTTTTTGGCCACGAGACTCTTCTTGGTGATGTTCCAGCATTGAAGAAACCTGTCACTGAGTGTGGAATTTTGATTGGCATCACAGCAAAAGAAAGGTGACATCCTTTTGCTGAATCTTCTGTCAAGTTAGTATCTAGATGTTTAATTGAAGGAAAATTGCATGTTGAAGGACTTCTTGATGCGTCACGTGTCTTGGCTGCATGCTCCCTCTTGTGTCATGGTGATGCCGACTTGCATATTGTAAGTGTCTGTTCAAGGAAGTAGCTTAGAGTTTTGGGCACCTTATTTCGTGTGAACACTTTTTTGTTAGAGATCTCTTTCCTATATAATCTTCCCGTTTCTTTTCAAAGGTGTGTTTTGAATTCATGCGCCTTGCCGTAGCAGTTCTGGACATTGATCTGATTCCTGTTGAAATGTTCATCCAGTCTACAGCAATAATTCTGGATTGTAAGCGCATGAATTATTGTCAAATTGACACAATAATTAAAAATTTGCAGCTTTACATGAAAACAAGAGCTTGCATATTAGATGAGAAATGCATATTAGAAAACAATTAAGCTAGATGATATTTCATTGGAGAGGGGAAATGTACATTCTGGGAAAATGGAACTATTGTGCTTCCCTTGTCTCACTATGTTTTTCTTTCGCGTAAAGTTGTGTGCTTTGAAAATTTTCAGAGGGATGGGAGAATAGGTGGGTAAAGTCTGACTGGAAAAAAGAAGATAATACAGCCGGAGAGTGGAATTACACGGCTGGTAAATGGCATGGGGATCCTAATGACAAAGGTGAGATTTGATTCCATTTCCCATGTTTAGATGACAAATCCTCCAGTGCATTGATGGATTCCAAGATTTTTTTACTGATAGATTAACAACGGTATGTTGCAGGTATTCAAACCAGTGAAGATTACAGGTTTTATGCCATATCTGCTCAGTTCCCTGAGTTCAGCAACAAGGGCAAAACCTTGGTATTCCAATTCAACGTTAAGCCCGAACAGAAGCTTGACTGCGGTGGTGGATACATGAAGTTGCTAAGCGGTGATGTTGATCAAAAGAAATTTGGGGGCGATACCCCTTACAGGTAGTTTCAAGTTCTCGTATACGTGTCTTCTCCTGTTGAGTTTTTTTAATCGTTTGCTGATTGGTGTCGTTTTGCTGCAGTATTATGTTTGGTCCGGATATTTGTGGCTACAGTACCAAGAAAGTTCATGCTATTCTCACCTACAACGACACTAATCACTTGATTAAGAAGGATGTGCCTTGTGAAACAGACCAACTTACACATGTGTATACATTTATTCTTCGCCCTGATGCGACGTACAGCATCCTTATTGATAATGTTGAGAAGCAGACTGGTAGTTTATACTCTGATTGGGATCTTCTACCACCAAAGAAAATCAAAGATCCAGAGGCCAAAAAGGTAGTTTCTCCTTTTCGTTAGTTTCATTAATGTTTTAATTGTTAATGCTTGTTGGTTGCTTTGTTATTCTGCTAAACACTCTTACTTGAACTCTTTATGGCAGCCTGAAGATTGGGATGATAAGGAGTTCATTCCTGACCCCGAGGACAAGAAGCCTGAGGTGAAATAACCCCTCATTCTTTTCTACATTCTGCTGTGAAATCTAATATAATAGATGTTTTTCTTCTAAAACTAAAAGTCCGTTGCCTATGATATCTCAACGTTTGTTTCTTTCAGGGTTATGATGACATCCCCAAGGAGATCCCAGATCCTGATGCTAAGAAGGTAATACTGAGTTGGACTTCTCCCAACCTTTTTCTTAGAACATTGTGATTCCTAAACTTAAACTTTGCAACGTCTCTAATTTTAGCCTGAAGACTGGGATGATGAGGAGGATGGCGAGTGGACTGTCCCAACAATTCCCATCACAGGAAAAGAAAGGTGACATCACAGGAAGAAACCTGATGACATTTTTTTTGCCACGAGACTCTTCTTGGTGATGTTCCAGCATTGAAGAAACCTGTCACTGGTGTGGAATTTTGATTGGCATCACAGGAAAAGAAAGGTGACATCCTTTTGCTGAATCTTCTGTCAAGTTAGTATCTAGATGTTTAATTGAAGGAAAATTGCATGTTGAAGGACCTTGATGCGTCACGTGTCTTGGCTGCATGCTCCCTCTTGTGTCATGGTGATGCCGACTTGCATATTGTAAGTGTCTGTTCAAGGAAGTAGCTTAGAGTTTTGGGCACCTTATTTCGTGTGAACACTTTTTTGTTAGAGATCTCTTTCCTTATATAATCTTCCCGTTTCTTTTCAAAGGTGTGTTTTGAATTCATGCGCCTTGCCGTAGCAGTTCTGGACATTGATCTGATTCCTGTTGAAATGTTCATCCAGTCTACAGCAATAATTCTGGATTGTAAGCGCATGAATTATTGTCAAATTGACACAATAATTAAAAATTTGCAGCTTTACATGAAAACAAGAGCTTGCATATTATGATAAGAAATGCATATTAGAAAACAATTAAGCTAGATGATATTTCATTGGAGAGGGGAAATGTACATTCTGGGAAAATGGAACTATTGTGCTTCCCTTGTCTCACTATGTTTTTATCTTTCGCGTAAAGTTGTGTGCTTTGAAAATTTTCAGAGGGATGGGAGAATAGGTGGGTAAAGTCTGACTGGAAAAAGAAGATAATACAGCCGGAGAGTGGAATTACACGGCTGGTAAATGGCATGGGGATCCTAATGACAAAGGTGAGATTTGATTCCATTTCCCATGTTTAGATGACAAATCCTCCAGTGCATTGATGGATTCCAAGATTTTTATACTGATAGATTAACAACGGTATGTTGCAGGTATTCAAACCAGTGAAGATTACAGGTTTATGCCATATCTGCTCAGTTCCCTGAGTTCAGCAACAAGGGCAAAACCTTGGTATTCCAATTCAACGTTAAGCCCGAACAGAAGCTTGACTGCGGTGGTGGATACATGAAGTTGCTAAGCGGTGATGTTGATCAAAAGAAATTTGGGGGCGATACCCCTTACAGGTAGTTTCAAGTTCTCGTATACGTGTCTTCTCCTGTTGAGTTTTTTAATCGTTTGCTGATTGGTGTCGTTTTGCATATTATGTTTGGTCCGGATATTTGTGGCTACAGTACCAAGAAAGTTCATGCTATTCTCACCTACAACGACACTAATCACTTGATTAAGAAGGATGTGCCTTGTGAAACAGACCAACTTACACATGTGTATACATTTATTCTTCGCCCTGATGCGACGTACAGCATCCTTATGATAATGTTGAGAAGCAGACTGGTAGTTTATACTCTGATTGGGATCTTCTACCACCAAAGAAAATCAAAGATCCAGAGGCCAAAAAGGTAGTTTCTCCTTTTCGTTAGTTTCATTAATGTTTTAATTGTTAATCCTTGTTGGTTGCTTTGTTATTCTGCTAAACACTCTTACTCGAACTCTTTATGGCAGCCTGAAGATTGGGATGATAAGGAGTTCATTCCTGACCCCGACAAGAAGCCTGAGGTGAAATAACCCCTCATTCTTTTCTACATTCTGCTGTGAAATCTAATATAGATGTTTTTCTTCTAAAACTAAAAGTCCGTTGCCTATGATATCTCAACGTTTTGTTTCTTTCAGGGTTATGATGACATCCCCAAGGAGATCCCAGATCCTGATGCTAAGAAGGTAATACTGAGTTGGACTTCTCCCAACCTTTTTCTTAGAACATTGTGATTCCTAAACTTAAACTTTGCAACGTCTCCTAATTTTAGCCTGAAGACTGGGATGATGAGGAGGATGGCGAGTGGACTGTCCCAACAATTCCCATCACAGGAAAAGAAAGGTGACATCACAGGAAGAAACCTGATGACATTTTTTTTGCCACGAGACTCTTCTTGGTGATGTTCCAGCATTGAAGAAACCTGTCACTGGGTGTGGAATTTTGATTGGCATCACAGGAAAAGAAAGGTGACATCCTTTTGCTGAATCTTCTGTCAAGTTAGTATCTAGATGTTTAATTGAAGGAAAATTGCATGTTGAAGGACTTCTTGATGCGTCACGTGTCTTGGCTGCATGCTCCCTCTTGTGTCATGGTGATGCCGACTTGCATATTGTAAGTGTCTGTTCAAGGAAGTAGCTTAGAGTTTTGGGCACCTTATTTCGTGTGAACACTTTTTTGTTAGAGATCTCTTTCCTTATATAATCTTCCCGTTTCTTTTCAAAGGTGTGTTTTGAATTCATGCGCCTTGCCGTAGCAGTTCTGGACATTGATCTGATTCCTGTTGAAATGTTCATCCAGTCTACAGCAATAATTCTGGATTGTAAGCGCATGAATTATTGTCAAATTGACACAATAATTAAAAATTTGCAGCTTTACATGAAAACAAGAGCTTGCATATTAGATGATAAGAAATGCATATTAGAAAACAATTAAGCTAGATGATATTTCATTGGAGAGGGGAAATGTACATTCTGGGAAAATGGAACTATTGTGCTTCCCTTGTCTCACTATGTTTTTATCTTTCGCGTAAAGTTGTGTGCTTTGAAAATTTTCAGAGGGATGGGAGAATAGGTGGGTAAAGTCTGACTGGAAAAAAGAAGATAATACAGCCGGAGAGTGGAATTACACGGCTGGTAAATGGCATGGGGATCCTAATGACAAAGGTGAGATTTGATTCCATTTCCCATGTTTAGATGACAAATCCTCCAGTGCATTGATGGATTCCAAGATTTTTATACTGATAGATTAACAACGGTATGTTGCAGGTATTCAAACCAGTGAAGATTACAGGTTTTATGCCATATCTGCTCAGTTCCCTGAGTTCAGCAACAAGGGCAAAACCTTGGTATTCCAATTCAACGTTAAGCCCGAACAGAAGCTTGACTGCGGTGGTGGATACATGAAGTTGCTAAGCGGTGATGTTGATCAAAAGAAATTTGGGGGCGATACCCCTTACAGGTAGTTTCAAGTTCTCGTATACGTGTCTTCTCCTGTTGAGTTTTTTAATCGTTTGCTGATTGGTGTCGTTTTGTGCATATGTATGTTTGGTCCGGATATTTGTGGCTACAGTACCAAGAAAGTTCATGCTATTCTCACCTACAACGACACTAATCACTTGATTAAGAAGGATGTGCCTTGTGAAACAGACCAACTTACACATGTGTATACATTTATTCTTCGCCCTGATGCGACGTACAGCATCCTTATTGATAATGTTGAGAAGCAGACTGGTAGTTTATACTCTGATTGGGATCTTCTACCACCAAAGAAAATCAAAGATCCAGAGGCCAAAAAGGTAGTTTCTCCTTTTCGTTAGTTTCATTAATGTTTTAATTGTTAATCTTGTTGGTTGCTTTGTTATTCTGCTAAACACTCTTACTTGAACTCTTTATGGCAGCCTGAAGATTGGGATGATAAGGAGTTCATTTCTGACCCCGAGGACAAGAAGCCTGAGGTGAAATAACCCCATTCTTTTCTGACATTCTGTGTGAAATCTAATATAATAGATGTTTTTCTTCTAAAACTAAAAGTCCGTTGCCTATGATATCTCAACGTTTCTGTTTCTTTCAGGGTTATGATGACATCCCCAAGGAGATCCCAGATCCTGATGCTAAGAAGGTAATACTGAGTTGGACTTCTCCCAACCTTTTTCTTAGAACATTGTGATTCCTAAACTTAAACTTTGCAACGTCTCTAATTTTAGCCTGAAGACTGGGATGATGAGGAGGATGGCGAGTGGACTGTCCCAACAATTCCCATCACAGGAAAAGAAAGGTGACATCACAGGAAGAAACCTGATGACATTTTTTTTGCCACGAGACTCTTCTTGGTGATGTTCCAGCATTGAAGAAACCTGTCACTGGTGTGGAATTTTGATTGGCATCACAGGAAAAGAAAGGTGACATCCTTTTGCTGAATCTTCTGTCAAGTTAGTATCTAGATGTTTAATTGAAGGAAAATTGCATGTTGAAGGACTTCTTGATGCGTCACGTGTCTTGGCTGCATGCTCCCTCTTGTGTCATGGTGATGCCGACTTGCATATTGTAAGTGTCTGTTCAAGGAAGTAGCTTAGAGTTTTGGGCACCTTATTTCGTGTGAACACTTTTTTGTTAGAGATCTCTTCCTATATAATCTTCCCGTTTCTTTTCAAAGGTGTTTTTGAATTCATGCGCCTTGCCGTAGTAGTTCTGGACATTGATCTGATTCCTATTGAAAAGTTCATCCAGTCTACGGCAATAATTCTCGATGAATCTCCAAATGGCCTTTCAGCATTCAGGTAATCTCATTTTTTGAAACCTGTTTTTTTCTCTCTCCTTTCTCGACCCTTCTCTTTTATTTGTTTATATCGACTTCCCTGTGTAAATTGAGATGGTTTGAGAGTAAATGGCTAATTTGTTTGGGTCCAAACAGTGTTGGACTTTCTGTGGCGCCTCCTATCTAGGGTGCCTGTATTACTGGCTCAACTGATTATTAGGTCTTTTTTAAATGTTCTATTTTATTTTAGTGTGTGATATGATTGCTAAAATCTTGTTAACTTGTCTTCCCTTTTAAGTATGACATTGTTTAGTTGCGAAGGAGTTCCATCTACAAATTTAAACTACTCATTCTCCCCTCACTTTTTCATGGGAAGGGTAGAAGCCCTCTGCCGCCTCCCTATCCTGCTGTGATCTTGGGCGGCAGGAGAAAGATTCCTAGCATTGATTAAGATGTTTTGTGTTGGAAAATGCGATACCAAGTTTTGATGACTTGCCATGGATATGTACGATAGTACAACTCTTGCTTTCTGCATTACAAGAGGAAACGTTGACTAAACTTCACAAGTGTGCTTTACTAGAAATTCGTAAATGAAAAGAGAGGATCTCCTTATACCAATAATTTGACAACATTAATGAGTGTATGATACTATGATCCTGTTTGTGACTTAATTACCATAGATGATCTTGATAAGTGTAATATCAAGATCTTGGTTGCTCAAATTTAGGTGTGACAAAAGAATCAATTAAAAAAATAAAACAATGGTGGAAATAACAAAAACGAAACAATAGTGAATAAAAAGGGACGAAAACGAAGATACAGTCTAGGCTTTTTTTATATAAAAAAGAAGAAGAAAAAGTAGGTTTAATTTGCCGTGATTTTGTGTAAGATATGTATATATATTTTTAAAGAAAGTAAGAAATGTAACGTGAAACGATAACGCAAATACTCTACACTTGGAAGCAATTTCAAAATAGTTGGACGTAATTTTCTAAAAAAAAAAAGAAAATCAATTTAATTTTATTTTTAAAATTGTTTTAGCCTTAGTTTCATATTCTTTTTAGGTATCCATGTGTTGGCTTACTGATAGTCATACACATAGTTCGAAGACAATTATAATTAAACGTGCCACCATGAACACACATTAAGTGGGCCTTCAAGTGAGAACCAATGTTCCTTTTAGTTAATTTTGTATGATTTCCCTTTCATGGTAACTCTAGACGGTAATTTTGTTTATGTATTTTCCTTTCGTAATACTTTCTCTTAGATTGTGCAATTAACACCAACTCTTAACTCAATGACCGATGAGGAAAAAAGTGACTCCATTTTAGTTAGCGGTGAAAATGGGGCAGGAAAGCCTGAAACAAATAAAGTGCTATGCATTACCTTGCTTTCTTGGATGGTTGTGAAGGTATGAAGGGAAAACTGTGGAACAACAAATTTTGGAGGTAAGTTAGATGACTTTAGAATGCCATTCGTATATGACTTTTGGTATGTTTGTATGTGTGCCACGCTCCTGTTATGCTTTTTCACTGACTTTTTACTGAAACTAACTATTGTAACGATGCAGTCTAATCCTGTTATTGAAGCTTTTTGCAATGCAAAACCTGTGGGAAATAACAATTCATGTGCATTGTGATATTCGTTGTTCATATAGACTAGGCTTTATAGCAATGTCTAACACTTGATCATTTTGGACTGAGTCATCCTATTTGTTTAGTTTGGGTACTTGGAGGGTTGTTCATGTAATAATTTTGCCAATCTTGAGGATTATAAGCGCATCATGGGACATGAGCGTTGTTTTTCAGTTTATCTGTCATATGGTTATTTGGTAGTTATACCTATCATGGATTTTTACTTAATAAGTGTGAACTATACTAACTACGTAAGTGTACTTAAGAGAAGTTTTACATCTCTGCTGACATTTTTGAACAATGTAGACAATGAGAAGTCTTTTGATCTTGACCAGATTGGATTCGCTTTTTGCAATTTTTCCAAAGGAAACATCATGAGAGTATATCCAGTGTTCAATTTAATACTGATTACCACTTCCCTTGAGGCCTTGCAGTTTTAATTTGCATTTTTAGAACATGTTTTGAGATTTTTAAAGGATACCTGTCATACAATGAGCAGTTTGTAAGAGATTTTGATTCCCATGTTGACATGCATGCTTGTCTATATTATTGCCTAGGAATAGTTACTCCCACTTCCCCAGTTAAAATAGTTGTTAAAATGTAGGCTACTTCTGTTAAAATCATTGTTGGAAGTCATGTTTGGGTGGAAGACCCTTCGGTTGCGTGGATTGATGGACTAGTGACCAAGATCGATGGAAGTGAAGTTGAGGTTCAGACATCTGCTGGAAGGATGTAAGCCATCTCTTTGATTATTGGACTATCGACATCTTAATGGATTGAGTCGTTTCTATTTGGTCTTTCACACACTTGACTTTGTTATTTATTTTTGTTTATTCACTAATGTGCAAATCTAACTAAGACGCAAATTTCCATTCAACGAAACACTTGATTAGTAGTTTTTGCGGAAGCAGTAAGGGTGTTTTTGCATATTGAATGAATGTATCGATGCATCTAATGATGATCTTGAAGGAGGAGGAATGCAGGGTTCTAACCAAATGGGAAAAGATAGCCAGACCGTTGTTTAAGGGGAAAAAAGACATTGGGAACATAAGTTAATGTGCAAAGATTTTAAGATTTTGTGAAAGCCAGGACGTCACTGTTTGCTTTTGGGTTTTTGGAACTTGATGCGAGTTAAGCTTTCTGCTATATGCTAGGTGGTCTTTTGATTTGGAACAATTATAACTTGCTTGCGTACCTTGTAAATTCGTCTCCACCAATGAAATTTTAACTTATAAGAAATACATGCTGGCAATTTGTCCTGTCAGTGTATCTGTCATTTGAAGTGATGTGATGCTGTCATGCTATTAATGCTACAATTTCTTACTTACAAAGTATATAAAAAACAAATAAAGAAGCTGGTTTATTTGCAGTATTTTCTTAGATGATTTTTATGTTAATGGATGCTATTGATGTGATATTCCTTTCACTTTTCAAGTGGTTGGATACTTATCAAATATTTATCCCAAAGACGAGGATGCTGGAAGTGGGGTCGATGACATGACAAAGATATCATATTTGCACAAACCAGGATTTCTGCAGAACCTGCTCTAAGATATCAATGAAATCTGTGTAAGAAACTTTTGTTTTAGTTGATATTTTGGATCAAACATATGGTCGTATTGAGAGAAATATCAATTGACTATTGCTATCATGGTGGACATGTCATAATTTTGTGTCTTACTTGTAACGTGGACTTATACGGAAGTATTCTTATTGCCATTAATCCATTTCAAAGATTTCCGTACGTATATGATACCCCCAGATGGAACAATACAAGGGAGCACCATTTCTGGAACTCAGGCCGCATGTTTTTGCTGTTGCTGATGTGACTTTTAGGTAATTTTATGCATTTTTCTTTCGTGGTACTTTTGTTTGGATTGTGCAATCAACACTATCTTCGAACTCATGACCAATGAGGGAAAAAGTAATTCTATTTAGTTAGTGGTGAAAGTGGGGCTGGAAAGATTGAAACAAATAAAGTGTTTATGCGTTACCTTGCTTTCTTGGGTGGCCGTGAAGGCAAAAGGGAGAACTGTGTAACAAAAAGTTTAAGAGGTAAGTTGAACGACTTTAGAATGCCTTTGTGTATGACTTTGTGTGTATGTTTGTATGCGTGCCACGCTCTGTATGCCTTTTAACTGACTTTTGCCTGAAACAACTATTGAAATGATGCAGTCTAATCCTTTTCTTGAAGCTTTTCTATGCAAAAACTTTGAGAAATAACAATTCCAGGTCAGCATTGTGATATTCATTGTTCATATGGAAAAGGCTTCATAGCAATGTCTAACTCTTGATTATATTTAAATTAACGACTGTGCAGTCGTTTTGGTAAATTTGCTGAGATCCAGTTCCACAAACATGGAAAAATATCGGGAGCCCATTCGCACCTATATTCTTGAGAGATCTCGTGTCTGGTAGATGTCAGATCCGGAATGGAACAATTATTGTCTCTACCTTTCTTGTGCAACACAGCAAGGTTTTTTCCCTGTCTAGTGCTGACTTTTTTTTTGCAATTTCTTATTGTTTTTGTTTGGGCTCTACTAATTTTAATAAATGATTTCGTTTACCTGCCTCTGCGTTGTTGGAAATTGAAAAGTATAAGTTGAGGCATCCTAAACATTCTATTCTTAACCAATCCAATTGTTTATGAATTAGTTGAGTGATGCTCATGATTATCTTGCAAGTAGAGGAGCTATGGATGTTGTTGGAATAAGCCCACATGAGCAGGTTTATCCTTGAAACTGCTATGTTATTCACATTCTTTTCATATTTCCTACTATATCTTGTGTTTATCCTTTTGGTTTTCTTTCAGGATTATTTATTTTGGAGTTGTTGCTGCTGCTATTCTTCATCTGGGAAATATAGAATTCTGCTAAAGGTTAAGAAATCGACTCTTCCGTTTTTAAGGATGACATATCTAAACATCATCTACGGATTACAGCAGAGCTTCTCATGTGTTATCAGGTTCTTTATCTTTTTCATTCACTGATTACTTTTACAGAGGATTCAGATGTATTCCCCGCTTGCAGATATGATCTTAAAGCACTAGAGGATGCATTATCGAAGCGTGTGATGGTTACCCCAGAAGAAGTAATCAAGAGTCTTGATCCTGATGGTGCATTAGTGATCATGGATGGTTTTGCTTCAAAAATATATTCCCGGTTGTTTGATTGGTATGTAGCTTTTGGGTGAGATGTTTTATTATACTTTCTTTTTCTTTTTATTTAATTCTAATAAAAGGACATCTTTCAGTGAACATTGTACTTCTCCTGCATGGCCTCATTGGTGCTATAATTATTGAAGGTTAGTGGGCAAGATTAAATATGTGTTGGTCAAGATCCAAATTCCAAGACTCTTATTGAGGTTTGACGTTTATGGTTTTGAAAGTTTCAATACTAACTTGTATGTGCTTCACGAGTGAAAACTGTGACAGGAGAATTCAGCTTACCGTTCTTTAGAATTACTGTTTCTTTTTTGTTAGGGCAGTTTTGAGCAGTTTTGTAATTACACGAACGAGAAGCTTCAGCATCATTTTAAACAGGTGTCTGTTTGGGAAATTTTGGTGAGCTACATTTTTCCAATAGGTCTTCAATGTGATAATGGATTGCTAAATTTTTAATTTTATTCTGGCAGTACTGTCAAAATGGAGCAAGAAGAATACACAAAAGAAGAAGACTGGAGTTGCATTGAATTTGTCGATAACCAGGATGTGTTGGATCTTCTTAATAAGGTAGAACTTTTGACTTAAGTTGTAGCTTTTAATTGCTAAAGTGGGCCATCAATTGCATACAAGTTAGAAATTTATGCCATATGGTATCTCAATGCTTATAAATGTTAATGTGATAATGGATTGCTAAATTTTTTTAATTTTATTCTGGCAGTACGTGTTCAAAATGGAGCAAGAAGAATACACAAAGAAGAAAATGACTGGAGTTGCATTGAATTTGTCGATAACCAGGATGTGTTGGATCTTCTTAATAAGGTAGAACTTTTGACTTAAGTTGTAGCTTTTAATTGCTAAAGGGCCATCAAATTCATACAAGTTAGAAATTTATGCATATGGTATCTCAATGCTTATAAATGTACTGCAAGCGGTATTCTTGTTTCTTCCTTATATTCTGCATTATTGTGTCTGTATTCACCACACATGGCTCAATGGTTAAACCCGCTTCATGGAATTATATATCTCTGCAAACATTTGTAATAGTTGAATTAGAATTGACATGTGGCGAACGTGATGTACTCTTGATGCCAAAACAATGTTCAAATCTATTCCGATCCACCGTGCATGTAAACAAATAAAATAAATAATGCACTAGGATATTTGTCTTTTTGCTCTCAAATTTTCCCTTCTATGTTGTTAATTGGTCACACGCGATAAATATGTTCTGATGAGAGGGTCAAATTGGTTGGCTCAGAGTCCTGAACGTAAATTTTTTTTGTATCTTAGGTTTCATGCTTTTTTGTGTTGGCAAAATACCCGAAGGTATTATTTCTCTCCTTGGGTGGCCCGGTAAGCATTTTAGCTTTCGTATAAGCTTAAAGCATGTCATGGGATGACTGGAAGTTTGCCATAATGGTGCGTGATTTTTTCAGTATGTCTCTAAAATCTACTCATGGAACGTTCTTACAAAAGATTTACCAGACATTCAAGTCGTACAAATGTTTTATCAAACCCATGTTATCATGTTGCTCATTATGGTAGCGAGGTGAATGTCATATTGTGATTTCTTTTCGTTTGATTGAAAATTTTATGGCTTAATCATCTGATGCATTGGTAGTTTTACCTTCCTCTCAGGTGCAATATCAGTCTGACCAGTTTTTAGATTCCATGTGTACTTTTGTAGATGTTGGTGCAAGCTGACAAGGGTAGGATCCACTATTCCACATCCAACAACCTTTCCACAAGGGTTTAGGCACAAAGAAGTAAACTTCTCATTGCTTCCATTGTGTAGAAATCGCCGGTTTAAGCAAACACCTTGGATTCAAGTGTGCGTTGATAGGCAAACCTTCAAGGCCCTCCTAGACGGTCACTTCAACCTTTGGCAATTACCCTCAATTTGCTCAAGATTGAGAGTATTAGCCTTGATTTTTTGTGCAAAATCAGAAAACAAAGTTTAACTCACTTGGAGAAGAAAACACAAAATATTATTGATGATAAGTGGTAGTAAGGCCAGCGGCCTTAGACATAATAAAGGCTGAAAATTTCAGCCAAAAAACAATAAAAAGGAAAGATAATCTATATCCTAAACCTACCAAAAAGTTAAATGAGATAAATGGTAATCTTCCTAAAAATTCTATCTTGAAAATGACATATTCTCTTAATCTACTAAGGCAGCCAATTTCTTGCTTCTTTGGTAGACTTTGGAGATCAATTTTTATGATATGACAATCTTGTCTCAATTTTCAAAAGATTGATTGCAATCTTATCTTGATTGGATTTGGAATTGGCTCAAATTCTCCTTCTTTTTCCTTCCTTTTGGCCGGCCCTTGGTGTGCTGAATTTAAGGCCTTCCTTTTGTGTTTTCAAGACATCATCCTTTAGGAAACATTCCCTTCATCCTATCAACTTTCCAAAAACAAGAACAACTAGACAAAACATTGGTAACAAAAATAATAAATATAGAACATAGAAAATAGAAAACACACATGCAAACACAATTATGCAAGACTAACTAAAAATGCTCAGTTTCAAGAAAATGAATTCAACGCACGTTTGGCTCGTCTTGCACATGCCTACACAAGAAGTTCGCAATATCAATCTCAAGTTTCTAGTTTGACTTTTTGTCATAGCTAGAGTCCAAATGATGGAATCCACGATTCGCATAAAACCCCCTTTCTCAGAAGGATTCGTCCTTGAATCAAAGGACTCATCAGTGTAGGGGGCAAATCAGCAACGTTGAAGGTAGTGGAAACAGAGTCATATCTTGGAGGAAGATCCAAGACATAAGCATTTTGTCCCACGCGATGAACAATTTTGTCCACTAAAATATTTATTGGACTATTATTTTCAAGTAGTCAAACGTTTTCTTTAAACACGTATACCCAAAATATATTTATATTTCAAAGGTATTACAAAGATTTTTTTAATAAATTTTTAACTAGTTTTTTATATAGTATACTACTTTACAAGGATATATTTCTTTCGAATTCGTATAGCACAAAATGGAATTTAACTACCCTGACAAAACTGATATTTTTTAAAATAATGATGTTTTCGAACAACGATATGGTTGTACAGTTCTTATATTATTCCTCAAATTTTCGTTTAGCTATATCTATTTTGCTAAAATAATGTTATTTTTAAACTTCGATATTGCAATCAATATGACCATTAAATGCTTTTGAAGCTATTTATCTGCTTGCGATAAACTTATTAATTTTGTGAACCAGAAACAGTTTCAAATGTACTTATTTCTTTTTGGAAAAGAGAGGTATCTTATTCAAAATTGTTTTACGAAACTTTACATTCGTTGAGTTTTCAAATGTTGTATTTTGCGAAAAAAACATAACTTTCAAAAATATACCTGTTTTTGAAAACGGAAGGTACCATATTCAAATCGTTTCATAAAACCTTACATTATTAAGTTTTCAACTGTTTTGACGCAATTTTACAAAATGCCTTGCGAACAAGTTTATCGACGTTTTTAAAATGGTCATTTGAGATATCGCGTTGCGAAAACAAATCTATGATATTTTGGGTTTTTTGTTTACAAAAATTAGAAGGTTTAGTATTTTAAATAGTTAAAGCAATATTCAAAATCATAGCTACATAAGCTACTTTTCTTTTAACTTGAAGAAAGATATGTCCATACACATATTCGTATACTGGGCTGCTTACGATATTTGAGAAATTAAGAGCATGATCATAGAGCTAGTCCGTAAGTGTATAAGAACTGATTTTGAAGACTTGGTTGTATTAAGGAAGGGTAGCGGTTATCATATTGGCATACACAAAGGATGTTTATGGTTAATTTTCATTTGACATTAAGGGGTGTAGAAAAAAAATTTATGCGAAGTATTGGACTATTATTTTCAAGTGGTTAAACGTTTTCTTATAAACACGTATACCCAAAATATATGTTTATATTTCAAGGTATTGCAAAGATTTTGTTAATAAATATTTTAACTAGTTTTTTATATAGTATACTACTTTACAAGGATATGTTTCTTTCTGAATTCGTATAGCAACAAAATGGAATTTCAACTACCCCTGACAAAACTGATATATTTTAAAATAATGATGTTTTCGTACAACGATATGGTTATACAGTTCTTATATTATTCCTCAAATTTTCGTTTAGCTATATCTATTTTGCAAAATATTTTTTTCAACTATCGATATTGCAATCATTTTAACCATTAAATGCTTTTGAAGTTATTTATCTGCTTGCGATAAACTTATTAATTTTGTGAACCAGAAACAGTTTCAAATGTACTTATTCTTTTTGGAAAAGAGGTATCTTATTCAAAATTGTTTTACGAAACTTTGCATTCGTTGAGTTTTCAAATGTTGTATTTTGCGAAACAAAACATAACTTTCAAAATATATATGTTTTTGAAAACGGAAGGTACCATATTCGAATCGTTTCATAAAACCTTACATTATTAAGTTTTCAACTGTTTTGACGCAATTTTACCAAAATGCCTTGCGAACAAGTTATATCGTCGTTTTTAAAATGGTCATTTGATATATCGCGTTGCGAAAACAAATCTATGATATTTTGGTTTTTTGTTTACAAAAATTAGAAGGTTTGGTATTTTAAATAGTTAAAGCTATATTCAAAATCATAGCTACATAAGCTACTTTTCTTTTAACTTGAAGAAAGATATGTCCATACACTATTTCGTATACGGGCTGCTTACCATATCTTTGAGAAATTAAGAGCATGATCATAGAGCTAGTCGATTAAGTGTATAAAACTTATTTTGAAGACTTGTTGTATTAAGGAAGGGTAGCGTTATCGTATTGGCATACACAAAGGATGTTAGTATGGTTAATTTTCATTTGACATTAGGGGTGTGACTTAGAAAAAAAATTTATGCGAAGTATTGGACTATTATTTTCAAGTGGTTAAACGTTTTCTTATAAACACGTATACCCAAAATATATTTTATATTTCAAAGGTATTGCAAAGATTTTGTTAATAAATATTTTAACTAGTTTTTTATATATATACTACTTTACAAGGATATATTTCTTTCTGAATTCGTATAGCAACAAAATGGAATTTCAACTACCCCTGACAAAACTGATATATTTAAAATATGTTTTCGACAACATATGGTTATACAGTTTTATATTATTCCTCAAATTTTCGTTTAGCTATATCTATTTTGCAAAATAATTTTTTTCAACTATCGATATTGCAATCATTTTAACCATTAAATGCTTTTGAAGTTATTTATCTGCTTGCGATAAACTTATTAATTTTGTGAACCAGAAACAGTTTCAAATGTACTTATTTTTGGAAAAGAGAGGCATCTTATTCAAAATTGTTTTACGAAACTTTGCATTCGTTGAGTTTTCAAATGTTGTATTTTGCGAAACAAAACATAACTTTCAAAAATATACCTTTTTTGAAAACGAAGGTACCATATTCAAATCGTTTCATAAAACCTTACATTATTAAGTTTTCAACTGTTTTGACGCAATTTTACCAAAATGCCTTGCGAACAAGTTATATCGTGTTTTTAAAATGGTCATTTGAGATATCGCGTTGCGAAAACAAATCTATGATATTTTGGGTTTTTTTACAAAAATTAGAAGGTTTAGAATTTTAAATAGTTAAAGTATATTCAAAATCATAGCTACATAAGCTACTTTTCTTTTAACTTGAAAAAGATATGTCCATACACATATTTCGTATACTGGGCTGCCGATATTTGAGAAATTAAGAGCATGATCATAGAGCTAGTCCGTAAGTGTATAAGAACTGATTTTGAAGACTTGGTTGTATTAAGGAAGGTAGCGGTTATCATATTGGCATACACAAAGGATGTTAGTATGGTTAATTTTCATTTGACATTAAGGGTGACTTAGAGAAAAAAAATTTATGCGAAGTATTGGACTATTATTTTCAAGTAGTTAAAGTTTTCTTTTAAACACGTATACCCAAAATATATTTTATATTTCAAAGGTATTGCAAAGATTTTGTTAATAAATATTTTAACTAGTTTTTTATATAGTATACTACTTTACAAGGATATTTCTTTGAATTCGTATAGCAACAAAATGGAATTTCAACTACCCCTGACAAAACTGATATATTTTAAAATAATGATGTTTTCGAAACGATATGGTTATACAGTTCTTATATTATTCCTCAAATTTTCGTTTAGCTATATCTATTTTGCTAAAATAATTTTTTTCAACTATCGATATTGCAATCATTTTAACCATTAAATGCTTTTGAAGTTATTTATCTGCTTGCGATAAACTTATTAATTTTGTGAACCAGAAACAGTTTCAAATGTACTTATTTCTTTTTGGAAAAGAGAGGTATCTTCAAAATTGTTTTACGAAACTTTGCATTCGTTGAGTTTTCAAATGTTGTATTTTGCGAAACAAAACATAACTTTCAAAATATATACCTGTTTTTGAAAACGGAAGGTACCATATTCAAATCGTTTCATAAAACCTTACATTATTAAGTTTTCAACTGTTTTGACGCAATTTTACCAAAATGCCTTGCGAACAAGTTATATCGTGTTTTTAAAATGGTCATTTGAGATATCGCGTTGCAAAAACAAATCTATGATATTTTGGTTTTTTGTTTACAAAAATTAGAAGGTTTAGTATTTTAAATAGTTAAAGCTATATTCAAAATCATAGCTACATAAGCTACTTTTCTTTTAACTTGAAGAAAGATATGTCCATACACATATTTCGTATACGGGTGCTTACGATATCTTTGAGAAATTAAGAGCATGATCATAGAGCTAGTCCGTAAGTGTATAAGAACTTATTTTGAAGACTTGGTTGTATTAAGGAAGGGTAGCGGTTATCATATTGGCATACACAAAGGATGTTAGTATGGTTAATTTTCATTTGACATTAAGGGGTGAGTTAGAAAAAAAATTTATGCGAAGTATTGGACTATTATTTTCAAGTAGTTAAAGTTTTCTTTTAAACACGTATACCCAAAATATTTTTATATTTGGTATTGCAAAGATTTTTTGTTATAAATATTTTAACTAGTTTTTTATTAGTATACTACTTTACAAGGATATATTTCTTTCGAATTCGTATAGCAACAAAATGGAATTTCAACTACCCCTGACAAAACTGATATATTTTAAAATAATGATGTTTTCGAACAACGATATTATACAGTTTATATTATTCCTCAAATTTTCGTTTAGCTATATCTATTTTGCTAAAATAATTTTTCAACTATCGATATTGCAATCATTTTAACCATTAAATGCTTTTGAAGTTATTTATCTGTGCGATAAACTTATTAATTTTGTGAACCAGAAACAGTTTCAAATGTACTTATTTGGAAAAGAGAGCATCTTATTCAAAATTGTTTTACGAAACTTTGCATTCGTTGAGTTTTCAAATGTTGTATTTTGCGAAACAAAACATAACTTTCAAAACATATATCTGTTTTTGAAAACGGAAGGTACCATATTCAAATCGTTTCATAAAACCTTACATTATTAAGTTTTCAACTGTTTTGACGCAATTTTACCAAAATGCCTTGCGAACAAGTTATGTCGTCGTTTTTAAAATGGTCATTTGAGATATCGCGTTGCGAAAACAAATCTATGATATTTTGTGGTTTTTTGTTTACAAAAATTAGAAGGTTTAGTATTTTAAATAGTTAAAGCTATATTCAAAATCATAGCTACATAAGCTACTTTTCTTTTAACTTAAAGAAAGATATGTCCATAACATATTTCGTATACGGGGTGCTTACGATATCTTTGAGAAATTAAGAGCATGATCATAGAGCTAGTCCGTAAGTGTATAAGAACTGATTTTGAAGACTTGGTTGTATTAAGGAAGGGTAGGGTTATCATATTGGCATACACAAAGGATGTTAGTATGGTTAATTTTCATTTGACATTAAGGGATGTTAGAAAAAAAATTATGCGAAGTATTGGACTATTATTTTCAAGTAGTTAAACGTTTTCTTTAAACACGTATACCCAAAATATATTTATATTTCAAGGTATTGCAAAGATTTTGTTAATAAATATTTTAACTAGTTTTTTATATAGTATACTACTTTACAAGGATATATTTCTTTCGAATTCGTATAGCAACAAAATGGAATTTCAACTACCCCTGACAAAACTGATATATTTTAAAATAATGATGTTTTTCGAACAACGATATGGTTATACAGTTCTTATATTATTCCTCAAATTTTCGTTTAGCTATATCTATTTGCTAAAATAATGTTATTTTCAATATCGATATTGCAATCATTTTAACCATTAAATGCTTTTGAAGTTATTATCTGCTGCGATAAACTTATTAATTTTGTGAACGAAACAGTTTCAAATGCTTATTTCTTTTTGGAAAAGAGAGGTAATCTTATTCAAAATGTTTTACGAAACTTTGCATTCGTTGAGTTTTCAAATGTTGTATTTGCGAAAACAAACATAACTTTCAAAATATATGTTTTTTGAAAACGGAAGGTACCATATTCAAATCGTTTCATAAAACCTTACATTATTAAGTTTTCAACTGTTTTGACGCAATTTTACCAAAATGCCTTGCGAACAAGTTATATCGTCGTTTTTAAAATGGTCATTTGAGATATCGCGTTGCAAAACAATCAATATATTTTGGGTTTTTTGTTTACAAAAATTAGAAGGTTAGTATTTTAAATAGTTAAAGCTATATTCAAATCATAGCTACATAAGCTACTTTTCTTTTAACTTGAAGAAAGATATGTCCATACACATATTTCGTATACCGGGCTGCTTACGATATCTTTGAGAAATTAAGAGCATGATCATAGAGCTAGTCCGTTAAGTGTATAAGAACTTATTTTGAAGACTTGGTTGTATTAAGGAAGGGTAGCGGTTATCATATTGGCATACACAAAGGATGTTAGTATGGTTAATTTTCATTTGACATTAAGGGTGACTTAGAAAAAAAATTTATGCGAAGTATTGGACTATTATTTTCAAGTAGTTAAACGTTTTTCTTTAAACACGTATACCCAATATATTTTATATTTCAAATTGCAAAGTTTTTTTAAAAATATTTTAACTAGTTTTTTATATAGTATACTACTTTACAAGGATATATTTCTTTCCGAATTCGTATAGCAACAAAATGGAATTTCAACTACCCCTGACAAAACTGATATTTTAAAAATAATGATGTTTTCGAACACGATATGATTATACAGGTTCTTATTATTCCTCAAATTTTCGTTTAGCTATATCTATTTTGCTAAAATATTTTTTTCAACTATCGATATTGCAATCATTTTAACCATTAAATGTTTTAAGTTATTTTCTGCTTGCGATAAACTTATTAATTTTGTGAACCAGAAACAGTTTCAAATGTACTTATTTCTTTTGGAAAAAGAGCATCTTATTCAAAATTGTTTTACGAAACTTTGCATTCGTTGAGTTTTCAAATGTTGTATTTTGCGAAACAAACATAACTTTCAAAATATATACTGTTTTGAAAACGGAAGGTACCTATTCAAGTTTCATAAAACCTTACATTATTAAGTTTTCAACTGTTTTGACGCAATTTTACCAAAATGCCTGCGAACAAGTTATATCGTCGTTTTTAAAATGGTCATTTGAGATATCGCGTTGCGAAAACAAATCTATGATATTTTGGTTTTTTTTACAAAATTAGAAGGTTTAGTATTTTAAATAGTTAAAGCTATATTCAAAATCATAGCTACATAAGCTACTTTTCTTTTAACTTGAAGAAAGATATGTCCATACAATATTTCGTATACGGGGTGCTGCTACCATATCTTTGAGAAATTAAGAGCATGATCATAGAGCTAGTCATTAAGTGTATAAAACTGATTTTGAAGACTTGGTTGTATTAAGGAAGGGTAGCGGTTATCATATTGGCATACACAAAGGATGTTAGTATGGTTAATTTTATTTGACATTAAGGGGTGATTTAGAAAAAAAATTTATGCGAAGTATTGGATATTATTTTCAAGTGGTTAAAGTTTTCTTATAAACACGTATACCCAAAATATATGTTATATTTCAAGGTATTGCAAATTTTTGTTAATAAATATTTTAACTAGTTTTTTTATATATATACTACTTTACAATGATATGTTTCTTTCTGAATTCGTATAGCAACAAAATGGAATTTCAACTACCCCTGACAAAACTGATATATTTTAAAATAATGATGTTTTCGACAACGATATGGTTATACAGTTCTATATTATTCCTCAAATTTTCGTTTAGCTATATCTATTTTGCTAAATTTTTTTTCAACTATCGATATTGCAATCATTTTAACCATTAAATGCTTTTGAAGTTATTTATCTGCTTGCGATAAATTATTAATTTTGTGAACCAGAAACAGTTTCAAATGTACTTATTTCTTTTGGAAAAGAGAGGTCTTATTCAAAATGTTTACGAAACTTTGCATTCGTTGAGTTTTCAAATGTTGTATTTTGCGAAACAAACATAACTTTCAAAATATATACCTGTTTTTGAAAACGAAGGTACCATATTCAAATCGTTTCATAAACCTTACATTATTAGTTTTCAACTTTTTGACGCAATTTTACCAAAATGCCTTGCGAACAAGTTATATCGTCGTTTTTAAAATGGTCATTTGAGATATCGCGTTGCGAAAACAAATCTATGATATTTTGGGTTTTTTGTTTACAAAAATTAGAAGGTTTAGTATTTTAAATAGTTAAAGCTATATTCAAAATCATAGCTACATAAGCTACTTTTCTTTTAACTTGAAGAAAGATATGTCCATACACATATTTGTATACTGGGCTGCTTACGATATCTTTGAGAAATTAAGAGCATGATCATAGAGCTAGTCCGTAAGTGTATAAGAACTGATTTTGAAGACTTGGTTGTATTAAGGAAGGTAGCGGTTATCTATTGGCATACACAAATGTTTAGTATGGTTAATTTCATTTGACATTAAGGGGTGACTTAAAAAAAAAATTTATGCGATGTATTGGACTATTTTTCAAGTAGGTTAAACGTTTTCTTATAAACACGTATACCCAAAATATATTTTATATTTCAAAGGTATTGCAAAGATTTTTTGTTAATAAATATTTTAACTAGTTTTTTTTATATATACTACTTTACAAGGATATTTCTTCTTTCGAATTCGTATAGCAACAAATGGAATTTCAACTACCCCTGACAAAACTGATATTTTAAATAATGATGTTTTCGAACACGATATGGTTATACAGTTCTTATATTATTCCTCAAATTTTCGTTTAGCTATATCTATTTTGCTAAATAATTTTTTTTCAACTATCGATATTGCAATCATTTTAACCATTAAATGCTTTTGAAGTTATTTATCTGCTTGCGATAATTATTAATTTTGTGAACCAGAAACAGTTTCAAATGTACTTATTTCTTTTTGGAAAAGAGAACATCTTATTCAAAATGTTTTACGAAACTTTGCATTCGTTGAGTTTTCAAATGTTGTATTTTGCGAAACAAAACATAACTTTCAAAATATACCTGTTTTTGAAAACGGAAGGTACCATATTCAAATCGTTTCATAAAACCTTACATTATTAATTTTCAACTGTTTGACGCAATTTTACCAAAATGCTTGCGAACAAGTTATCGTCGTTTTAAAATGGTCATTTGAGATATCGCGTTGCGAAAACAAATCTATGATATTTTTTTGGTTTTTTGTTTACAAAATTAGAAGGTTTAGTATTTTAAATAGTTAAAGCTATATTCAAAATCATAGCTATATAAGCTACTTTTCTTTTAACTTGAAGAAGATATGTCCATACACATATTTCGTATACTGGGCTGCTTACGATATCTTTGAGAAATTAAGAGCATGATCATAGAGCTAGTCCGTAAGTGTATAAGAACTGATTTTGAAGACTTGGTTGTATTAAGGAAGGGTAGCGGTTATCTATTGGCATACACAAAGGATGTTAGTATGGTTAATTTTCATTTGACATTAAGGGGTGACTTAGAAAAAAAAATTTATGCGAAGTATTGGACTATTATTTTCAAATGGTTAAACGTTTTCTTATAAACACGTATACCCAAAATATATTTTATATTTCAAAGTATTGCAAAGATTTTTTTAATAAATATTTTAACTAGTTTTTTATATAGTATACTACTTTATAGGATATATTTTTCCGAATTCGTATAGCAACAAAATGGAATTTCAACTACCCCTGACAAAACTGGTATATTTTAAAATATGTGTTTTCACAACATATGGTTATACGTTCTTATATATTCCTCAAATTTTCGTTTAGCTATATCTATTTTGCAAAATAATGTTTTTTTCAACTTTCGATATTGCAATATTTTAACCATTAAATGCTTTTGAAGTTATTTATCTGCTTGCGATAAACTTATTAATTTTGTGAACCAGAAACAGTTTCAAATGTACTTATTTCTTTTTGGAAAAGAGAGGCATCTTATTCAAAATTGTTTTACAAACTTTGCATTCGTTGAGTTTTCAAATGTTTTATTTTGCGAAACAAAACATAACTTTCAAAAGATGTACGTTTTTGAAAACGAAAGGTAACATATTCAAATCGTTTCATAAAACCTTACATTATTAAGTTTTCAACTGTTTTGACGCAATTTTACCAAAATGCCTTGCGAACAAGTTATATCGTCGTTTTTAAAATGGTCATTTGAGATATCGCGTTGCGAAACAAATCTCTGATATTTTGGGTTTTTTGTTTACAAAACTTAGAAGGTTTAGATTTTAAATAGTTAAAGCTATATTCAAATAGCTACATAAGCTACTTTTCTTTTAACTTGAAGAAAAGATATGTCCATACACATATTTCGTATACTGGGCTGCTTACGATATTTGAGAAATTAAGAGCATGATCATAGAGCTAGTCAGTAAGTATAAGAACTGATTTTGAAGACTTGGTTGTATTAAGGAAGGTAGCGGTTATCATATTGGCATACACAAAGGATGTTATATGGTTACTTTTCATTTGACATTAAGGGATGACTTAGAGAAAAAAATTTAGCGAAGTATTGGACTATTAGTTTTCAAGTGGTTAAACGTTTTCTTATAAACACGTATACCCAAAATATATTTTATATTTCAAAGGTATTGCAAAGATTTTTTGTTAATAAATATTTTAACTAGTTTTTTTATAGCATACTACTTTACAAGGATATTTTCTTTCTGAATTCATATAGCAACAAAATGGAATTTCAACTACCCCTGACAAAACTGATATATTTTAAATAATGATGTTTTCGAACAACGATATGGTTATACAGTTCTTATATTATTCCTCAAATTTTCGTTTAGCTATATCTATTTGCTAAAATAATGTTATTTTCAACTATCGATATTGCAATCATTTAACCATTAAATGCTTTTGAAGTTATTTATCTGCTTGCGATAAACTTATTAATTTTTTAACCAGAAACAGTTTCAAATGTACTTATTTCTTTTTAAAAATAGAGGCATCTTATTCAAAATGTTTTACAAAACTTTGCATTCGTTGAGTTTTCAAATGTTGTATTTTGCGAAACAAAACATAACTTTCAAAACATATACCTGTTTTTGAAAACGAAAGGTACCATATTCAATCGTTTCATAAAACCTTCATTATTAACTTTTCAACTTTTTGACGCAATTTTACCAAAATGCTTGCGAACAAGTTATATCGTCGTTTTTAAAAGGTCATTTGAGATATCGCGTTGCGAAAACAAATCTATGATATTTTGGTTTTTTGTTTACAAAATTAGAAGGTTAGTATTTTAAATAGTTAAAGCTATATTCAAAATCATAGCTACATAAGCTACTTTTCTTTTAACTTGAAGAAAGATATGTCCATACACATATTTGTATACTGGCGCTTACGATATCTTTTGAGAAATTAAGAGCATGATCTTAGAGCTAGTCGTAAGTGTATAAGAACTGATTTTGAAGACTTGGTTGTATTAAGGAGGGTAGCGGTTATCTTATGGCATACACAAGGATGTTAGTATGGTTAATTTTCATTTGAACCTAAGGGGTGACTTAGAAAAAAAAAATTTATGCGATGTATTGGACTATTATTTTCAAATGGTTAAACGTTTTCTTATAAACACGTATACCCAAAATATATGTGTATATTTCAAAGGTATTGCAAAGATTTTTGTTAATAATATTTTAACTAGTTTTTTTTATATAGATACTACTTACAAGGATATGTTTCTTTCTGAATTCGTATAGCAACAAAATGGAATTTCAATTACCCCTGACAAAACTGATATATTTTTAAACTAATGATGTTTTAGAACTACGATATGGTTATACAGTTCTTATATTATTCCTCAATTTTCGTTTAGCTATATCTATTTTGCTAAAATAATGTTATTTTTCAACTAATCGATATTGCAATCATTTTAACCATTAAATGCTTTTGAAGTTATTTATCTGCTTGCGATAAATTTATTAATTTTGTGAACCAGAAACAGTTTCAAATGTACTTATTTCTTTTTGGAAAAGAGAAGCATCTTATTCAAAATGGTTTTACAAAACTTTGGCATCGTTGAGTTTTCAAATGTTGTATTTGCGAACCAAAACATAACTTCAAAACATATACCTGTTTTGAAAACGAAAGGTACCATATTCAAATCGTTTCATAAAACCTTGCATTATTAACTTTTCCAACTTTTTGACGCAATTTACCAAAATGCTTTGCGAACAAGTTATATCGTCCTTTTTAAAACGGTCATTTGAGATTATCGCGTTGCGAAAACAAATCTATGATATTTTGGGGTTTTTTGTTTACAAAATTAGAAGGGTTAGTATTTTTTAAATAGTTAAAGCTATATTCAAATCATAGCTATATAAGCTACTTTTCTTTTAACTTGAAGAAAGATATGTCCATACCACATATTTCGTATACTGGGCTGCTTACGATATCTTTGAGAAATTAAGAGCATGATCATAGAGCTAGTCCGTAAGTGTATAAGAACTGATTTTGAAGACTTGGTTGTATTAAGGAAGGGTAGCGGTTATCTTATTGGCATACACAAGGATGTTAGTATGGTTAATTTTCATTTGACATTAAGGGGTGACTTAGAAAATAAAATTATATGCGACGTATTGGACTATTAATTTCAAATGGTTAAACGTTTTCTTATAAACACGTATACCCAAAATATATTTTATATTTCAAAGGTATTGCAAAGATTTTTTTTTAATAAATATTTTAACTAGTTTTTTATATAGTATACTACTTTAATAGGATATATTTCTTTCCGAATTCGTATAGCAACAAAATGGAATTTCAACTACCCCTGACAAAACTGGTTATTTAAAAATATTGTTGTTTTCAGACAACAATATGGTTATACAGTTCTTATATTATTCCTCAAATTTTCGTTTAGCTATATCTATTTTGCAAAATAATGTTATTTTTCAACTTTCGATATTGCAATAATTTTAACCATTAAATGCTTTTGAAGTTATTTATCTGCTTGCGATAAACTTATTAATTTTGTGAACCAGAAACAGTTTCAAATGTACTTATTTCTTTTTGGAAAAGAGAGGCATCTTATTCAAA